>CM076574.1:868492595-868567595 GCA_034641835.2 Pinus albicaulis
GAAATTACTAGAGTGATAACAGAACGCCTCATTAATTGTTAGCCGCCCGCTCCTTTCAATGGTAAAATTTTCTTTTTACCCATTTTTACTATTCCAACGGATAGTTTTTGCATCTCCTGTGCTCACAGCGCACCCCTGCACTTCTATTATACCTCCTGCGCTCCCATCACACTTCTCTTTGCTTCCAGATCTGCGACCAACCCATGCACGTATTCTGCCCCATACAGCTACGCCGACCATATAGTCATTTGATCCGATATGGTTTGAGCTGACTGCCATTGACATATCTCGGTATCATATCACCGCGCAGGGTAGCTAACCAAACAGATCCTCTGTTAGTGATTTCCTTTACCATATAGGGACCTAGCTAGTGCTAAAGTAACTTCCCTGGGTGTTTCAAAAACTAGCTATTATACAGCAGGACCAATTCACCCTCCACGAATTTTTGCTGAATATGTCGATCATGCCATGACTTATCCTGAGCCTTCTAAACCTACTGATGGAAATTAGAAATGAATTGATCTTCCTCCAAAGCCACAAGCTGTGGTAAACACTCCTCCATGATATCAGGCTCTGCCATGTTCGTAAAGGCTGCGATGCGTAGGCTAGGAACAATATACTCCATGGGCATAATAGCCTCTTTTCCATAAACCATCTGAAATGGTGTCTTCCCAGTCAACTTCTTGTAGGTGGTTCGATAGGCCCATAGAACTGATGGGATGCACACATCCCAGTCAATGCGATCAAAATTACAAACCTTGGTCAGTGCCTACTCAAATATTTTATTAAAAGCTTCGAAAACCCCATTTTCCTGTGGATGATACTGAGTTCTTTTCAAGTGGTGGATCCAAAATTCTTCAGTCAAGACCTATATCGTTTCATTAAAAAATTGCATACCTATATCACTCATTAATATCTTCGGACAACCAAACCAGGTCAGAATACGCTAAAAAATGAAGTGTGCAACGGTATTTGCAGTGAAATCCTTCATAGCTTGTGCTTCGGCCCATCTTGTTACATAATCAATTGCAATGATGATGTAGCACACACCTATCTTCTTTCTTCGTGGGTTGATGGGCCCAACAAATTCGAGCCCATTTGTCAAATGCTTGTAGGGACATTTGTGGTTGTAGGGGAATTTCGTCTCTACGCGATGGCCTTTCCGTCCTTTGGCACGTATCACAGGATTTTCAATAGTCACGAGAGTCACTATGCAATGTAGGCCACCATAGCCCAGCTCTCAAGATATTTTGTGCCATTGCTTTCCCTGCGTAGTGACCTCCTACTATGCCCTCGTGAGCTTCTGCTAAGATGGCGTGTTGTTCATGCTCCAAGACGTATCTCTGCAGCACCTCATCAGCTCCCAACTTATATATATGGCCTGCGATGATGGTAAAATCCATTGCGTAGGTTACCAACTCTTTATTTTGTTGTACCGAATACTCTGCAGGCGCCATCCCTGTAGTCAGGAACTGAATGATTTTGGCGAAGTGCACATCAACCACCTTAATCATGAATAGTTGTGTAATGGGAAATCCTTATTATAGGTTGGTGGGTTCCTCACCTCTCTTGATTCGTGATAAGTGGTCCGGCCCAACATTTAACTTTCCCGGCTTGATGATGATCTCAAAGTCATATTCCTAGAACAGCAGCAGCCACCAATAGATTCCCCCCCCCCCCCCAACACAGGCTTATTCACTAGGTATTTCAAAGCCGAGTGATCTTTAAACATCTTCAAGTGCCCTCCTAACAGGTAATGCCAGTAATTTTTTAGTGCTTATACCATGGCCAACCCCTCACATTCAGTAGTAGAGTAGTTGCGCTTCGCACTAGAAATTTTCCTACTAGCAAATGCAACTGGATGGTTAATGTCTCCATCTCTAGGCTACGTAAGGACAACTCCCAGGGCAATCCCTGATGCATCTTCAGAAACATGGAAAACCTTCACCCAGTTAGGAAAGATGATAATAGGCGCAGAGATCATCTTCTCCTTGAGTAGCTTGAACCTCTTCTGACACTCGTCGTCCCAAAAAAATGAAACGTCCGTCTTTAGCAATTTTTCCATAGGTGTTGTGATCAACATGTATCCTTGAATGAACTTCCTGTAGTAGCCTGTATGTCCGAGGATAGAGTGTAGCTGTTTCTCAGTTGTAGGTACTGCCAGATTGATGATAACTGCTATTTTGGTGGGATCAACCATCAATCCTTGTCGACAAACTATGTGACTAAGAAAGATTCTGAAGGGTATGCAAAATATGCACTTTTTTATATTTAGGGAAATCTGGTGCTTTCTACAGGCATCCAACATCAGGTGTAGGTTTGAGATGTGCTTCTTTACCAGTCCGAAGATGATCCAATCATCAAAATATACCTCCAAGAACTTGCGGATGAATTTCTTGAATACAACGACCACCACCTGCAAAAATATGGCAGGGGCATTCTTGAGACCAAATGGCATGACAGTATAATAAAAATATCCCCATTAAGTGGCGAACATAATTTTGTTACAATCTTCAGGTGTGATTTTGATCTGATGGTAGCGGGAGAACCCGTCCTTAAATGAGTATGCTTCCTACCCCCCCACACTTTCAAGGATTTCATATGAGAATGGCATAGGAAAGGGATCATGTATGCAAGCATCATTCAATTTGCACAGGTCAACACATATCCATATCTCTCCCTTAGTCTTTTTCTCCTTGAACACCATGGGACTTACCCAATCTGACTGTTAGATTGGTTCGATGATGCCTGCAGTGAGCATTTTGTCGATTTCTTCCTTGATTTTTTGTTTGTACTTGGGGTTCAACCGATAAGGGCGCTGCTTCACAGGGTGCACATATAGTTTTAAAGTGATGCGCATGACTCCTAGGTCCCCTGTAATCCCTTTAAGTTCCAAAAATTTTGTTGGGAATAATTCCTAGTATTCTGTGAGGAGTTCTGCAACTTTTCCCACAGTATCATCATCCTAGTAGTCCCCAATTTTAGCTAATTTAGGTTGCGCCTCCATTCCAATGTTGACTTCTCACAGCTTCAGAGGCTTAGTGAAATTGATGATCTGCAGTGGGGGTCCAGCAACTGTGCGCTCTCCCTCCGACTTCGGGATAGAGACATTTCGTGGGTCTTCATCACACTCCTCTATTGATAAATTGTGGCAGTTGACAATATCCTGCATATGTGTTTCCCATGTTGGTGCCCCATGTGCTGTACAAGGGCGTGATTCATCAAATACTAAGGCATCAATATCCTGCAGAGCTTCGTCAAGTGCCTCCGTTCCTCCTATCAACCCGAATGTCCCTACAAACTCATCCTTCAGGGTTTCCCAGTGGCGGGTGTGCTAGTGTAATTATTTGTCTAAATACCATGCGGTTGGGATTGGCCCCAAGGCATGAATGAAAATATGGACCCATTCCTCTATAGTTATTTTGCCCCATTCTTCCATCCATGTGGACAAGTGCTCGCGCAAGTCCCCTGGCCCCAAGAAAGTCTTTACGCGCAGGTGAGCCAGAGGTTCAAATTGTAAGACCATCATGTCGCGACATTCTTCCCAAACCTGGAATGCCCCCCTTATGCGTGTCCCACCACCTTGCTGGGGTTGTGCGCATAGATAAATTAAGGGCCCATAGCCTTCGTTCCCTCGGGACTTTAGCTTCAAATGTTCACTAAAATTCTCTAATACTGCTGGAACCATCAAAGTAGGGCAGTTATCTTACCTCTGAGGAGATACACCGAAAGTCCTTTGTAATTCTGAGACATCACAGCGCAGATACATCATGTAACCAATTCTGCCAATTTTTTGTTCTCCCCATCCGAGTCAGATAATAATTCGCTATCCTTCTCCCAGCAAAGCACACCATGAGCCGTAGGATTGATCCAATATTCGTCCGGAGCAGTTAATTTATAGATGTGATCCACATCCTCTTCTTCGCGCACTGGTTCTGTGTATCGTTCTCCTTCCGTAGGGTCCAGTGGGACTATCACCCGCGTACCCTCATTTTCAAAAACCATGCTTCTTTTCTTTAGGTTGATAATGCCTCCCATGTCTATTGCCCAATCCAATCCTAGGAGCACAGGATAGGGGTCTGCATCTTCCACAATCTGGATTACCTCAAATCGGCATAGACCTTAACTCCTGTGATATCTGCCGTGATCTTTGACAACCTCCCTAATGGTATGATCTTCTATTGGTTATCCATGCACAGCTGGATAGTCAACCATTCCAACTTAGGCTCTCCCATCTGCTGCCAAGTTTTCTTGGGCAGTATGTTCACATCTGACCCTAGGTCCAAAATAACCTGATCCATTTCATAGTCGCCAATTTGTGCTATCAGCCACATTTCCTGACCAGTGTGTTTCTTATGCTTGTAAATTTTGTGCACATCCTTAACTTCCGGGGGAGGTTTGGTTGTTTCTGCGTAGCTATCTATTAGTGCTTGCAGGCTTTCAATTGCCTTCTGGTGGTGTAGTAGCTTCATACAAGCTTGTAGAAATGTTTTAACTTCATCGTCTGTTCTCAGGTTTGCTGGAGCTTTTGAAATAGGCAACTCATCCTTCGTAAAGTCTCTATGAGCTGGGATGAAGGTCTCGTTTTCCTTCTGTAGGTCAATGCTTTCCTGTTTGACAGCTACTTTCCGGATAAGAGGTTCAACTTTGGCTTTCTCTTCAGCTCCTCCCATAGCCATGCCACTGGGCGTTATGACATTAATACTTGGTCCTTCATCACGAGGTTCAACTTTAACCCTTTGCACATTCTGTGTAGGTGTATGCTATTTTTCCTCCATTTTTTCTATCGGAATTGGACAGTCTTCAATCACATCATCCATTTGTCGACAATATCAGCAAGATTGTCTCACAGGGTTCGGACTATCCCTTGAAAATTGCCCTATTTCTCCACAGTTGTAACAGATCAATTGTTCTCTTCCTCAACTGTATCCACCTTCCCCTCCCCTACCCCGCTGACGAGGGAGCCTAAAAGCTATGGGGAACCTATAGTATGATGAGGTACGACGCACAGCCTGCCCGGCCTGCAGTTTCCTCGATCTGTCATCGAGTCACTTCGATGCAGCGATTATGCTTGTCATGTCCCACATAGGAGAAAAATCGACACCATTTTTGCTTCAATTATGGGACATAAGCACCAAGACAGGGACAATGTTTAGTGTCATGTAGCCCAACAACATAACAATCACCGCACCATAATGTTGGCCCACTTGGCCTCGTAGCCTCCTTAGGGCGCAATGGGCTGGATCCCCCAGCTTGCATGTAATCTGCTAGAAGAGGACACTGATCCTTGGCATGGCCAGACACCCTGTATATTATGCACCATATGTCGGGGCTAGCCTCTTTACCCCGCTCCTTTCGCAAATTATGTATTTATATGTGCATTTCTTCGAGGTGCCCCTAGATCTGCTGCACCCCAAACTGATAATCATCTTTCTGCGCAACCTCTAATTTCATAGAAATTTCTAAGGCCTTCTCTTGTGTTGCAATCGTCTTCTGATCGATAGGTCCATGCAGGTGAGGCAACAATATAGCGATAAACCATTCCTTGTGCTTCCTATCATCATACTAAAATTCCCCATCTCTGATAACCTTTTTTAACCGTTGATCAACTTTCCAT
The DNA here is from genome assembly GCA_034641835.2 of Pinus albicaulis. Lineage (NCBI taxonomy): Eukaryota > Viridiplantae > Streptophyta > Pinopsida > Pinales > Pinaceae > Pinus > Pinus albicaulis. The sequence continues at coordinate 868,498,213 of CM076574.1, forward strand.
ACTGATTCGGTGGGTCCCTGTTTAAAGTCTTTCAAGTCGACCACTATTTCTGAGTAGGACTTAGGCTTCCAAAACTGTTGTTTTAACGCTGTCTTAATCTCTTGAATGGATGGATCCGCGTGCTTTCCTATGTACCCCATATACCAATCTAAGGCCCTTCCTTCAAAGGTGAGTGATAGTTGCGCTCTCTTTACAACTTCGGTGGACATAGTTCATACTGATTCTGCTACAAACCAAAATCGTTCCATATCTTCATCTCCTACACCCTTGAAGGTAGGTAGCTTCATGTGCGTGGTCATATCGTCTTCTGGTGGCGGTGGAGGTGTGGGTGAGTTCTTACCCTTATGCTGACTTGAAGGTGGTGTAGCTGGAGGACTATGCACAACCGATTCTTTTAATGGACTGTAGATGGATCTATCTCCTTCTTGATTGATTCGAGAGTACTTACCACTTTGAGTTGTACTCTCTCTCTGATCAGAGTTCATTCATTCGATGTGGTTTCACAAAATTCCTTTTTCACACAACAATATTTTAATTAGCAGTGGCAACATTCGTAAGAACTTACCTCAAAATCCCTTGAAGGACCTTCGCTATGCTTCAGAGTAAGATACGAACTGATTGAATGCGAATTCTGTCACAAATCATCCCAGCACTCTATCCACCCAGTGATCCACAATCCTGGTAATCGTGTTGTCAGCTTTTTCTAAATGTTGAATCAATTATGGGGTCCACTGTGTGACCCGCTCGTCCTTCCAACACGTCTGGAAGTCTATGAGCCTTGCTAATCATTCCTAAAGTTCATGTGCAAAGGTTACAAAGAAAATTTCATAGAATTTGATGAAGATGTACCTGTTATTCCACTTCTTAGCTGTCAGCTTCGCACTGCGATTCTCTTTTACAGAAAATTCCCGAATCTGTCTTTCGAACTAGTCTTTGATCTCTAGCTTCTCAAGTCTCCAATGCTCCTGTGGCATTACCTGATCTCTCTCTCAAAATTCTCCTGGTCCTGGAAATGGAACCATTTTTTGGCTTGAGGGGTCCTGACCCAGGTTTAGAAGCTAAGGTTTTCCAACAAACCCCTATACTACTGGCCCTTTCGGTAATGATCTACTTGCGCAGGCCAATTAGGTCTCACCCGAAGTAGTATGGGAGGGTGCTGGAACTAGGTTTCCGCACCCTAGGAGAAAGTAGGTAATGTGAGGCAGATCTGTATGATTATTTGCTAGTGTTACCTAGAATGAGTCTATTCGCAGCCCTTTTAACAGTATACTCAGCATATAACCATAACAAAGCTATCAGATCTAATCAGTACATTCGCATCCATATGTGCATTACCAAATACCATCACAGAGAACTTATAATCGCAGCTAATAACTGATCAAAGATATACTTATGCCAAAACACAGATGCATTCGCAACTAAATAATCATCACAGATACGCTTCAGCAGTAAACATAACCAATTCAGATAGCACACAGATAGTTTAACGATACTTCACATTCATTAACTTTCAGATCCGCTTACAACTAAAACCAGCCCGCGCACACAGCCTAGCGGGGTCCGCACACAACATGACTGAGGATCTCTATGCACACATCCAGTAGGATTCCTTACCCAAAACAACCCAAAAATAGATCTAACAGTTTGCACGTATCATCAATATTATTTCATGCCTACCTCTAGACTTAAACTATTCATTTACTTATATCGATGTAGCCTATGCTATCCTGTGGTGGTTTACGGATTCTAGGTCTACGCTTTGACCCATTACAATGGGTTCGTGGCTTTGACCTACTCCAAAACCCCCTGTGTTAGACTAATTAATACAAAAAATATACAAAATTCACAGATTAGGGAGCCCCGTTCCAACATGACCTAGTAGATGAGGTTGAATTAATTAGGGTGGTTTCTTGTCATTGGATGTTCTTCTTAGAGAGGTACATGAATAAATTGAAAGGTTTTGTTTGACAAAGGGAAAAACTGAGGGGTTTGGTGCAGTGATTTGGGACGACGAAAGGGATGAAGACAAAAGATAAGGGGATCTTCTCCAAATGAAGGGAAGAAGGCAATTGATAAAGAGTAAGTGATTTATAATTTTTCAAATTTCTACACAATAACTATTCACACTTAAATTCATAATGTATATTTTGATCTCATACATACTATATATGTCAATCTCATTTCATCAACGAAATCATAAATTGAAGGCATCAATAAATTCATTCTTTACAATTCATAAGTGACATAGCCGTGGGTTTCATTGTACGAACAAAAGAGAAGGAAATGGGACAATGACAAGGAAGAATTCAGACGATTGAATGGTAGAAGCATGACTGATCCTGATTATTTGAAATAAAATATTCCAATAATATGCCCCAATAGTTGGATTGCTCACCAAGTCAGAGAGAAATATGGTACATCTGTTTGTTACTCGTGTGTTGAAGAGGATGTGTTAAACATAGGTATTGGGTGCAAAAACTTGGTAATAATCTCTTTCTATACATTTTAACTTCATAATGCACCTTTGAATTGTAACATCTATATTTTATATTTTAATTATGTTCATGTTATTAGACACATGACACTATGATTTTTTCACTTTTTTATAGGTTCATTTGTTCTCATCTATGCGGGCATATGGACATCATTTTCACATGGAGGATGCCGATGATGGATGCATGACACAAGACTATGAAGTGGAATTCAAGTTCAACAAATCTAGTCATGCTAGCCACCACAATAAAACCCTAATACAAGTGAAGTTAGGTTAATAACTCGAAAATATACAAGAGATAATTGAAGTGGACTTCTCTTCATTGCAATGTGTTATTTTTAGGTGCAAGTTGTCGGACACCTTTGATTAGAATAATATAAAGGAAGATCACGATAATGGGATGATATGTATTAACTCTAGAAATATGTGACATGAAGCTATGTTTTCCCCAATCACTCGAAACAAGTCTTTTTTTACCCAAATATGTTGGATAGGGGTTGGTGGTTTGTATTAAGACATGACCCTAGATGAAACTATATTTTTGAGAAAAACAATGTTATCGTGCCAAGCGAGGAATATAATCAGGGTGGTGAAAGCAAAGAGTGATATGTACATTATGTTATTTCATCATTTATACTATTGTTGTATGTTTTTTTTTTTTTTTTTTTGCTAATTATATTGTTTTTTATTTATATTGGTTGGAATTTTATATAATTGGAAATATTCACAAACGTTTTCACAATTTTTTTTTCGAGTGGAAATGTTTTTACACTTACAACTAAGTCATTCCAATCTTGTAATTTATAATTTAAAAGTTAAAATTTTAACATATTTGTTTAATTCTAAGTTTGTGATAAGTTTAATTTGGGTTTTGTGATAATTTCGTTTTCAACTTAGTTGTTTGTTAGTTTACATATTTTTATCATTGCTTTTGGAAATATTTAAATTATGCCTCCAATGTTGGCTAAAACCACAATTGATGAAGTAATTTAAAATTTTGATAGAAATCAACTTACGAAATAATGAAAAAAACAAATATAGGAAGATTTGCATCCATAAAATTTAAGGGCCAATAGAATGTTTATGATTGGAGATCATAACTTTTCTATAATAAAAAATTTTAGGGTAGAATAATCTATTCAAGAAGAGTAAATAGTACAATGGAAAATAACATGTATTCAAATGTAATTGATTTTTGAAAAAAAATATAGTTACAATGAATATGCATGAACTATCTATATAATAGAAAAATATGTATGGTAATTTTACAATGATAGTTTCAACCATATTAAACTTTGTAATTTATAAAAATATATTTGCATTTTTTATTTAAAGTAAGTCATTTTTTCATATATATATATATATATATATATATATATATATATATATATATATATATATATATATATATATATATATATATATATATAATTTTGATATAAGTTCAACAATATATAATCTATAATAAATATATATCATTTCACAAAAATAAATATCATGATGATAATCATTTAACAAACATAAACATCATCCAAAATACACATTCAAATTCACTAACGTCATCTAATTATATACACCTCTAGCACATATAAATGTCATTATCTAGCGCACAAATATAATAATTTAACATGGCATCATCATCGTGATCATATCTAACAATATCCCGTGCTAATTATATATATATATATATATATATATATATATATATATATATATTTTTTTTTTTTCATCTCGCTAACATTTTATATAACTGGTAAGATATTAAATTTAAATTTAAATTAGTAAGAGTTGTTATAAATATTAAATTTAAATTGCTTGAAACTTTCATAACTTTAATGATAAATTAAAATTTTAAAATAGATTTTTTTAAACTATATTAAATCTAAATTATTTATAAAAAAAATGACTTAAATTTTTTAAATTCAACAATAGATTGAATTTTATAAATAAACTTAAAAGATTGTTTTATATATTTTTAAGAATTTCCTTATTTATTAATTCAAACATTATAAATTAAAAAAAAAACAATTATAATTTAAATTTAAAAATACATATTAATTTAAAAAATTATATTTAAAACAATAATTATAAATAATACATATATTTTTTCAAGATGTTTCATTCATAATTATAATTATTATTATTAAATAAAATGAAATATATTAATTTTATATAATCGAATTAGTTGTGATGTAATTTTTATAATCAAATATTTTATGAACTTTTCATTTTTAATTATAATTGATTCTATTGACCAATGAGTTATATATTTTAATGTTATTATAAATCATTTGAATTTTTTATTTAATGATTATATGTTGCATATATGTTTTGAAAATTAATTGCAAAGATCAATTAGATATTGTCTAAATCTTGTATTATAAGTATAGGTCACAACTTTAAGATTTCTATATTTGACTATGATTAGAAAGGTAGTTTTGTTTAGAGGCTTGTATAATTTAATTGTGTAAAATTGATTTTGTTTTGTAGTGACTATTTTTTAGACATGATTTATAAATGTTTTTATTTTATTTTATTTTATTTCTTTATTTCAATGTTTTTTATAGGCATGGACTATGTTGCTCGCAACTCTTGTTTGAATACGAATTTAGTTAGAATGAATATGTATGAACTATCTATGCAATAGAAATTTTTTTTATGGTAATTTTACAATTATAGTTTCAACCATATTAAAATTTGTAATTTATAAAAATATCTTTGCATTTTTTATTTAAATTAAGACATTTTTCATGTAATTTCATATACAAAATTTTGATATAATTTGATCAATACATAATTTCTAGTAAATATCATTTCATAAAAATAAACATCATGATGATAATCATCTAACAAACATAAACATCATCTAAAATACACACTCAAGTTCGCTAACATCATCTAATTATATACACTTCTAACACATAAGTGTCATTAGCTAGCACACAAATCTAATAATCTAACAGGGCATCATTATCTTGATCACATCTAACAAAACATAAGCATTGTCTAACATCATCACCACACACATCCTAAAATATATATTTCATGTCAAATAACTACTATAACATACACATCTATTTGCAAGTACATTAAATGAACATATCTAACATGACCTAACAGCGTACACATCAACACCAATATATATAAATTAAGTACATACACAGGAACAAAAAAATTCACCATATATATATATATATACAAACAATTCAAATAATTTTTATAAAATATCTTGTACAACAGTAATAGTGGAGGCCTGGTCTGTAGCAGAAGATGGTGGACGGTCAATTGCCTTAAGAGTCGAAGTACGAGGTGGAGGAAGAGGTGGATGGTCTGCTCTCTGAGGAGAAAAAAAAATGGGTGAGGTGAAGGAGGAGGAGGAGGTGGAGTACTACCAGACGAATCACTAACCTGATCATCATCTAATGGGGTAGTATTGGGTGAAGATTGTGTATCTGCACGGACATCTCTCCTCGTTACCAAAAAATTATTAGCTTGGATGATAATATGCATAAGACTCATCATATCGCATGAAAAATCCCTCCAAATCTCCAAGATAATAGGATCTACCTTGATGTCTCGAGTTGTCGCATGGAAGAATCCCTCTTCAACCAAAAGTGTAGAGAGTCGGTCACCGAACTCCATCATGAATCTAATATCAGGCCTATGTGGCTGCATTCCAGCGAGAATCTACATATGAGGGTGTTATAACATCATTCAACACTCCTATATATATGATGCTATTTTATGGCCTTGGGAAACCCTTTTCCCATACAAACTTGATCTTATATTTAAAAAATTTCAAATTTCAAATTCCATATGCAACTTTTCCCACACAAAAGCGCGTACATATGCGGGTCCTACAACATTGAACTCGCGTATACCTTTAAAAATATGAAAAATAAAATAATTTCCTATTTTTCGGACGAAGTTTATGGGTTTTACCAAAATCCCACCTACATGAGCCCGCGACTTAATGGAATTAGCCAAGTTCAAGTGGTATTTATACACCCCTTGGGTAGTCCTAATGACACAAGAGAGAATATATCTGTATTATACCCATTTTTCTTCCCAGATCAAGTTTGATTTCCCATGTGTCTCATGCACTCCTATTTTATAGGAAACCTTGGTTTCCTCACATAGATACTCATCATCCTTATATGGCATCCTTTTACACTTGTTTGAGAGGTGGTATTTGAGGCTTGGGCTGGACGAATCCGGAGGAAGGTTTCATCAGTGTCATGGACTAGATCAGGTTGTACCTTTCCTGTACCTATTGTTGTTAATCAATAAAGAAGCTAATGGTCTCATTCCTGATATGTTATTGTCTCATAATTCATGGTTTATATGTGATGATATAACATGTATTTTATGTATGCACATTAAATTATCTATTATATGTATGCTTCTGTGAATTGACTTGTAGGTATGTTTGTTCTAGAGGACGCAGAGGGTTTGGACCCTATAGGACCGACATCAAACGTAGGACCTTCAGGTATATTTCTAAACCCTAATTTAGTAATTCACATGTTTGGCATGCTCCGATGATTGTTTCGTGTTGATTATCTTGTTCTGCTCCATTGAGGTTTTCAACCCTGACATTAGGGAAATTTTCCCGCCAACAGAATGGGTGACTCTGCTAGGGAATACGATCAAGTATTTCCAGAAGGGTTGTTTTTCCTTGATTTGGATCTTGGTTTGTTGTTTCCTGATTTTAATAGTCTTCTTAACTCTTAGGAAGTATGGTTAATCAGCCCGATCTCTTGCATTAGGTCTGTCTTTTTATTTTTCGTTATTTTTCCATTTATATGTGTTTTTTATTATAGATAGAGGCATATATACACGATTTCTGCCAAATAATCTTGTGTATACACAAGCTTATTCAGAAAAAATCATGTATACACATGGATCTATAGTCACACAGTCATGTACAAATATGAAAATTTGATTTTTTTTCATTTTTGGCTTGAGTTGGGGGTTTGACCTTACTGCTTATGATTTCTTGAAGTAATTTAAAGTATGGAATTATCTTCTTACTTGATGTTGTCATTTTCTTACGTATTTTTTGCAAAATCCTATGTCAACCTAGGGTTTATGATTTTTTAATCCTTTTACATCTGAATTTGGGTTGCAGGCCTTCTTTAAGAAGCGTCTGGTTGTTTTATGCTTTTGGGATAGTGTGCTATTTTCCAACTTGTTTATAACCCAATTATTTGATTTCTTCTTTTATATACTTGAATTTGGCTTATTTTTTGTTTTTTATTTTCTTGTTTGAGAAAGGTGTTTAAAATTCTTAGATATTTTTTATTTCCAGAATTCGTTGTGTCTTCCTGACAAAAAATTTCAAGGTATTTTAATCTTTGTAATCATTGTTGACTAGTGGGATTTGAATCCTTTCTTGTTGCTAGTCTTGAATTGATGCTTTCTTTTCCTTTCTGAAACTTTTTGGTCTTTGAATCTTTAAAAGAAAAAGAAAAAGAAAAGAAATTCTTTGGGTTTCTTTTCTTTCATTTTTTTTGGACCTTTTTTATCTTTTGAACTTTTAGCAAATGTGTGAATTCTTGTTTTAAGGATAAGATTCTTTGCTTGGAGGAGTGTTTTTATTTGATATCTACTTCTCTTTTCTTGTTAAAATTGGCTTCTTCTTTTAAGATCACATTTGTTTGTTTTGAGCATTCCTTTCAATCTTGCATTTTTCATTCTAGTATGCATTAGGGTAGCTGCATTTTAGGAATTCTTAGTATTTTTGGTTGGTGTCGAATGAGTGAGTGCTTGAAAGGAAAAAGAAAATAGTTTTTCTTTTTTTAGCTTTCTTGTAGAACCCTATAGAAATTTCTTTCATTGAAGAAAAATAAGTTGCATTTGCATGTAGCCTAGTTTTCTATTTATTTATTTTACATTAGAACATCATCAGTTGCACTTCTGCTACCTTTGAGTTAAATAAAAACCAATTAAAATCAACACTTAAATATAAAATGAACTAGAATTTTATTTTTCATAGTCATATCAACTAGTCTAGGGCATTTAGGACCTTGGAATCGGTGTGTGGAGCGTAAAATCTCGAAGGGAACTCAAACTAAAAGTATAGAAGTTGATTAAAGAGTAGAAATCCAATATCATTAAGTTGTTCGGGAAATATCCTCTAACATATGATTCAAGCATGAGGACGTGTGAAGATAAGGAAGGAGAGATACCCTCTCTCCTACTTATTGGATCACACACCCATGACTGTTTTTCCCGGCCTCTGATCATGAGCTATTGACCTTAGTTTCTTTTCCTAGGGACTACAAAGGTGACTGCGGGGGGGAATGCCCGTGGTACTTGAGGCAAACGTTGCATCACTTTCATAGTACTTCTGGAGGGTGCCCTTGAAAATATCAGGTACTTGCACTGGAAAAGGCTATTTTCTAGAGATCAGTGTAATTGTTTATGATACCTTCACTGGTAGGCTTGGGCCTTCATTCTCCAAAACTATCTTCATAAGGTATTTATCTTCAATTTATTGTATTTTGGTGTCCGATCCTAAACACCTAGAGTAGAAATACCTAGAAGTTGTTTTCTTGGTTGTATATTTAGGATATTTTTAGTGAGTTCTCTCTTCTCCTACCTTGTTATATGTTTTTTTAGTATTTTTTTTTTTTTTAATAATTAAAAGTGGTTGATCGACCAATTTGTCGATCTAGAAGGCTTCGTGGGATTGCGTCTACGAGTGTCGATCCCTCACATAGAAGGCATAGGAGTAATTATGCTAGTTCTTTTGAACCAGTGCCAGCTAACGCAACAAAGACAAATTCTTCTCCGAGGGCTCTTATTTCATACGGTGAATCTAGTCTAGTCCAGAATCTAGGCAGAAACGCTCTAGTGCTTACTAGGGTACTCTTCTGATCAGAAGACGAAATTTAAATAGAAGATGTTTTTGATCTCCTACAACTCCTATGGAACCTCTTCCTTCTCATATTCCTTACACTGTATCTTACGTGGGTACTCTGACACATAGGTTGACTAGCCCTGTTCACTCTCCCTCTTTATTTCCAATGACCATTGTTAGCGGCGCAAGTGTGGATATTGATACAACTGGTGTACATACTCCTCCTTCAGTTGTAGGAGGGGGTACTATTTCTATTTCTAATTTTACTCCTAGTACATTATCTATTGGCTCGAACTCCATTATGGGTCCAAGTGGGGGAACCCAAACTTATGCTCCTTTCACCGGTGCTTATCCTTTCGGAATGCCACCTAGTGGGATTCCCTGAGTTCCCTCAACCTTCCATTTTGTTGTTTCCACATCTATGGCTTCGATGCCCATGGTTCAACACCTTTGAAAGGTTTTTATTTTGGAAGTGGACATGTTCCTCCTTCCAATCCATATTTTAATTTAGGATAAATGCCCTTCTCTGGTCAAACTCAAAATATTAATCATTTTCAAGGGAATCGGGGATGGGCACATCCTTCTATCAGTTGTTTTAGGACATGGAATTTTTCCCATTTATTTGGTTAGTAGGGGAGTATGCCCTTCCCTACTACTGTTACTTCATATATTTTTCCTCCTTTGGCTAGTCTTGGGAATCCTTATCAGGGGCCCTTCCCTTCATATAATTTTCCGATGAGAGGAAGTTTTCATATGTCTAGTAATCTTATAGTAGGGGGTGGATACCCTCCATATACACATGGACCACAAAGTTTTATTTATGGTTCAGGTGCTTCTACGAGTAATCCGTGGCAGCCTAGTGCATCTCACAATCCAAAATACTCTTTCTCGAATAGTGGGAATTCTACTCTTGGATCTTGGAATTCTTGTGTTTATATGCACTTACCATTATTTCCAACACTTAATTTTCCATATCTTTCAAAATTAACCAATGATCCAATCCGCTACAATCTGGATTGGCCTCTGGTCCCCAATAAATTTCCATCTCACATTCCAAAATTTGAAGGGAAGTCTGGTGAGGATCCATCAGATCATATAACCACTTTCTATTTATGGTGCTCATCGAACTTCTTGATTGATGATTCAATTAGGTTGATACTTTTTCAATGCACCTTAACTGGAAATGTAGCAAAATGGTATATTGAGTTAAAGGGGGGCACATTTTTCATGTTTTGTGAACTAGCTACAATGTTTCTTAACCATTTTCAGTTTCATGTCTATTATGATGTTGGTATTGAGCTTCTGGCTAATTTTGAGCTAGACAAGGCTACTCATATTTCTGACCACATTTAAGAGTGGCATAGAAGGAATAGATTAATAAAGGAATGTATTCCTAATGAGTTCCTTCTAGAATGGTTTTTGAAATAATTACAGCCAGAGATATATAAGGATGTGTCACTTTCCGGGGTGTTCACTAAAGAACATGTTATCTTTAGAGCCCAACAAATAGAACTTATTTATTCCCAATATGGAGTCCTCTATAATATTTTTCTTGATGCTCCTCGATCAAATATTGATATCACCAAACCAAAACCATGACCCCATGCCGATGGAATTGTAGGATCAATCAATAGTAATACATTTAGTTTGTTTAATCAATTGCAACAATTGTCATTACAATCTGCTTCTCCAACATAGGCTACACCATCATTTTTTATTCCTTCTAACCCTTTAGAGGTTAATGTTATTTAATCTTAAAATCCCAAAGGAAATCAACAATCCCATGGGAAGAAGAAAGAATGTGGGAAGAAGAAAGATAAGGGCAGGAAGGGAAATGAGTATAAAATTAGTAATGATACTGGCGAGGGAAAGAAGAATCAAAGAAGAAGGTTAAATTCCCATGCAATTTATGCAGTGGGGATCATCTTACCCATATTCTCCCTAATATTCAGGATGCTTAGTTCTTGTTAGCTTAGTAGGGTTCTTCTAGTTCCAAATATGTGCTCACTAACCCTTTCCCCGAGGGAAACAATTAATTGCTGGTGCAAGTGCAAGTACTAGAACCCCCATAGGGGGCAACCAAGATGGATAATATACATTGAATGTATATGTGGTTAACTCTCATGTTGATGTTTCAACTAGAGCTCATGATTATGGAGATCCAAAACCTTCTAAGGCAAAACCTACCTCATATAATTCAAAACCACTCCATATAGAGAGGCTTTTATTTGATCCTATACCTCACATGTCAAAAGGCTCTTCAAAACATTCGACTTAAAATCCCAATTCTAGGGTTTCTCAAAACTATTCCATTGCTGAAGATATAACTGAGGTCCCCTGTGATATGTTGATCTTAGAGGTACTCCAATTTTGTCCCACACAAAGGAGTGATTTTCTCATTGCGATTAGAGTAGAAGACCCAAAAAACTCTCTGGTAATTACATTTGATATGTCAAATATTAAAAAAATACTCCCTCATCATATGGCTTTTCATATCAAATCTACATATCGGAAGAAGACCATTTTTCGAACTATATTTGATGAAGGGGATTCCACAAGCATCATTCCTATGCCATGTTGGAAAGATATTGGGTCCCCTAAAGTTGTTCTCTCTCCTTCTCTCTTAACTGCATTTGATGGTCATTCTCATAGGCCTCATGGGATTCTGCACGCCTTCCCTATTTGTGTAGGAAGCAAGGTTGTTAATGTAGAGGTAGAGATAGTTGATGTTAATCTCGATTATAATATTTTATTGGTATGAAATTGGGTTTCTGCAGTGGATTTCATTGTTTCATCATTGTTTTGCGTCTTATTATTTCCTCACGAATGGATAATTGTTATGATTGATCAATTCTCTTATTCTCCCAACAATCCCAATGCATCTATTGAATCTATTGTCCCCTTGGTGAATAATACCAAACATACCATTGATAATTTGGGAGTTGGAATGTATTACTCTTTGATGGGTACTTTTTATCTTCCATTTCCTATTGCGCATGTCAATTCCATTTCATCTTCGAGGATTATTCGTCAACAATGTTCTTTCAGAACTCATTATTTTTTAGATCCTTGGCCCTTGCCCCCTCCTACTGCCACATTAGAAGAAGGGAAAGTAAGTGGAATGACTTATCCCATATCTAAAGAATAAATTGTGTATCAATATATTATGAATTTTGTAGATTCTGATCCCATTCCTCTCCCATCATAGGATGTAGATAGTGATGTGGCTCTAGTATGGACAATTAATTTTACTTCAGCTATGGATTTCCTTGATATTGTTTGACCATCTGAATAGGAAATTTTAGAAGCAACGACTAGTGTAGAAATACTGTGGGATGATTTGCATCATCGGTCCTATTTTCTACCTGACTTGCGTAAAGTTGAATCAAATTTGTCTAGTCCTTCTTCGAGTGGAAGTGTTCATAAAATGTTAAACCCTTTGGCTCCATCACATATTTTTGCCGAAGGTAACATGTCTAACATTTCGGAAACCATTCTGATGAACATTTCTAGGAATCCCAATATTATTGAGTATATATTCATTGGAGTTGAGTGTTCCCTTGAAGAAATCAAAATCTACATCGACCATTTTAAATAATTTCGATATGTATTTGCTTGGTATTATGAAGAAATTCTTGGAATAGATCCTTTGATAGGTAAAAATGAGATCAAGACTTACGAAAATGTGAAGCCTGTATAACAAAAGCTTCGATGGGTTAATCTTAGGAAAGTTGTAGCTATTAAGGCTGAGGTAGAGAAATTTCTTAGGGCATGATTCATCTACCCTGTTCCTTTGACTGAATGGGTTTATAATCCAGTCCCTATTGATAAAAAGTAAGGAACGATCCTGGTATACATCACTTTTAGGAATTAGAATAATATTGTACTAAAGACAATTTCCCCACTTTGTTTATCTTGCTGAGTGTGTTGGAAATGAAATATTTTCCTTCGTGGATGAATTTTCTAGATACAATCAAATAACAATTCGTCCTGAAGATCAACATTAGTTAACATTTATTTTCTCCTAGGGTACATTTTCATATAGGAAAATATCTTTTGGCATCAAAAATTTTGGAGCTACCTTTCAACGAGCTATATCCTATGCTTTCCAAGACATCAAGCATTGCTTGCTCACAAAAGAGAATGGAACATCCAAAGCACCTTCGTTTAGTTTTTGAGAGATTTCTTTTTTACAAAATATTATTGAACCTTAATATGTGTGTTTTTGCAATTACATATGGTCAGTTATTGGTATTAATAGTGTCTAATGAAGGTATTCATGTTGACCCATTCAAGGTTGAGGAAATACTTTAGTTTCCTCCACTGTCAAGTATCCGTCAACTTTAGAGTCTCCAAGGAAAAGCTAAAATTTTAAGGAGATTTATCGTAAACTATGCTAGGATCACAAAAGGATTTATGTGTTTAATTAAGAAATGATTTCCATTTATCTAGGATCATTTCTCTCAATGCTTGTTTGATGCTTTGAAAAAGGAATTTACCTCTACTCCTCTTTTGAGTCCACCTAATTATAACAATGATTTCCTTTTGTACCTTGTAGCAGAAGAATCAAAGCTAATTATTGGTATGGTTTAGGAAGACAATTTCCTTAGGGAGAATGTGATTTATTATCTATGTCATGGATTAGTTGGTCCCCAACTTAGGTATTCTCATATTGAGAAATTAGCTTTGACAACAGTTCATGTTGTCCAATGACTTGGTCATTACATTTTGCTGAGAAAAACCTTTTCATTGGCTGACATCAACCCATTTCAATTTTTTCTCAATATTCAAGTGATTGGGGGAAAATACAATAAATGGATTATCATTTTTCAAGATTTTTATCTTGATTTTATGTCTACAAAGTCGAAAAAATATTTAGTATTTTCATAATTGATTTCAGAATTTCCATGTGAAGGAGATGTTACTTATGAAGAATCATTTCGAGATAAACATCTCTTTCTCATATCCTCAAAAGTTTCTTGATATGGATACATCATTTTATATCTACAGACTTCAAATTTTCCTCATTCTTTCTCTAAGGATGAATGCACAAAATTGTGCCACCTGGATAAAATTATCTGACCATTGGTGATGCTTTATATTGTCACAGGATTGATTTAATCCTTAGATTTTGTTTAAACTTAGAAGAATTTGAGTCTATTTTAAATTAATTCCATAGTGGATCTTATGGAGGTCATCTACTCGGGCTTGCTACAACCCAAAAAATATTGCATGCAGGCTATTTTTGTCCCTATATTTTCAAAGATTGTATTGAAGCAGTCAATAAATTCCATCCTTGTCAAGTTTATACTCCAAAAATGCATGCTCATCTAGCTCCTCAATTTCCTACCATCATTGTTGTTCCATTTACTAAGTGGGGTATTGATTTTTCTACTTGTAACCCGGCTTTGGCTAAGGGCCACAAGTATATTATCATAGTGATAGACTACTTCACCAAGTGGGTCGAAGCTATGCCTACTTTTAATAATGACATTGAGACAACAACTATTTTCTTGTTCAATCAAATTATTTCACGTTCATTATTCCTAAAGAGGTTGTCACTGATAATCGTAGTAATTTCCAGAATAATATGATGTTTAAGTTGGCTTTGAAGTTAGGATTTTTCCAAGAGCATTCGTCTCCTTATTATCCTAAAGCTAATGGTCAACTAGAAGGCATCAATAAATCCCTTAATACTATCCTACAAAGGACGATCAATAAATCTAAGTCCAACTGGCACATCATGCTATATCTTGCGATTTGGAAATACCGAATGTATGTTAATTCCACTATGGATTTTACTCCTTTTCAGTTGGTTTATGGTTTGGAATCAATCTTCCTCATGGAATTTGAGATCCCATCTCTTAAACTGGAAGTCCATCATCTTCCAGACACCTCATGTCTTGAAGAACACCTCATTCATTTGGAACATCTCGATGAGCAGCGTCATGATGCGACCACAATGAATGAATCTCATAAGAAAATAGTAAAAACCTGTATGAAAGAACTGTATGACCTAGGTTTTTCTATGACAGTGACCTTGTCTTAGTCTATGATGAAGATAAAGACACCTTAGGGGCAAGAAAATCCAAACCTATGTGGTACGATCCTTTTATCGTTAAAATAATATTGAAGAAGGGTGCATATGAATTGATTGAATTTGAGGGAAATGTGTCGTCGGAGCCCAAAATGGGCTCTATCTCCAGAAGTATTATTCCTAGGATCTTGCCTAGAATTTGATTTATTTTGTAAATATGTACATAGTCTTTAGTTGTATTCTATGGGTCTCGTCACGATGATGATATTTTTTGATCTTCTTTGGTAGGTTTCGATGGGTAATTTGGTGTATTTAGAATTCACAGATGGTGCTAGTAGACATACTCAAAACTTAGCTTCCACCACTTGGGTAGTACATTATCTGTTGGAAATACTGAGAGGGGGGGTGAATCAATATTCCTTTCAATTAGAGCATTAGTTAATCTTCAATTATTATCAGTGTTTGTACAATGATAGCAGTAAACAAGAGGAACACAAATGCACACAGTTTTTACGGTGGAAACCCACTCTGGGATAAAAACCACCTAATGATTTTCTAATAATTCTTTAATGTTCAACTCCAATTGAAAATAAAGCTCCAACTTCCTCGAATCTAGAAAATCATTCCTCTCCAACTCCCACTGGATGGACACTCCAACACCCGAGATTCTTTAGTAGTCAACTGAACGGATGCCCCAACATCCAATGAGCTACAACTCATCCTAGAACCACCCTACCACCCTGAATTTTTCACATGCTTGAACCTATTGGTGACTTCATGCACCTGCCTAGCACCACCCTACCACCCTATAGAAGAATAAAACAAGAATGGACTCCTGTACTAGGTAAAATGGTCCATTTTACAATGATATAGAATGATGTAGAAGAAGAAGACACAATAGACCATAATACCAACTATGAAACAACCACCTAATGATGATCCTAGACCTCCCGAGGCTGGCTCTTCAACACTTGGTAGATAGACACTTTTACAATTTTTACAATGATGCATTTACAATGACTTAGTACAATGATACCTTTACAGTGACTGTATGCGGTGCTGCCCACTTAAAGACTTCATGCGTTGAAAATATTGCTACTGATTTGCACCTTGATTGCTGCTCTTTTCATGCTATCTTTTGCTTCACCTTTCTTTGCTTTCTGCCCTAGAAAGTCTGGTTCTTTGCAGCCCTTGACAACACATGATCTAGCTTTTTCTTGCCTTCTAGGAGCTCGATATTGAATCTGGTGTATATTTGTTATTTAAGATCCCAAATATGTGATTTTTAGTTTTGTAGTAGTCCTATGATTCTTCTTTCCAATGCCATAGGTCTGACCCAATTTGGATTCTTCAAGGGAGATTTATTCCCAATCTCTCACAATGACCTAATTATAGATTGTTTCAGTAGAGCGAACTTGCACGGTGTTCCACGTGTCAATATTGCTTCATTCGGCTCTTAAATTGATAAAAATAAAACTAAAGTTTGTGCACTATCTTCCACTTTTTACAGAATTCCAATCCAATACTCAGAGAGAGATTTATGACGATTTTCCCAAGGTCACTTCTTTGAGATGCAATTCAGGAGCCTGCAAAAACACTGACTTACACATATCATATCTCTAAAAATATTGCGTACATTGATCTGCAATTTGTATAGGAGCTTCCTCAAGATTTTGGCTTCGCCACATAAAAATTTCAGCTTCTGAACCTTCGTATAAAAAAATTTAGAGCGAAAAGTCCACGATGACATGTTTTACATAGCGAAATTCCTACATAAGGAGGATATGAGGATCAAAATTTATATAAATGCTTAGGTTGAGAGGGGCTTCAACATGTGAACGTGGGAGGGTTTTTAGGAGCTTAAAAAATATTAATTATTGACTTTTCAATGACCCATGCAACAACCCCATGGGGTTTTAGCCCACTAACTGGGGTTACAAACTTCAAACATGAATATCTCTCGAATCGTGAAGAATTACGAGGTGTGCAATATATCAACGGAAACATCTCGATAAGTAGAAACCATCTAAAAAATTCTTGAACCAGAATATAGTAATTTGGTAGGTCAAAAATCCCATGCAATATTGGAGTAGATGCTAGTGTTGTTTGGGTTGACATCAATGACAACCACTGATCAACATTATCCATATGGCCAGTTGTTAATCACAAGAGGTATATGCATTGGTCTTGCATCCAATAATATGGTTGAGTACATTGTCATTATCAATCTACTATCTGAAGCAATATATTATGGTATTGAATCATTAGTAGTTTATTTGGATTCACAACTGGTTGTGTCTAAATTATATAACATTTATCGTTAGTGAGATCCTTTATTACATCGCCAATTTCTGAGAGTGATATCATTGCAAATATCATTCACTTTTATTACTTTCATTCACATTCCAAGATTAGGTAATACATTTGATGATTATCTAGCCAACCAAGCATTGGATTGGCATATTAATCATTTGTTGTGTAACCAGCTCCAAAAAAGAAGAAAAGAGATATCAACGCCTTAGAAATAAGCCACTTAGAGGGGGCAACCTCCAATACATTACATAAATGAACAATTCTTGGATGATACAATTTACAAAACCTCCTTTCTATATATAGGAGTCCATGGGGCCATAATGTAATCCTAGTGGGCCACAATGTAATCCTAGCTGACCTAACAATAATAATTTAAGGGCACAATAACAACAAAATGGGGGTTACAAGGGTACAATAATAACAATAAGGGGGTTACACTAACAACAATAAGGGACTATACTAGTAATATAGGGACCTAACATGCCCCTCTCCTTCAAAAAAGTGTTGTCCTCAACGCTTGAGTAGCTCTGGGTGCTTCTGTATAAAATTCTCATCCTCCCATGTAGAATCTTCAGTGGGTAAGTTCTTCCACTTGATCAGATACTCTGAAATTGATCGATTCCGTAGTTTTCGAGTTCTTTTTTCCGTGACCGCTTCAGGTTCCAATATGATTTTTCCTTCCTTATCAATTTCCGGCAATATTGTTTGAACTGGAAGATTTTCACCTATAACCTTCTTTAAGCATGAAACATGCAAAACTGGATGTACTTGCGAAGAAGCAAGAAGCTCCAATTTGTATGCCATAGTACCTGTTGTTCAATATTTAACATAAGTCATTGGTTTATTAAATGTTTATAAGTCATGCATTGAACATTATATCAAATGGTGAAATACTTGAAGAGTTGGTCGAAGTGAAACAAGGTAAGAGAAGTCACGTGCTTAAAAGCTAGAGGCGGAAGTAATACGAAAAGGCTGAAGTATAAAGTAAAAAAGCGTAGCAGAAATATAAAAGGCGCAAATATGTTGTACGAAGAGCATAGAGAAAAGACATTAAAATAACTGCCGCTATATGAATACGCAAGGTAATTTTCGCGGGGGTCGAGCAGCGAGAGAGGGAAGAGACCCATACCCCCGCGGAGTTGCAATAACATGACGTGGTGGGGACCCAAGGTCAGAATGAAGTGGTAAGAGTGAGGCGCGGAGATATGGTGACGTGGTGGAACGCAGTGTGGGCCCTTACAACTGGTAGGTTATGTATTTAATTCGCTTTTGGGGATAATATGTTTCAGGAATCATACGGCGCATACGGAAAAGAGGTAAGGTATGTCCTAGATGAGCTGGTACTTAGGCTTGTACCAGTAGTAAACTCGGCACGCAGTGTTCACCTATCCCCAACTAACACTCAATCGCTACATGTCGCGTGCCCCATTTTCAGTGTCCTTACGACACTTGCCTTGCCTATTTCATTTCTACCCCCTTTTTGCCTCAGAATTACCAGTTTTAGACAGCAGTTTCCCGTATTTTCTGCGGTAAAAGTCTCAGGTCTTCCGGTTACAGTATATACCAAGCGGGAACAAGTACCAGGTCTACCCAATCATCACCAGACTACCCTCTGCGTTGCTTTCCCAAGCAAATTCACCTACTGTGCAGGTACTATGTCCCTTACATTCCCTCTATTTTTCCTTTCGTTTTTCTTTTCAGATTTCATATGTTATTCATGGGAAGGGGCACACCCAAGAAAAACAAACCAGAGACTCCCCAGGTCCGAGAAACCAGAAACCCTCCCAGGTTCGAGCCATTCATCGAACAGCAAGCTGGAGTCTGCGATCACTAGTACCCTTTCCCCATTAGCAGTATAAGGCCTGACCTTTTTTCGCGTCATGTCCATAATAGGGATCGATACCGGGTGGTTGTATCAGGTTTCTACCATCAGATTACCACCCCAGTCTTCCCGGTGGTCGAGTTTATCTACTGGATTAGAGACGCCTACGATGAAAACCGAGGCACGTTTACCTCCCCTCAGGGGAACGAGATTTTCTCCCTTTCGCCCGACATCATCAAGCAAGCCCTCCGTTTTCCCACCAGCTCCACCTACACTGCTTTCAGCGAAGAAGCTTTAACCTCCCAGTTTACTAAATCGCCATAAGAGCATCGAAAAAACTTCATTGCTTCTATTACCAGCAACCAAGCTACTACCCTTCCCGGTGCGAAACTCCTCCCATTAAACCTGTTTAACGAAGAAGTGCAACCCATCCTCGCTCTCATTGTGGGTCTTATAGGTGTAGGCGGGTTGGGGGAAACTTCCAAAGTATGTGTTTTCTTTCTGTGGTTAATGTCTCAGAAGGGGGTCGTCCTGGATATCCCGAGTTACTTATCTGCCAACATTCACACCAAGTTCCAGGAGCTTTCAGAAACTAGTCATTTTTGTTTCTGTTCAATGGTGTTCTATCTTTTCTTGTATCAGCATGCTGATAGGTTCGAGCATTTGGGCTTGGATAGGGTATACGAGGTCAATTCTCAACCCCGACCTATTCTTGATGGGAACTTTGCAGTACACCAATTGCTAAAAGGAGTGGGTTATTCAAGCTTCCTAAACGATTTCATGTCCATCACTTACACCATCATTCATGATTCGTCACCACCTAGGGTTTTTCTTGAAATGAAAAACTGGTTGCAAGCTGTTAAAAGCCAGAGCACCGGAGATTGGTATCTCTCTGATAATTATACTGAAATTCGGGTCTACGGAGCCGAGGTCGCCCCTTACCTGCTACCCGTGTTTCCCGCTCAACGATTTTATGCTCTGGAGTATATTCCGCAAGCCCTCAAAGCTAAACAGCTCCACTTCGTCCCCACTAAGAAGGGTTACATACTGAGGCTTCCTACCCATATCGGCCCGTTCATCGTAAATTCAAGACTTGGCCTTCCCATTGTCGAGAAGTTGTTGCAGGGCATGGACCTAAGACAGGGGAAAAATTGGGCCTATGATCCTCGGGAGATCATTTCAAACAGAAGAAAGAGGAACAGGTCCGCCCCTTATGTGCATGAACCAAGACCGTTTATAGAGTGGAAGGCTAACTTGGAAATTTGGCCTTTGGTTTCGCAGATGGAGATAGATTCATCTGCCACAGGGGAAGAGGAAGGCATCAATAAAAGCCAAGAAGAAGAACTGGGCCCTTCAGGAGCAGGTTCTCCCGCTCGTAAAAAGCAGAAAATAGTCTCAAGTGAAGCTGAAGTTATAGGGGAAGAACAGTTGCTTGAACCTTCCATACCGTATGCACCACTTGTCAGCAGCAAGGCTGGAATCAAGGTGTTGAGAGACAGCACCACCTCCTCCAACTTCACTGAGGCTTCACAGGCCATGGGAAACTATACTTCACCAGTGGCAGCCGAAAAGATCAAGAAGAAAAATATAATCAGAGATAAGTACAAAGCTGAGCTGGAGGGGTATGTATAAAAGTATCACACCAGGATTTCCGCCACCATGAATGTGGATACTAAACACTTGGTACTGTCTATGACTGAAGCCCTTTTGGATCCGGATACAGGTGCCACTAGCTACCAGGTACTCCAGCATGCAATTGACATGTCTAAGGTGCAGAAGCAAGCCGATATGTGCAACACATTTTGAGTAGTAGGTGATGATATCTTGAAGAACAAAGATAATGAGTTACCATTTCCTTTGAAAAACTCGAGAAAAAGCATGGGCAAGGGAGGATTACCACAGAAGAATGAAACGAGGCAAGTACCAACGCCGGGAAAATCAAATACGCGGTCTCAGGGATCAAATGGGAAGGAAAACAGGGGAAACGAACCCGTAGAGATATTTAATAGACACGATATTTAATAGACGATTACGATTATGGTTGCCTCATTGAAAGCGAATCCCAGCATATCACATTCTCAAACAATATACTTGGTGAGAAATGAGGTTGACGCAAATGAGAGAAAGAGAAAAAAATAGAATTGGTAAACCTGTGTCAAAAGAAAGAGAAGAGAAGGAGAAATTGGCAGGAACAATCACTACCCTTGATGAGTTGTCAGGGGCTATAAACACTTGGGACATGCTGGCTAATGCTTTGCTACAACACCACCTCGGGGCAGGTTAGCTTTAGAAGCATTTGCAGATAGCAATGAAAGGCTGCTAATGATATCTTTGGAGAAACAGTAAGCTGAACCAGGAGCAGGATCATGGATTTGGAAAAATCCATAATAGGAGAATATAATAATAGAGAAACTTATTCTTTGAAAGAATTGAACAAAGAAAAGAAAACAAGGATTGACCGTGAGGGCTATGCTTAGATCTCGATGCACGCCTAAAGAGTAACCTCACTCTGGAAATCAGTGATGTTTAAATTAAGGATCATTTCAGCTGTAACAGAGCAATGGGAGTTTCTGAAGGTCATCGAGGAGATGAAATGCTCAGTACTCTATCTGGATGAGATTCCGAGGAAGGGATCTCGATTTGGCCAAGCAGGCTCGGCGTGCCGAGGGAATGTGTGTCATTCTTGAAAAGGGTTGAGGGCTAACAATGCGGACTGACATGGCATAGTCGGTAACGCCAAGGAAGCCTTGGAATGCCGGAAAATCATTGATAAGGGAATCGGCTCGTGTGGTGGCTTCAAAGGCATATACCGGCGAGTTGATATCACAGGCATGAATGGGGTGTTGAGTCTGAGTCACATCTTTCCTATACACCTTTCTAGACTTTTTCCATTTACCTGGACCTCCTAAGCCATCAATATCATTGCATATTAATCATAAAAGAGCATTTAAAGTGTTTTTTAACTATGTTTTGTGTCTGCTGTTTGAATTAGATTTTTTCTCATTGAGCTACGGAATCTTGTCACTTTCCGCAGCTGCTGCAACTTTCCGCAACCATTTTGTTAAAGTCTATATTGCAGGTGTCTTCAGGCAAATCGAGCCACATGGGAAAGTTGGAAATGACATGGACATGGATCGAGTCCTATTGGTTCAGTCGAATTCACCTAAGAAGCTTTGGTCAAAAGGTAATCAGCGGTGATCGACGAAGAGTCCCACGGTGGCGAGGCTTTGTTTTTTCACCGCGTGAAGACTTGTGTGGCCGTTTCTAAATCGGAGATATCAGCAGTTGTAAGCGGCTCCATAAGCAAGATCAACGTCCTCTCCATAGACGATTTAATCTATGTGACCATGATGCTAGATTTAAGACGTGCGTGGTTCGATGTCTTGTATCATTAGAATGTAGGAGCTTAGTTATGACATTCTTTGTTATAAATCGTTCTCATATGCATAGTAGCTAGATTCAACATCAATGTAATTTTACGGATAGAAAGCCTTTGTCTTAGTGACATTATTTATTTGTTATAGCGCATTTATATCAACTAAGACTCTGTTCATAAGCATAATTCGTGTTTGATAGCTGCTTCCCGAGGATTGTGCATAGGGCCCCTGTACACGCTGAGGTTTTTTTTATTACTGTATAGTTTCATTTTGTTTCCTGCTGTATAGTTTCATACTTTATTTCCTTATGCTAATTATGCCATAGTTACTCACGTGTATATATTACATCTCTCATGGTATTTACGTTTTATCTCTGTCCATAATTTTTCATGCTTTATACTACTGTTAACTGATCAGTGTCTTTGTTCCAGATTATAATAGGCAGCCCGGGAATTTGCACATAGTTTACAATGACTAACGACATGGAATCAATCTTGTCCTTCTGCTGATTTCTTTTTCTTAATTTTTAATTCCAGCATTGTTTTATTCATTTCAGTTTTGTATA
The DNA here is from genome assembly GCA_034641835.2 of Pinus albicaulis. Taxonomy (NCBI): domain Eukaryota; kingdom Viridiplantae; phylum Streptophyta; class Pinopsida; order Pinales; family Pinaceae; genus Pinus; species Pinus albicaulis. Next base: position 868,521,686 of record CM076574.1, read on the forward strand.
TTTGCTTTACTAGTTAGTTAGATATTAAAGCGCTGTAACCAAAGAGATTTCTTAACCGAAAGCCATGGCGAGACTAATGGTGAGGGATTGAAGTATGAGTGTGTGGTTGATATCTAAAGTTTATTTTACGCAGTTAGATATTAAATTGCTCATCATTCTCGATTCCACCTCCGAATGACCATAGCGAGACCTAATGGTGAGGTTGAAGTATGAGTGTGTAGTTTGATATTAGTTTTATTACTACGCAAGTTGAATATTAAATTACTCATGTCGTTTCCAGGTTACCTCCGAAAGCCATACTTGGAACTAATGGTGAGGGATTGAAGTATAGTGTGTAATTTCATATTAGTTTATTACCTGCCAAATTAGACGTAGGATTACTCAAGTTGTTTATGATTACTCACAAGCAGCAAGCGAGACTAATGGCGAGGGGTCAGAATATGAGTTGATGTAATTTGGTTTTAGCTTTACTTTTCTTGCAATTCTTGGATTTCTTTGAGTACAGTTTCTTTTGTATTTAGACAGTAGCAAGGGTAGTGAGTTTCATGATCAATAGTTCACTGTTTGTTTAACTAGTATAGTGGCACATTTTCATTTTCTTTTAGGAATTAATTTTGTCATTGTATGCTTTAAAATCTTTCTGAAGTTTGAAGTTTGGAAAATCATTATAAAGGACATTATTGCCTTGAACATTTATATCCATACTTGTCTTTTAGAATTTCCATCTCACATTAGGAAACCAACCAAGATAAATAAAAAAAACCCAAAAACGACAAAAAGTAAGAGATAGGTTATCTTGCACGTATAGTGCGCCACACTTCGTCAGCTTACGAATCCCGGATTGAAAAATTAATGTAGCAATTTAGGACACACTAAATTGACCAAACATTTTGGCGCTGTTGTCGGGGAAGTGTAACTAGATAGCCAATTTCTTAAAAAAAACAACAATAAAAAGAAGGGGAAAATTGATAACTTCTTGAAGTATGCTCTCCTCTTGCACCTAGTGTGATCTGGAGGATCAGAAAAGAGATTTATTGGTTTAATAATTTCTTAAGTATGCTCTCTTCTTGCACCTAGTGTGACCTGGAAGATCAGAAAGAGAATTATTAGCCCAACTTAAAAATAAAAATAAAATGATGACATGCATAGAGCAAGAGATTCTAGGGGAAGGTTTATAGCTAGAGCCAAGAGTTCGATTTTCACAACTCCATCTTCTTCAAGGCATAGAAAAGATTCACCACCATCTACCCCTATCCTTAAGATTCTTGGAATTCAAGAAGCAGATGAATTAGAGGATTCTCCTACACCATCTACCAAATCTCATTTAGAAGGAGACCCTTTCTTTATTGTAATTAAAGAAGTAGAATCATCTGAAAAAGAAAAGGAATAAACTCCCTCTCATCCTCTCTTGATAGAAGAACCAGAGGATTCTAAAGAAACTATCATGGCAGAGGAAATAATAGATGGATTCGAAGGTAGAGGTAGAGGTAGAGGAGGAGGAAATAATGGAGGCAACAATGGTGGAGATAATAATGGAAGAAATAGGGAAGGAGACAACTTGTTTGGATTCCCTATAGTTGATGAGGAAACTCATACAACGATGAAAAAAATTTCACCATCTGTTCTCCCCAACTTTTATGGATTGCGAAGTGAGGATCCTGAAACATTTCTGTTTGAATTTGAAGTCGTGTGCCGAACCTATGACTATATGGAAGACTCTCAAAAAATCAAACTGTTTCCTTCAACATTGAAGGGAGCCGCTTTGAAATGGTTCATGGGATTAGCCACCCAATCTATTAGGACTTGGAATGATATGAAACAAACATTTTTGGATAGATACATGGACTATTGCATGCCCACCAATCACAAGGATGAGGTATTCAAAATGGTGCAAAAAGAAGATGAAAATTTGGAGGATTTACTTGAAAGATTTCAATACAACTTAAAAAGAGAAAAAATGAGCAACTTAGATGATGAAACTTTGAAAGCCCTTATATTAAAAGCCATCAGAGATGAATGGATAGATATTTTAAACATGATGGGGAAAGGAGATATTTCTCAACTTCCACTTCGTGACATAACAGAACTATGTGTCCATCTCTCAAGGGGAAAATCTAAAATGGGAAAAGGGCCTAGAGATCCTTCTCTTATCAGGGAAAACAAATCTGAAACTGGATCAGTAAGTAGGGTAGAGATTGGAAATATGATTGATGAATTCAAAACTGATATCTTAGGGAGCCTTAGTGAACAACTAGACACCCTTAAAATTCAAAACAAGCAGAAAGCAGAAACTGATGCTCTAGCCATCTTTTGTCTGAAATGTAGGAAGAAACATGCTTTAAGGGAATGTCCCTTGGATGCAAAAGTTGTAGAAACATGTATGATTTGCTCAAATAATCATGAAACCAAGGATTGTCCTTCAATTCCTGGACTCAAAGTTGTCTTTCAAGAAGATCCAAACTCAGTAGAATCTCTCTATTTTGTTGCAAGAAGACATTGGTAGGGGCAACAAACTCAAGGGTTTAACAACCCTATGAATTCTCAACCCCCACCAAATTGGAATCCTTGGCAACAACCTTGGCCCCAACCTCAAAATTCATATCAGCCATGGGTACAAGGTATGCAAAATCCTTATGGGATATTTTCTCAATTTTATCAATATCCTCCATCTTTTCAAAATCAACAAGCTCCACAACTTCCAAACCCAAATCCACAACTTTCATTGCCATTTCCACAACAACAACCTTCTCAAAAAAATCCAAATCCTCAACTCATGCTCCCATACCAACAAAAGACAAATCAACTTCCAGCTCAGCCATTTCCAAATCCTAACAATAAAAATCCTCATAATACTTACATGATAGAAGGACAACAATTTCCTACCTATATGATTGTTCCTCTCAATGATGTACAACTCAGGTCTGGTAGAGTTTTAGAAAAACCTTCTATAGATGTCGAAGAGAAAGATACCTCTGAGGAGGACTCTCTTAAGGCCAATAAGGGTTCTGAGGAAGCATCTCTTCAAAACTCAAACATTCAAAAAGAGAAAGAAAATTTAACACCCACGACTCCTATAGTTGAGCAACCTACATCTTCATCCACACTTCCTTTCCCTGAAAGATTACAAATTGATAAAGGGGTGGAAAAACAAATCTTTTTGCCTAACTATGATTTTCTAGATGAATTAAAGAATTTTTGTATCAAGATTCCCTTGCTACAAGCCATTCGAGAGGTTCCTATTCTAGCAAAAACAATAAAGGAGTTGAGTTTCAAAAGACCAGGAAGGAAACTAAAAGACACAAGAAGAATCCACCTGGTAGGAAAAATTGCAGATATCATGATGGGAAAAATTACCATGCAGAAATATGTAGATCCAGGAAATCCAATTGTCAAGACACATATAAATGGGATAGAAATTCCAAACACATTTATTGACTTAGGGGCTGCTATCAACATTATGAGTAGACAGACTATGGAACAGCTAAAACTTCCTAATCTTCTTTTTACACCTACTTTACTGCAACTTGCAGATCGATCAATTATTAAACCAGATGGTGTATTAGAAGATATTTCATTCTCCTTAGATTCTTGGGAATATCCAATAGATTTTATGATTTTGACTCCCAAGAGTAATTTAGGAGGGCACCCACTTATCTTAGGAAGACCTTCGCTAGCCACAGCTGATGCTTTCATTAGTTGAAAATCTGGGGATATGTACATTTCTAATGGTAATTCGACAAAGAAATTCAATTTGTATCCTCCAACAAAAGCAATTACAGAAATAGGAGACAATGAATGGGTCGATGATGAGGACACTATACAACCTATCTTTACCATTTCTGAAATCAGTGAGGATAGTCAAATTCTAAACACATTAGAAAATTTTGAGACATCTTCAGAATATGACCCCACACAATTTCAGTTGGAATCTGACATAGAATATTTATCATCAAGACAAATGTCTCTTTACTCTATGGAAGAGTTCGGTAGTTCTACTATTGAGATTTTTCCAGGAAAAACATTGAATATCAACAAACATTTGGAAAAGTCACAACAAGAAGAACTAACCAAATCTTGCAAAAACATTCTACTGCATTTGCATGGGAGTATACTGACATGAAAGGTATTGATCCTAAGACTTGCATCCATCATATCTATATTGAGGAAAACAGTAGACCAATCAGACAACCTCAAAGAAGGATGAATCCAAATCTTAGGGAGATAGTGAAAGAAGAGCTCCAAAAACTTCTCGATGTAAACTTCATTTATCCAATTTCAGATAGCCGATGGGTTTCTCCTTTGGTTATAGTACCTAAAAAGAATGGTAAATGGAGGGTATGCATTGATTACGGGGAATTGAACAAAGCAACTTTGAAGGATCACTTTCCTTTGCCTTTTATCGATCAGGTATTAGATACATTAGCAGGTAAAAAGTACTTTTCATTTTTGGATGGTTTTAGTGGCTATAATCAGATTCAGGTAGCACCTGAAGATCAAGATAAGACCACATTTACTTGTCCATGGGGAACTTTTTCCTACCGAGTGCTTCCTTTTGGGTTATGTAATGCACCTGCAACATTCCAAAGAGCAGTACTAGGAATTTTTTCTGATCTAATTCATGATTGTGTAGAGGTTTATATGGATGATTTTATAGTTTATGGTAATTCATTTGAAGAGGCATTAGAAAATTTGGAAAAAGTCCTTATAATATGTAAAGAAACAAACCTTTCATTAAGCCATGAAAAATGCTTTATGATGTTTACTGAAGGTATTGTTTTGGGGCATCATATTTCAGGAGATGGGATTAAAGTTGATAGATCAAAAGTTGAAGTCATCTCCAAGTTTCCTATTCCAAATTGTCAAAGAGATGTTAGAAGTTTTCTAGGATTTACTGGTTACTATAGAAGATTTATAGAAAACTTCATTAAAATAGCATCTCCACTCTTCAAACTGCTTACAAAAGACTGTGAATTCAAATGGGATCCTGATTGTCAATCAACCTTTGAAACTTTGAAAACAAGAATATTTGAAGCACCTATCTTAAGAGGACCAAATTGGAAATTCCCTTTCCATATTTCTACAGATGCTTCAGATACAGCTCTAGGAGTTGTGTTGGGTCAAAAGGATTTAGTCCCTTATGCCATTTACTATACCAGTAAAAATTTGACTCCCACTGAGTTGAACTATACTGTAACTGAAAAAGAGTTTTTAGCTGTTGTTCATGCAATCAATAAGTTTAGACATTATATAATAGGCTATGAAACTTTTATTCATATTGATCATTCTGTGATTAGATATCTAATGAACAAACCTATTACTAATGGCAGAGTGACAAGATGGCTCCTACTTTTGTAGGAATTCAATATTACTGTGTTTGATAGACCAGGGAAACAAAATACAGTAGTTGATTTCTTGTCTAGGATTCAGAATTTTAAAGAAGATTCTCCTGTAGAGGATAAATTTCCTGATGAATACTTTTTTGCAGTAACTATTAAGACCCCTTGGTATGCAGATATTGCTAACTATTTGGTTACAGGGAAACTGCCTCCACATTTATTTCCAAGTGAAAAAAGAAAGATTATTCAGGAGAGTTCAAAATATTCATGGATTTCTAACGAATTGTTTAAAACAGGGCCAGATCTTGTGATGAGAAGATGTGTCAGGGAAGATGAAATGCCTGATATTCTTAAGGCATGTCATGATGAACCATGCGGCGGACACTTTGCAGACAAAAGGACGGCCTATAAAATCCTCTCTTTAGGATAATATTGGCCTTCCCTCTTCAAAGATGCAAAACAATATGTCAAAAGGTGTGACAGCTGCCAAAGAGTAGGGAAACCTACCCTTTCAAATGAAATGCCATTGCAACCATAGGTACTCATCGAACCCTTTGAAAAATGGGCTTTAGATTTCATTGGACCTATTAATCCACCATCTAAGCAAAATAAGTATATATTGGTTTGTACTGATTATGTTACTAAATGGGTGGAAGCCAAAGCATTAGTGTCTGCTACTGAAAATTTAGTTGTTAATTTTCTTTATGAGGATATTTTTACTCGCTTTGGTGTTCCAAGAGAAATTGTGATAGATCAGGGAAGCCAATTCACATCCAACCTGGTGGAGAAGTTGATGGAAGAATACAAAATCAAGCACAGAAGATCTACTCCTTACCATCCACAAGCAAATGGTCAAGTGGAGTCTACAAACAAAGTTCTTGAAAGTATCATCACCAAAGCTGTTCATCTACATAGAAGAGATTGGGCAGAAAGGCTTCCTGAAGCCTTGTGGGCCTACAGAACTACATGGAGAAATACAACAGGACATTCTCCCTATGAACTTGTTTATGGGAAAGAAGTCCTGCTCCCCATTGAGTTCCAAGTCAAAACCTTCAAGATAGCAGTTCAGTTGGGGATGGATCTATCAGAAGCCCAAAAGCATAGAATGGAGTAGTTGAATGAGCTAGATGAGATCAGACAAGAGGCAATTCTAAGAACTGATTTAGTTCAATATCAAAGAGCTAAATGGCATGACAAATACATCAAAGAGAATAAGTTTCAAGAAGGAGATTGGGCATTGCTATTTGACTCCAAGTTTAAAGATTTTAAAGGAAAATTTTAGACTCATTAGCTTAGGCCATATGAGATTGACAAGATCTTTAGCAATGGAGCGGTAAGAATCAAGACCATTGATGAATTTCAAACTCCTCTTATTGTGAATGGCCACAGATTAAAGATCTATCATAAGCCACTCTCAAAAGAGGAATTTGTCAAAATGTTTCAAGATAATTCGGCAATAAGGCTGGTGAAGAAGAATTCTTCTCCACTAGCCTAGCCTTTGTTCTTTTCTGTTCATAAAAAATAATAATAATAATAATAATAATATTTGTATAAGCCTGAAAACCAATCATTGATTGGCAGTCTTATACAGAAAATGTAGGATGAAAATCAAGAACACCTGACACCCTATATTTTCCAAAAAAAAAAAAAATTCTCTCTCTCATTTCACAAGTTTTATGACAACCCACTCCATTCCATTCCACTTCATTCCACTCCACTTCATTTCATTTCACCTCATTTCATCTATTTCATTTCATTTCACCAATAAAAATTTTCTTTCATGACCATTTTCATTCAGTCAGTTATCATCTATCCATCTCCATTCATCCAAATAATTACTGTATCAGTTTCCGTAGCTGACACCAGTTCCGCAGCCAGAAGCAGTTTCTGCGGCCACCACTCTATTTTTCAAAAATTTACAGTCAGATGTTAGTTCAACAATCATGAAATAAAATGCAGGTATGAAGACATATTATGAAGACATGGGGCATTCAAAGACATCAATGAGGAGCAACTAATTGAAGACCAATGAAAAATGGCAAGAATTCCAAGGTATGAGTAAAAATTTATTTCAAATGGCATTCAAGCACATTTTTACATAGTTATAAACCATAGCTCCATTATATGCAATGATTGCATTGATAACTCCGTAGCCATCCCACGATCTCTATACGATTCCCCCACAATCCTTGCATTCATTTCTAAACGGCCTCATAATCAAGCCTCCGGTCTTCACTAGTGTTCAACTATACATTGATACTCCACCTGTAGTTAAGAAACGTGATTTATTTGACTACGGCTTCTCTTAGCCACACAAAATCCGTAGCTGTTTTATAAACGTGCTTGCGTCTACTCTGCAGACACCCAATTTTAAATATTTCCGAATGCACTTTACTCCCCTTACTGTTCTATTGACCTCACGGCTACATTTCCACAGTGTTCACAGAAGATTTCACCCCATTTTGTTCTCTGTTCCGCTTCATACCGTGTACCTATTCCCTGATATCCGCTTATAGTCACTGGACTCCTTCATAAACCCTGATCATTTCGGCCGTCTTACCTCCGCTAAACCCTCCTCACGCAGACGATTTCTAAAAGTACAGAAGGAAGGATGGGTCAGTTGTTGAGAACAGAACCAGAGGGACCCAAATTTATGGAAGGGTATCCGCAAGTCAAAGACATACTGAAAAAGGAAAAATGGCTTCAGTTTATTCAAAAGTTCAAAGGCTACCATAAGGAGGTAACAAAATCTTTTGCGAGGTCTTTCAACGGTCTGGAGGTGGAGATTGGGGACCTCAAATTTACAGTGACTGAGGCATCCATAACAGCTGCTACAGAACTTCCTCAAGAAGGAGAACGCTGGTTCAAGAACAAGAGCATTGGCGAGGAAGCCTGGAGAGTAATCCTACATAACCCAGGTATGGATGTCACCATTTTCAAAAAGGGAATTCATGTTCATGCTTTAAAAGAAGAGTGGGCCAGTTTACTGTTAGTTATTCAAAAATTTATCACCTGTGAGGGACGTTTTGGGTCAATGTACATGTATCATACCCGACTGTTGATGAATTCCATAGACAACCAGGCCCTCAATCTGCCATACTTTTTACTAAATAGTTTGAAAAAGATGTCTATAACCGACCAAAAGCATCTGGGGGATGTAGAACCACATTTGTATCACCATGGTCTTGTGAAAATATTGATAGAAAAACAATTAAAAGAGAAAAAGGACACCTGGGAGAAATTGTTTATTAGAAATTTCTTTGAAGAACCCCAAGAAACCCCTAAAGGAAGTACATAAAAAAGAAGTAGAAGAAAGAGAACAAATGATAAAACTCAAAGCACTCCTACTAACACAGTTGAAAGAACTAGTAGAGAAGAAAGACTATCGAAAAGAAGGAAGGAAAAGACTGGGGATAAAAAGCCAATAAAATCAAAAGAGAAAAGAAGCATTGAGGCTGCGCATCAAACCCCTTCCTTAGGAGAAGACCATCAAGTATTATCTGAGAGACTAGTTCACCTTCAGGAACAGTCAACTATGGCCAAAAATAAAGGAAAATAAAAATAGAGGGAAAAAGACAGCGGTCCACAGCATGTCAGAAGAAGCTCCAGGCTTAAAGGAAAGTGGAAGAAAACACAGACAAAAGGACCCCATTTTATTGATTTGGGAGAAGTAACACCTGAAAAAACTCCAGTTGGCCATAGTCCATCTCATTCTCAGCTAAACATTGAACATAGTCCACCTCATTCTCAGCCAACTGTTGAAACTAGTCCTCAAGATGTTGACATGAGTCCTTTTCAGCCAGATTTTGAAGTCAATTCTCCTCCACAGCATTTTGGGGACAGCCCAAGGAAAACAACACCCGAGATAGATCCAAAGCAGCAAGAAGTGTATGATTACATATAATATTTAGAAAAACCAGCCACGGGTCCCAGCACTTCATCCACTCAGCCTCACACAGCACAAGAAGCTCTAGTCCAATCATTGAAACAAGAAGTCTTTGAGTTGGAGGTTTTAAATAGACATATTAAAAATGAAAATGAAGCATTAAAGGAGCAAAACAGATTGGACAAGATCATTCATGACAATACCATGCTACATCTGGGACTATGGCAGAAAAAGAACAGGAAATTGAAGAAGAAATGCCAGAAGTTAAGTAGAGCACTGGTTAATATCAAATTCAGATGCTTGATGAAGAAGCCCAGGATGTTAGCAGCACCAAGGAAGAGGAGAAGAGGACTGGATGTACTGGCAGAGGTATCAGAGCATATGAATTGAAGAAGGATGATCAAAATTTTGGTTGCATGGGGACATGCAACACCTTCACAGTGGGGGTATGTTGAGTCCCAAACTTGCATCTTTCCTATACACCTTTCTAGACTTTTTCCATTTACTTGGACCTCCTAAGTCATCAACATCATTGCATATTAATCATAAAAGAGCATTTAAAGTGGTTTTTAACTATTTTTTGTGTCTGTTGTTTGAATTAGATTTTTGCTCATTGAGCTGCGGAATCTTGTCACTTTCTACAGCTGCTGCAACTTTCTGCAGCCATTTTGTTAAAGTCTATATTGCAGGTGTCTTCAGGCAAATCGAGCCACATGGGCAAGTTGGAAATGACATGGACATGGATCGAGTCCTATTGGCTCAGTCGAATTCACCTAAGAAGGTTGTGGTCAAAGGTGGTCAAGCGGTGGTCAACCGAAGAGTCCCACGGTGACAGAACTCTGTTTTTCACCACGTGAAGATTTGCGTGGCCGTTTCTAAATCACGGGAGACATATCAACACCTGTAAACGGCTCCATAAGCCGAATCCAATGACCACTCTCCATAGATTTAATCTTCATGGCAGCCATGATGCTAGATTTCTGGACGTGGTGGTTCACGTGTCTTGTATCAGCGCAGAATGTAGGAAATTAGTTATGACATTCTCTGTTATAAATAATGCGTTCTCATACGCATAATAGTTAGTTGCTGTAATGTAATTTGCTGGATAGAAAGCCCACTATGCCGTGACATTATTTCTTTGTTATGACTGCATTTTAAATATATGAGAAGACTCTGTTCATAAGCATAATTCGTGTTTGATAGCTGCTTCCCGAGGATTGTGCAGAGGGCCCCTGCACACGCCGAGGTTTTGTTTATTACTGTATAGTTTCATTTTGTTTCCTGCTGTATAGTTTCATACTTGATTTCCTTATGCTCATTACGCCATAGTTATTCACGTGTATATATTACATCTCTCATGGTATTTACATTTTATATCTGTCCATAATTTTTCATGCTTTATACTGCTGTTAACTGATCAGTGTCTTTGTTCCAGATTACAATAGGCAGCCTAGGCATTTGCACATAGTTTTACAATGACTAATGACATGGAATCAATATTTTCCTTCTGCTGATTTCTTTTTCTTAATTTTTAATTCCAGCATTGTTTTATTCATTTCAGTTTTGTACATTTGCTTTACTAGTTAGTTAGATATTAAACTGCTCATGTCATTATCAGTTACCTCCGAAAGCCATAGCGAGACTAATGGTGAAGGATTGAAGTATGAGTGTGTAGTTTGATATTAGTTTATTTTTCTGCAAGTTAGATATTAAATTGCTCATGTCATTATCAGTTACCTCCGAAAGCCATAGCGAGACTAATGGTGAGGGATTGAAGTATGAGTGTGTAGTTTGATATTAGATTATTTTTTCTGCAAAGTTAGATATTAAATTGCTCATGTCATTATCAGTTACCTCCGAAAGCCATAGCGAGACTAATGGTGAGGGATTGAAGTATGAGTGTGTAATTTGATATTAGTTTATTTTTCTGCAAATTAGACATCAGATTACTCAAGTTGTTTATGATTACCTCTAAAAGCCATAGCGAGACTAATGGTGAGGGGTCAGAATATGAGTTGATGTAATTTGATTTTAGCTTTACTTTGCTTGCAATCTTTGGATTTCTTTGAGTACAGTTTCTTTTATGTTTAGACAGCAGCAAGGGTAATGGGTTTCATGATCAATAGTTCACTGTTTGTTTGACTAAGTATAGTGGCACATTTTCATTTTCCTTTAGGAATTAATTTTGTCATTGTATGCTTTAAAATATATTTTTTTGAAGTTTGAAGTTTGGAAAATCATTATAAAGGATGCCTTGAACATTTATATCCATACTTGTCTTTTAGAATTTCCATCTCACATTAGGAAACCAACCAAGATAAATAAAAAAAACCCAAAAACGACAAAAAGTAAGAGATAGGTTATCTTGCACATATAGTGCGCCACACTTCGTCAGCTTATGAATCCCGGATTGACAAATTAATGTAGCAATTTAGGACACACTAAATTGACCAAACAACCAGTTTGATGCAGTTTGGAACGATATTACGACAGCAGGGCTTCCAACGTGCTGGGATTCCACCACCCGTTCCATGTTGCGACCATTACCGGAATATGAAGCATGCCTGAAGCAAGAAAGAGACCGGACAGGTGTCCTATCAGATAAAACCACCCGGCTCAAGGCCGAAACCATGGTTGCGTCACTACGCCTAGAGTTTGCTCTCCTTCACTTGTTAAAACATAAAGTTCCTACATAGGCGAATCCCAGCAATCTCACTAAGGCCTTCATCAGGGTAGAAGGATTTGCAATGATGCCTGAGCCTGTTGTGGACAGTCAGTAGAGGTGCACCCAGTTTGTCAACCAAATTTCCAGTTCATCCGCAAACATGTCGCCACCAGTATCAGCAACAGCCTCGACCCCTTCTCACAAATGATGCATTGTTATTTCATGATTCGGCCCTCGCAGCCTTTTTACTTTTTATCTTAGTTATTCTTTTTCAAGTTTCAAGTGGAATTTACAATTCACCACAGCAATTTACTTTTACTTAAACTGTTATACAATTTTGGTTTTAAAATGGCCGAGCGCCTAACAGCAAAGGATGAGAGGTTTTTATTCCTCATCATGATTTTTGTTACTTTGACAAGGACTTCTAAAAAATTCCTAGCATGCGAGGAAGATATTTTCCCAAAATATCTTCTCGCCCATGTATGGAGGTTCCTATATAAACAAAAACAGCAGAGAATACAGGGTTCCAAATTTTATTAGAAAAATTATGCTGTAAGAGAATTTTGTATGCATTTTTTTTTAACTCTTGAATGAAGGTTCAGAGCCCCTTGGGTTTCAATGAAGATAATTTTTATCTGTAAGGAAGATTCCAGTCTTTGATATTTAATAGAACGTTACTTCACCTTTTATGTGTCAATCAATTGTTCGTCTTACCTCATCCGTTCTTCCTGTGTCATGTTTTGGAATGCGAGCAGCTCATTGATTTTAATGTGAAATTATCTTAGTTGGTACTTATGTTGGAATCAATCTAGCGCTTTAAATATGGCTCATGCATGATATATTGTTCCATCCTCACAGCACCCACACTTCGGCTATATTGGCTTCAAAGTGATGTTATTTTGGAATATGCTATTATTGTGAATGGATTCTTAAATAGATAAGCCCATTACATGGTGATATGTGTGTCCGGATATTATCTATGCGACAGCTGATATTTTCTCACTCTTTCTTACATTGTGAACATCAGCAGATTACTTATCTTTGTTAAGTATTGTTGAACTGGCCCTCTTTACCGTGAACTGTGTTAAATTGTCTGACGCCTTTGCGTAAGAGTTTTACACTTTGTCTCTGCAATATATCTTTTTCTTGTCTAACTTCTGAAAGTTTTGGTCCCATTCAAAGTTGAACTTCCTGTTTATAAATGAAAGGCATGAGAGCTCTGTCCTATTATTTGTTCCTGTTATATTACATTACTTTTGCTCTCTAGAGTTTACGATGTCCTAGGCATTGGACTTTCACAACTTAGGCATGTCTCTAGGATTGAAAACATCTTTTTGGTGCCATTGCCGGGGACGAAGTTGATGAAAAATTGAAATCCCTGGGCTTCGACAAAACCCCTTTTTCACTCTTCAATTAGGTGAGCATGGAGAGTTGAGAGTTTTATATCCCTCACCTTGGCGACTCCACATTCGTTTTCCAGAAAAATCTAATTACAGTCCTGGCTCCTCGGAAGCCACACCTTAGGTCAGATACGTCTCAGCCAAGGACACCTTCCGTGTCTGACCCAGAGAGAATTTTACATAGAATAGGTTGGAGGGAGAGGGGATTTGTTCATTCTGAGATCCCACAATTCTCTCTAGAATACTTTCCTTCTTCCTCTTCTCAGGTTGCCCAATTGCAAGATTCAGACTCTGCTCTAGGTGAAACCGGTTATTACTCAGATTGTTTACCCCCGGGAAACATCCAAGTTAAGGACGAGGCCGAGTCAATAGAAACCACCCGTTATACATTTCACCCTACTCCAGAGGTTGAAGAAGTTAAATTTGTCACGGAAATATCTGTCGTTAATACTCCACCCTTGTCTCCATCCTCCCAAGCTGCTGTTCACTATATTCCTATCATCATCCACACCACACTTCCACCTACTCCCCCACTTACTCACCAAGCCCTTCTGTTACCTCCACCTCCTCCTCCAATGGCCAATGTTCCGGGTTTTTTTCTAAATAAATATGCTCCCCTGGAATTACCTTAAGTCCTAAATGATATGCCGCAGGACTATCTGAAGATCCTGCCTCGCTTCAATGGAGAAAATGAGATTGATGCTCAAAAACACCTTGAGGTCTTCTATGCTTTTGCAAAGAACTTTAATGTGGAACATCTAGACATAGTCCTCAGACTATTTGTGCAATCCCTTGATGGTGAAGCCAGAAAATGGTTCAAGACGTTGGGAGGTCATTCTGTAAATACGTGGGAAGTAATGGAAGAAACTTTCCTCAAAAAATGGGGAGAGAAGAAAGACCACGGACACTGTCTTACTGAGTTTAATACACTCAAGAAAAGACACAATGAAGGAGAGGCCGAATTTGTCAAGATATTTAACAAGTTGTACCTAAGTCTTCCCACAGAAATGAAACCGCACCAGACCGCTGCCAAGGTTGTGTTTGTTGCAGCTTTTGACTCAGAATTTGGCTTCTCTCTAAGAGAAAGAAAGCCAGCCACGCTGGATGATGCTCAGACTGATGCACTGGAGCTTGAGGCTAACTTTGCCTCCACTGGTAAATATAAAGGAAGATCCGAACAAGATATGAGAAGAAGAGGAAAGGAGGAGGTATCCACCTCGAGCCAAGATAGAGATTCGGCTAATGACAGGATTGAGGAAATGAACAAGATGATCAAAAACCTCTCAAGTAAATTTGTGAAACTTGAAATGGAGGCAAAGAATTCAGCCTCCAAGAATTTCCAAAATGCTCCAAATAGAGGATTCAATCCTCAATACAGAAAGCCACCCTTGCAGATACTGCAGAGGGGACAGAAGGAGCAACAAGATCAAGTACCACATCCTCTATACTTGGAAGGGCAAGTAGAGGGTTCTACCGAAGACACTGCTTGTGAGCAAGAGGAGTCTTGCCTTGTTTTCTTAGACAGTAATGATATCGAATGTCCTGTACATGGAAGTGATGAAGTAGAGGTGCAAGCACATTCAGAAGTGAAAGCTAATGAAGATACCGAAGATCCTGAAATTGATGACTACTGCAAGTAGTTCGTCGATTTCATGCAAGCCTAGTTCAATAGAAGATATGACCTCAGGTCCTCCAGAAAGAGAGCTTGCACTCAGGATCAAGATGAGGACACACCTCAAGAAGAGGCACCTGCACAGAAGGAGGTCACTCCTCAAAAACCCCCGGAAAAAGGTAAGAGGCCTCTTAACCAATCTTTACAATCTGCTGATCAAATTCCTTCATCTTCGCAAGGGCCTACATCTCCTAATGTTAAGCCAACCTTAAAAGAAGTCAAACCTTCCCCACAGAAAGTAGACTCCAAAGATAAAGAACTAAAAGAGGCTTCAATAAATAAGTCTTCCCTTGTTTTCAACTTACAAAAGGAGCTTGAGAAGGTAAAAATCCCAGTCCCCTTGACTAAGTTGTTAAAACAACCTGCATATCAGTCCCAGGTCACATCCTGTATGCTCCCTCCTGAGATAATAAACATCCCGGACAGCCTGAATCTTCAGGAAGAAAGGCCTATGGTTGTTTTCGGCCCGCATGTGGAAGAATTAGATGCTGCCACTCCCCCATTTTATGTGTCTTTAGTAATACATGACCTGCTGCTACACAACTGCATGTTAGATTCAGGAGCCTCTCATAACCTTTTACCCCTCTCAGTCATGGAGCAGCTAGGATTACAGATCACCCGCCCCTACTAAGACCTTTACTCATTCGACTCCAAAAGAGTTAAGTGCCTGGGCATGATAAAAGACTTGGTGGTTAACCTGGCACAAATCCCAGCAAAAAGTGTAGTGATGGATATAGTGGTGGCTGACATCCCAGCTCGCTTTGGCATGTTACTGTCAAGATTATGGGGGACCAAAATCAGGGGATCGATTAAGCTGGATCTGATCTATGCCACTATCCCTGTATTCGGTGGCCAAGAGAGGAGGTTGTATCGGGAGACCAGATTTGTCAAGACAGTGACTAAGGTAGATGATTCAGTTAATTCTTCGGTTTATAGCAGGGAGGGGGATTTCTCATGTTTAATGCTAGAGGAAGATCAGGAGTATGCACATGAACCCTCATTTTTCCAGATCAATACAGAGAAATTCATAAAAAGTCCGGAATCAGAAATCTGGACACTTCACTTTGATGGAGCAAAACTCTAGGGAAGGAAATGGAGCTGGGGTGTTATTGATTTCGCCTGCAGGAAGATGGGTGCCTCTATCTTTCAAGCTAGAGTATGAAGCCACAAATAACGTGGCCAAGTATGAAGCACTCCTACTAGGGTTGTAGACAGCCAGGAGTATGAAAATACAAAGTTTAAGAGTTCTGGGAGATTCAGAACTAGTAGTCATGCAGGTGAGAAATCAGTGCCAAGCTAAACATCCTAGGCTAAGGGCCTATAGGAATGAAGTTTGGGATCTGGTGGAGAAATTATTTCTGACTTTTAATATCCAGTTCATGCCCCGTGAGAAAAATAGAATGGTAGACTCCTTAGCAGTGGCTGCCAGTACCTTCAGCCACCTCAGAATCCTCTCTTGAGATATGAGATTGAGGTACGTTATAGGCCATCAATCCTAGACAACATCCAGCACTGGAAAGTATTTGAATATGATGAGCAAGTCAAGAGATTCTTGGAAACAGTTGGGGAGTTCTCCAACATGGAGATTGACATTTGTGAAGAAGTGGAGACTGAAGATGCTTCTGGAGAAGAGTGGGAAGAAAAGGTAGCTGGTCATAAATTTCTGCAGCTTAAAGGGAATATCATTCCCCGAGGATTAGTACCTTTAGAAAGGTTGTTTAATAAGAATGATGTTTCATTACAGCCAAACAAAGTTGTAGAAGAAAACCAAGTGGAGGACCTGAATCTAGGCATAGAGGCTGACCCTAAAATCGTGAAGTTGTCCAAGAAGGTCCCGGAAGAATATAAACAGTTGTATCAGAAGTTATTCCAGTCCTATAAAGATGTGTTTGCATGGTCTTATCAAGATCTGAAAACCTTCGATGTTAGCATTATGCAGCATAAGATCCCACTGAAGGGAGATGCGAAACCACACAAGCAAAAGCTTAGGCAGATAAATCCTCTATTGCTACCTTCTACTGAAAAAGAAATTAAGAAATTTTTGAAGGCTAAAATCATTTTACCATTGAGGTATTCTGAGTGGGTAGCAAATTTAGTCCCTCTACGGAAGAAGAATGGAGAAATAAGACTATGTGTTGATTTTAGGAACCTGAACAGGGCATCATTGAAAGATAATTACCCACTACCTAAGATGGATCACATATTGCAGAAAGTGGTAGGGGCTTCTCGGATGTCGATGATGGATGGGTTCTCTGGGTATAATCAGGTGGTTGTGTTGCTAGAAGATCAAAAGAAGACGGCCTTCACAACCCCGTGGGGGACGTTTATGTATGCCAGGATGCCTTTTGGGCTGATTAACACAGGGGCCACTTTTCAGAGGGCCATGGATATAGCTTTTATTGGAGAACAGGAAAAGTTCGTGGTGGTATACCTGGATGACATTACTGTGTTTTCAAAGGATGATGCAGAGCACATAGAACACCTGCGCAGAACCTTTGAGAAGTGTAGAAAGTATGGCCTCTCCCTTAACCCGCAGAAGTCTCTGTTTGCACTAGAAGAGGGCAAGCTTTTGGTACACATTGTAACCAAAGACGGAGTAAAGATAGACCCCAAAAGAGTGGAAGTCATAAATGGCATTGCCCTGCCCATAAACAAAAAGGAAGTTCAGGTGTTCCTAGGACATATAAATTTCCTAAGGAGGTTCATCCCTAACTATGTTGAGATAGTTAGGCACATCACTGATATGCTTAAGAAGAATAATGAGGTGAAATGGTCACCAGAGTCAAGATAAGCCTTTGCCAGAATTAAAAATGCATTTGCTGAAGCCCCTATGTTGGCCGGGCTAGATTATGCCAAACCGTTCATGATCTTCTCCTTTGCATCCCCTCATACAATAGCTGGAGTTTTGTTGCAGAAGAACGAAGAGGGGTATGAACAGCCTATTGCCTTTTTCAGTCAGGTGCTTCAGGATGCTGAACTGAAATATAACATATTGGAGAAGCAAGTGTATGCTCTGGTGAAGTCCCTCAGAGCTTTCCGTATGTATGTTTTGCAGTCCCATGTCACTGCATTTGTTCCTACAACAGCTGTTAAAGACATTCTTATCCAGGGGGACAGTGAAGGAAAAAGAGGAAAATGGATAGCCAAAATACAGGAATATGATTTAGATATCCGTCCTACCAAATTAATCAAGGGGCAAGGTTTAGCCAAGATCCTCTCTGAATCAAATTGTCAGGCCTTGGGTATCAATTTGTCTATGACAGCAAACAAAGATTCTGGGGCAAAGGAGAAAGTACAGAGAATAGAAATAGCCTCCTAGAAGATACATATGAAGTACCTTATCAGTCCATGGTACAAAGAGATGGTAGAGTACCTTCTAACCCTCAGTTGCCCGCCCAGTTGTGACAAAACTAAGTACAGATCACTGAGGTTGAGGTCGCAAAAGTATGTCATTGCGAGCGGCTGGTTGTATTGGCGAGACCCCTCTGGTATCCTACTCCTGTGCCTTACAGAAAAAGAGGTGGAAAGTATAATGGCTGAGTTTCATGAAGGAATCTGCGGAGGCCATTACAGTTGGAGGGCTACTGCTCACAAGATTCTGAAGGTCGGGTTTTTCTGGCCTAAACTATTTGGAGACGTGTTCACTCGAGTTAGAGCCTGCGAGAAGTGCCAAAGGTTCGCAGAGAGATAGAAGCTCGCACCTCTCCCCATGATACCTGTTCATGTAGATGAGCCATTCTAACAGTGGGGAATTGACTTCATCGGAGAAATACACCCCCCATCCAGCGGTCAGCATAAATGGATCTTAACAGCCACGAATTATTTTACAAAATGGGTAGAGGCTATACCTCCCAGGAATGCAACTAACGCTGTGGTAATCAAATTCATGGAGGAACATATCATATCCAGATTTGGTTGTCCTGCTAAGATAGTAACTGACAACGCTCAAGCCTTTAAATCCACAAAATTTGTCAACTTTTGCCAGCAGTATAACATTGTGTTGGGTCACTCTACGGCCTACTACCCCCAAGGAAATGGCCTTGCAGAGTCTTCAAATAAAACTCTTGTCTGAGCACTAAAGAAGACAATCAACGAGAATCAGAAGAATTCGGATTCTCAACTGAAATTCGCTCTGTGGGCAAACTGAATCACTAGCAAGAGGGCAACTGGGAAGTCCCCATACGAATTAGTTTATGGGAGAGCAACAGTTTTTCCTTTACAGTTAGCTCTACCGATAGCCTGGTTCATGCAAGAAAATCAAGACGAGCCTGACGATGTTACTAAGAGGATTAATCAGTTGGTGGAGCTCTAAGAAACACGAAATTAGGTGAGCCAGAAGCTGATCGAATATCAGGAGAAAATGAAGGATCTTTTTGACCAACATGCCAAATAAAAAAAGTTACAGGTGGGAGATCTCGTGCTCAGATTGGAAATTCGAAGGGCAGATAAAGGGAAACATGGAAAATTCGATCCCCTCTGGTTTGGCCCTTTCAAAGTTGCAGAACAAGGTGGCAAAAATACTTTTAGGTTGGAGAATTTGCAGGGGGATTTGTTGGACGCCCCCGTTAACGATCAATTCCTCAAGCCTTATTTCCAGTACTGATTCGGGCCGAGAAAGCCTGATGTATCATATTGTATATTATTTCCTGTTTTAAGCATCGTTTGAATAATGTTCATTGTTGATGAATCATGAAGAAGAGGCAAAAATTCGAAAGGGATGGGAAGTGGCGTTCACAGAAGACAAACAGGTGGCCCGTGTAGTTCTCGACACATTCAAGGATGAACATGCCATCCCCAGGTGGAGCCAATGTTGTTCAATATTTAACATAATTCATTGGTTTATTAAATGTTGATAAGTCATGCATTGAACATTATATCAAATGGTGAAATACTTGAAGAGTTGGTCGAAGTGAAATAAGGTAAGAGAAGTCACGTGCTTAAAAGCTAGAGGCGGAAGTAATACGAAAAGGTTGAAGTATAAAGTAAAAAAGGGTAGCAGAAATATATAAGGCGCAAATATGTGGTACGAAGAGCGCAGAGCAAAGACATTAAAAGAACTTCCACTATATGAATACGCAAGGGAATTTCCGCGGGGGTCGAGCAGCAAGAGAGGGAAGAGACCCATACCCCCGCAGAGTTGCAATAGCATGACGTGGTGGGGACCCAAGGTTAGAATGAAGTGGCAAGAGCGAGGCATGGAGATATGGTGACGTGGCAGAACGCAGTGTGGGCCCTTACAACTGGTAGGTTATGTATTTAATTCACTTTTAGGGATAATATGTTTCAGGAATCATACGGCGCATGCGGCAAAGAGGTAAGGTAAGTCCTAGATGAGCTGGTACTGAGGCCCGTACCAGTAGTAAAATTGGCACACGGTGTTCACCTGTCCCCAACTAACACCCAATCACTACACGCCGCGTGCCCCATTGTCAGTGTCCTTACGACACTTGCCCTGCCTATTTCACTTCTACCCCCTTTCTGCCTCAGAATTACCAGTCTTAGACAGTAGTTTCCCGTATTTTTCTGCGATAAAAGTCTCAGGTCTTCCGGTTATGGTATATACCAAGCGGGAAAAAGTACCAGGTCTACCCAATCATCACCAGACTAACCTCTGCGTCGCTTTCCCAAGAAAATTCACCTACTGTGCAGGTACTCCATCCCTTACATTCCCTCTATTTTTCCTTTCGTTTTTCTTTTCAAATTTCATATGTCAGTCATGGGAAGGGGAAAACCCAAGAAAAACGAACTAGAGACTCCCAAGGTCTGAGAAACTAGAAACCCTCCCAGGTTCGAGCCTTTCATCAACCAGCAAGCTGGAGTCTGCGATCACCAGTACCCTTTCCCCATTAGCAGTGTAAGGCATGAGCTTTTTTCGCATCATGTCCATAATAGGGATCGATACCGGGTGGTTGTATTAGGTTTCTACCATCAAATTACCCCCCCAATCTTCCCGGTGGTCGAGTTTATCTACTGGCTTAGAGACGCCTACGATGAAATCTGAGGCACGTTTACCTCCCCTCAGGGGAACAAGATTTTCTCCCTTTTGCCTGACATCATCAAGCAAGCCCTCCGTTTTCCCACCAGCTCCACCTACGCTGCTTTCAGCGAAGAAGATTTAACTTCCCAGTTTACTAAATCGGCATGGGAGCATCAAAAAATCTTCATTGCTTCTATTACTAGCAGCCAGGCTACTACCCTTCCCGGTGTGGAACTCCTCCCATTAAACCTATTTAACAAAGAAGTGCAACCCATCCTCGCTCTCATTACGGGTCTTTTAGGTGTAGGAGGGTTGGGGGAAACTTCCAAAGTATGTGTTTTCTTTCTGTGGTTAATGTCTCATAAGGGGGTTGTCCTGGATATCCCGGGTTACTTATCTGCCAACATTGACACCCAGTTCCAGGAGCTTTCAGAAACCATTCATTTTCGTTTCTGTTCAATGGTGTTCTATCTTTTCTTGTATCAGCATGCTGATAGGTTTGAGCGTTTGGGCTTGGATAGGGTATACGAGGTCAATTCTCAACCCCGAACTGTTCTTGACTGGAACTTTGCAGTACGCCAATTGCCAAAAGGAGTGGGTTATTCAAGCTTCCTAAACGATTTCATGTCCATCGCTTACACCATCATTCATGATTCGTCACCACCTAGGGTTTTTCCTGAAATGAAGAACTGGCTGCAAGCTGGTAAAAGCCAGAGCACCGGAGATTGGTATCTCTCTGATAATTATACTGAAATTCAGGTCTACAGAGCCGAGGTTGCCCCTTACCTGCTACCCGTGTTTCCCGCTTGACAAGTTTATGCTCTGGAGTATATTCGGTAAGCCCTCAAAGCTGACCAGCTCCACTTCGTCCCCACTAAGAAGGGTTACATACTGAGGTTTCCTACCCATATCGGCCTGTTCGTTGTAAATTCAATACTCGCCCTTCCCATTGTCGAGAAGTTGTTGCAGGGCATGGACCTAAGACAGGGGAAAACTTGGGCCTATGATCCTCGGGAGATCATTTCAAACAGAAGAAAGAGGAACAGGTCTACCCCTTATGTGCATGAACCAAGACCATTTATAGAGTGGAAGGATAAATTGGAAATTTGGCCTTTGGTTTCACAGATGGAGACAGATTCATCTGCCACAGGGGAAGAGGAAGGCATCAATAAAAGCCAAGAAGAAGAAGTGGGCCCTTTAGGAGTAGGTTCTCCCGCTCGTAAAAAGCAGAAAACAGTCTCAAGTGAAGCTGAAGTTATAGGGGAAGAACAGCTGCTTGATCCTTTCATACCGTATGCACCACTTGACAGCAGCAAGGCCATAATCAAGGTGTTGAGAGACAGCACCACCTCCTCCGACTTCATTGAGGTTTCACAGGCCATGGGAGACTATACTTCACCAGTGGCAGCCGAAAGGATCAAGAAGAACAAGATAATCAGAGATAAGTACAAAGCTAAGCTGGAGGGGTATGCAGAAAAGTATCACACTAGGATTTCCGCCACCATGAATGTGGATACTGAACACCTGGTACTGTCTATGGATGAAGCCCTTTTGGATCTGGATACAGGTGCCACTAGCTACCGGGTACTCCAGCATGCAATTGACATGTCTAAGGTGCCAACAACTGATATGCACAACCTATTTCAGGTTGTAGGTGATATGCTGAAGGACGAGGTAATGCAGGTTACCATTGCACTGAGAAAACTCGAGAAAAAGCATGAATAGGTGAGGATTACCCTGAAGAATGAGCAGGCAAGTACCCCTGCCCAGGAAAATAAAATACACGGTCTCCAGGATCAAATCAGAGGGAAAGAGACAGGGGAAACGAACCCGCAGGGATATTTAATAGACCAATTACAGAAGGAAGTTGCCTCATTGAAAGGAAAAGCCCGCATGCCGGCCTCCCAGCATGTGCAGACAGCCGAGTTGGTGCAAGTAGAGAAAGAAAAAATGGAATTGGCTGGCACATTGTCAAAAGAAAGAGAATCGAAGGAGAAATTGGCAGGAACAATCGCTACCCTTTAGAGTAGGTTTTCAGAGCTACAGAACACTTGGGACACACAGAGCTGTGCGCCTGCTACAACACCACCTAAGACGAGTTCGCTTTCAGAAAATCTGGACGCAGCGAAAGATGCTAATGATATACTGGAGAAATAGGCTTCCACTGCAAGGCAAAGGATCATGGATTTGGAAAAATCCCTGTCAGAGAATACTAGAAGAATAGAATCATTGCAGAAATAAATTGAACAAGAAAAGAAAACAAGGGCTGACAAGTAGAAGACTATAAACGATCTCAACGCACACCTAAAAGGTAACCTCACTCTCAGAGATCGTAGAAATATTATTTGGTCCGAGATCATTTCAGTCATGACAGAGCAATGGGAGTTTCTGAAAGTCATCGAGGAGATGAAATCTTCAGTACTCTATCTCAGGAGGAGATTACAGGAAGGGGATCTCGATTTGGCCAACAGAGCTCAGCGTGCCAGGGAGTATGTGTCATTCTTGAAAGGGGTGAGGGCTAAAGAAGCTGAGCAGCATGGCATAGTCAGTCGGCATAAGGAAGCCTTGGAATGCCAGAAAATCATTGATAAGGAATCGGCTCGCGTCGTGGATTTGAAGGCCTTACAGCAGTTGGTATATAGCGTGGACCGGTTTGATGCGGTTTGGACCGAGATTATGACGGCAAGGCTTCCGACGTGCTGGGACTCCACCACCCCTTCCATGCTGCGACCATTACCAGAATATGAAGAATGCCTAAAGCAAAGAAAGGGATCGGACAGATGTCCTGTTAGACAAAGCCACCCAGCTCAAAGCCGAAACCATGGTTGCATCACTCTGCCCGGAGTTTGCTCTCCTTCACTTGTTAAAACATAAATTTCCTACTGAGGCAAACCCAAGTGATCTCACCAAGGCCTTCATCAAGGTAGAAGGATTTGCAGTGATGCCTGAGCCTGCCGTAGACAGTCACCAGAGGTGCACCCAGATTGTTAGCCAAATTTCCAGTTCATCCGCAAATGTGCCACCACCAGTATCAGCAACAGCCTCGACCCCTTCTCAGAAATGATGCATTGTTATTTCATCATCCGACCCTCGCAGACTTTTTACTTTGGTTTAACTTAGTTAGTCTTTTTCAAGTTTTTGGTGGAATTTATATTTCACCACAGCAATTTACTTTTACCTAGACTGTTATACAATTTTGGTTTTAAATGGCCGAGCGCCTAACAACAAAGGATGAGAGGTTTTTATTCCTCATCATGATTTTTGTTGCTTTGACAAGGACTTCTAACAAATTCCTACCATGCGAGGAAGATATTTTCCCAAAATATATTCTCGCCCATGTATAGAGGTTCCTATATAAACAAGAACAGCAGAGAACACCAGGTTCCAGATTTTATCAGAAAAACTATGCTATAAGAGGATTTTGTATGCATTTTTGTTTAACTCTTGCATGAAGATTCAGAGCCCGTTGGGTTTCAATGAAGAGAAGTTTTATCTGTAAGGAAGATTCCAGTCTATGATATTTTATAGAACATTACTTCACCTTTATGTGTTAATCAATTGTTCGTCTTATCTCATCTGTTTCTCCTGTATCATGTTTTGGAATGCGAGCAGCTCATTGATTTTAATGTGAACTTATCCAAGTTGATACTTATGTTGGAATCAATCTAGCGCTTTAAATATGGCTCATGCATGATATATTGTTCCACTCTCACTGCACCCATACTTCTGCTATATTGGCTTCGATGTGAAGTTATTTTGGAATACACTATTATTGTGAATGGATTCTTAAATAGATAAGCCCATTACATGGTGATATGTGTGTCCGAATATTATCTATGCGACGGCTGATATTTTCTTATTCTTTCTTACATAGTGAACATCTACAAATTATTCATTTCTGTTAAAGTATTTTTGAACTGGCCCTCTTTACCGTGAACTGTCTTAAATTTTCTGACGCCTTTGCGTAAGAGTTTTACACTTTGTCTCTGCAATATATCTTTTGCTTGTCTAACTTCTAAAAGTTTTGGTCCCATTCAAAGCTGAATTTCCTGTTTATAAATGAAAGGCATGAGAGCTCTGTCCTGTTAATTGTTCCTGTTATATTACAGTACTTTTGCTCTCTTCCATTTAAGATGTCCTAGGCACTGGTCTTTCACAACTCAGGGCTGTCTCTAGGACTGACAACAATACCAATCTTTTGCAACACCTTGTAAAGACCATAGTACTTTGGCGATAATTTATTATCCTTCTTAGCTTGCTTGAGGGACATTTGTTTGTATGGTTGTAGCCATAAAAATACCCAATCTCCTACATCAAAACTTCTCTCGCTGCGATGTTGATCTGCCTATTGTTTCATTAGATTTTGTGCCAAATTCAAGTTATCCTTTAAGAGTTGGAGAACTTCTTGCTGATGCTCGATGTGATCTTCCACTGATTGAACCTTCGAATTTTCCCTTAAATATGATGTGATGGATGGTGGATGATATCCATAAATTGCCATAAATGGGGTCATTTTTTCTGCAGTATGGAAGGAAGTGTTATACCACCATTCAGCGAGACGTAACCACTTGACCCATTGTGTTTGTTTATCAGATACAAAACAACGAAGATATCCTTCCAAACATTTATTCACTATCTCAGTTCGACCATCAGATTGAGGATGATAAGATGAGATATGAGCTAATTGAGTACCCAAACAAGAAAATAACTCCGTCCAAAAATTTCTTGTAAAAATGGGATCTCTGTCGCTCACAATGACCCTTGGGCTTCCATGTAGCTTTTGAATTCTGTCCATAAATTTAGTAGCAACTGTACTTGCTTTAAATGGATGATATAATGGACAAAAGTGTGCATACTTGGTAATTCTATCAACTACAACCATGATGACACTCTTTGCTTCGGACTTAGGTAAACCTATGATAAAATCCATTGAAATCTCCTCCCAACGTTGACTTGGAATGGATAAAGGTTGTAGAAGTCCCGGGGTCTTAATTGTTTCCACTTTATTCTGTTGGCAAACCAAACATTCCGCCACAAAATTTTGAATATTAGATTTAAGGCCATCCTAAAAAAATTCTTTCTTCACCCTATGGTAAGTTTTTAAAAATTCTGAGTGTCCTCCTAAAGGAAAAGTGTGCAATTCCAAAAGAATATTTTGTTTTAATTGGGAATTCTTACAAATATATAAGTGATCTTTGTACCATAAGGAAGCATTTTTCCAACTAAATGTATCAGATTTACTAGGATCTTGCTGCAACTTTTGAATGAGTGTCCACACTTCTTCATCCTTCTTCCATTCATCTCTTACTTCGGTTATCCAATCTGGTTGGATAATAGAAATGGCACAAAGAAAGGATTCCACCTCTTCATTCTTTCTTGAGAGTGCATCTGCAACAACGTTTAGCTTCCATTTTTTGTAGATTATTTCAAAGTCATAAACCAACATCTTTGTGACCCATTTTTGTCATTTTTTCAAGATAGTCTTTGCTCCAAAAAGTGTTTAAGACTATCATGATTAGTTTT
The DNA here is from genome assembly GCA_034641835.2 of Pinus albicaulis. NCBI lineage: Eukaryota > Viridiplantae > Streptophyta > Pinopsida > Pinales > Pinaceae > Pinus > Pinus albicaulis. Next base: position 868,548,145 of record CM076574.1, read on the forward strand.
TACCTTGAAGTGTCTTCCCATTAGGTAAGTTCGCCATTTCTTTAGTGCATGCAGATGCTAACATTTCCTTCTCATAAATAGGTTTATGCAACACTTCTTGATTTTAGATGACCTTCTGAAAGAAATGGGTCTTCCTTCCTACATTAAAACCACACCAATTCCATTTCCTGAGGTATCACATTCCACAATAAAAGTTTTTGTGAAGTCTGGCGTGGCTAAGACCGGTGCTAGGCACATTTCCTCTTTAAGATGTTCAAAGGCCTTAGTTGCTTCAGGAGTCCATGAAAATGCATCTTTCTTCAATAATGTTGTTAGAGGTGTCGCTATTCTCCCATAATTCTTAACGAACTTGCGATAATACCCTGTTAACCCGAGAAATCCTCGCAACTGCTTTATGGTTGTGGGGACTTTCCATTCCTTAATGGCTTTAATTTTGTTAGGGTCTACTTTAACACCCTCATGAGATAAAATATGACCCATATATTCCACCTCTTGTACTCCAAAGAAACATTTGGATGTTTTTGCATATAATTGTTTCTCCTGCAATATTTTGAGCACCCTGTCAACATGTTTAACATGATCCTTCTAAGATTTGTTGTAGATTAGTATATCATCAAAAATACTAGCACAATTTTTCTAATGAAGGGTTTGAAAATGGAATTCATCAACCCTTAAAATGTAGCAGGTGCATTGGTAAGGCCAAAAGGCATGACCAAAAATTCATAATGACCCTCATGAATTCGAAATTCTATTTTTAGAATATCTTCAGTCTTCATTCTAATTTGATGATATCCCGAACGAAGATCCAACTTGTAAAATAAATTGCTCCATGTAATTCATCCAATAATTCATCAATCATAGGAATGGGAAATTTATCTTTAATGGTGAGCTTATTGAGCTCCCTATAATCCGGACACATGCGCCATGATCCATCCTTCTTGTGTACCAATACTATAGGAGTAGAGAAAGAACTTTGACTAGGTTGAATTATACCCGCCTCTAACATTTCCGCAATCATACATTCAATTTCGCTCTTTTGGACATAAGATATCTATAAGGCCTGATGTTTGGAGGAACACTTCCTGGAATCAAATGAATAACATGATCATGATCACTAATAGGTGGGAGTCCTTTTGGAGTTTCAAAAACCTTGGAATGATTGTCCAAGACTTTTTGGAGATCTGCAGAAATAGATGATTTTGATGTCTATCTCTAGAGAGCATAACATTGCAATGCGTCGTTGCTCTTTCTTCAGAATATTTTTCATGACATTAGAGCTTATTATATTTCCTGGATTCCCTACGATACCCTGTAATTTGACTTCCTTTCCTTTTGAAAAAAATTCAAGAAAATTTCTTGAACATTAGAAGATATCGTCCCTAAAAATTGTAACCATTGTACTCCTAGTATAACATTAGCACCTCCCATTGGAATGGAAAGAATTGGACTATTGAATAAATTTTCCCCCATGGTTAGCTTGATATTATGACTTTTTCCAGAGCAATTTATAGTTCCTCCATTTGCGACCATCATTGACATTCTGGTGCTGGGTATAGGGAACAATTCAATTCCTTGGCTACCTTACAATGAATAAAATTATGGGTGCTACCTGAATCAATCAACACTATTACCTTTTTCTTCTTGATTTGTCCTTGTATCTTAAGAGTTTGGAGGAGTGGTAATTCCCGCCAAAGACATTACAATCGTGCTATGGTTGGATTCATTTTCCTTCTTCTAGGGCTGTCTGTGTATATCCTCTATTGCTCATTTTCCTTCCTCAAGCAATTCTATGTAACAATTTCTTCTCACACACTTTTGAATCTCAGTGTATTTATATCATAAACTGAGCAAAGCCTTTGCCTTTTTTTCTTCCAATTTTTTGGTGTCAACCTTGTAGGTTGTGGAAATCTAGGCGCAGCAACACTTCTCTTGTGACTGAGTGGCTTCCTTGTCGCCGTAATTTTACATTCAATTTTTCTTGCCAACTTGAATGCCTTCTCCAATGAATCAGGTTCCAAAACGCGAAGTTCATGTTGGATGTTATCCTTTAAAGTGCCTATGAAGAGATCAATCATGTGTTCCTCTGGAATATAAATTACCCTTATATTCAATTTTCGGAAGTCCTCAATGTGCTCCCCCACTAAACCCTTTTGTTTTAGATTTATCAATTGGCTAAAGAAGGTGTTGATCTTTGTATCCTCATAATGTGCTATCATTTTCTCCGTAAAAATTGACCAAGTGACAATTTTTTTACGGGAGCAAAGCCATCGATACCATACAAATGTATTTTGTTATAAATGTAAAGTTGCAATGCGTACATTTTGTGTGTTTTGCACATTATGGAGATCAAAATATTGCTCCATCTGTAGTATCCATGTTACAGGATCCTTCCCATCAAAATTCCTCATATCCATTTTTGGAATATGGTGGTTCTTCCCGCCAACATTAGAGTTTATGACATCACGATTAACATTTATTTTTTTCTCATCATGAGGTTATTCTACTGTCTTTTCACCATTAGGAAACATTTCTTGTATCAACTTGGTCAAACCTTCGATGTCTGCTTTTAGATCATTCTCCATGTTTTTCATGTTGTTTTCCATGTTGTCTTTCATGTCATCCATCTTAGCTTCCATGCCAGCTTCCATGCCATCCATCTTAGCTTCCACGCCTTTCTTCAAGACTTCCATTTCATTTTTTGGTTCTCTTTGCGAGAGTGAAATTTGTTGCACTTGCTCTTGTAATTTTGATAGATCATGTTGCAATTCTTCATCTTCATGAGTCATGGTAGACCCTTCTGAAGGCTTAATGGCTGTTGAATTATTTTTACGAGGCATATTTTAGAACCTAATACTGATATCTATTCTACAATATGCCCTTGGAATCAATTGAAATTGATTCTTCAAACAAGACTTATGCAATTCGGAAAAAAAAATACACACCTTTTTCTTGCTTTTGAAGAGCTCGATATTGAAATTGGATTAGCTCTATGATTGCAGCACTTCAATATTTGAATTTCGGTACTGAATTATCCCTATGAACTATCTTTCAAATTGCATAGGTCTGACCTAATTTGGATTCTCCAAGACAAATTTGTGTCCAATCTCCCACAATGACCTAATTATGGACTGGTTCAGTAGAGTGAACTTGTACGACTTGCCACGTGTCACTTTTTCATCCTTCAGCTCTAAAATTGATATCCAAGAAACTAAAATCTATTTCCTTGCAACCAATTTTTACGGCACTCCAATCTGATTCTCAGAGAAAGAGTTATGAAGATTTTCCCACGATCACCTCTTTGAGATGAAATTCTGGAGCCCAAAAAAGCACTACATTCCACAGATCATATCTCCAAAAATATTGTGAACCAAGATCTGAAATTTTTTGACGCGTTTCCTCAGGATGACTGATTTGCACCCTAAAAATTTCAGATTTTTAACCTTCGTAGAAAGAAAGTTATAGCGCAAATTCCACGATGACCTGTTTAGGAGCCTGAAAAAAGACCTAACTTCCATAGATCATATCTCCGAAAATATTGTGAACCAAACTCTGAATTTTTTTGAAGATGTTCCTTAGAAATTTTTATTCGCACCCTAAACATTTCAACTTCTGAAGCTTCGTAGAAAAAACGTTATAGCGAAAATACCACGATGACCTATTTAGAGCAGCGAAACCCTAGAATCCAAAGCTCTGATACCAAATGTTGTGTAACCAGCTCCAAAAAAGAAGAAAAGAGATATCAACGCCTTAGAAATAAGCCACTTCGAGGGGGAAACCTCCAATACATTACATAAATGAACAATTCTTGGATGATACAATTTACAAAACCTCCTTTCTATATATAGGAGTCCATGGGGCCATAATGTAATCCTAGTGGGCCACAATGTAATCCTAGCCGACCTAACAATAATAATTTAAGGGTACAATAATAAAAATAAGGGGGTTACAATAACAAAAATAAGGGACTATACTAATAATATAGGTACCTAACATCATTCATCACATTAAATCAAAATATCACAAAATCATTTGTATATATGCTAAAGCAAGATACTGAATCCTTCTACATATCAATTGTGGAAAATAAACACGATCGCCAATCACAACAAGTAAAAAAAGAAGAAAATCAAACCACAACACAGATATTTTCCTGGGGAAAGCTTACTGCTCAAAACCCCTCTATCTTCTATTCTATATTCACCAAGGAATCATGAAACAATTACAATGCAGTCTTCTCACAAGAGTCTCATGTACTCTTACAATTGTCTCACACTGATTCGGATAAAATCGACCAACACTTAGCTAATTTTCAGCCTCTGCTCAGCCTGCCTTTCTTGCGCAATTCATGTGGAATGTAATCCCTATTCCTTAGGAAATTCAACCTTCCAAAACTGAAAAATGCTCATGGGAAATCCTACGGGTGTTTTACTGCATGCGGGAAACCTAATACAAATACAACTGATAGTTAACATCCCTTTAACCTTTGTCTCAACTGGGTCTCCACTGGAACTGACATGCATGCATTTATTAATAGTAAAACATAAGTTACATGACATATCACTACATGTGAATTAAATCTGATTTAATTTACTTGACTTCTCACTAGTGCAACAAACAGTTACAAATAGTTAAACTGATTTTAACTCAATTAATTGAGTTAACTGATTTCTCATGCATTAAACTAATGCATTAATTTCAACTTGGACTCAATAAATAATAGAATCACTTTGCATGCCTCACCAACCACCCTCAACTTGAAATTCATGAGCTAACCGAGTTTATCACACTTGGTTAACTATTGCAAGTGATTATGAGATAAGATTACATTTTATTGTCCAATTTAATTAAGGGAAAATTAAATTAGACACACATTTCTTGTTGACTTTTCAACACTCCCTCTCAACAAGAAAGGGATTATTAACTACCCTGATCCTACCTGTATGGTATTCAAATTTTCTCCTGGTGAGCGCTTTCCTCAGTATATATGCATCTTGATCCTCCTTGGGAATCCCGAAGTAACATAATGCGTCTCTAAACACAATCTCTGAGATGGTGGTACCGGATGTATATATGCTTGGACCTATCATGGAATAATGGACTAACTGAGAGTTTAATGCAACTTTGGTTATCACAATGTCTCACCGTCAGGTTCATTTGATGACCAAACAAATCAACCAAAATATTCCTCATCCAGATGGCCTCACATGCAGCCTAACTAGCTGCCATGTACTCATCCTTGGCTAAACTAAGTGCCACAAATCTCTTATTCCTGTTATACCAAGAAAATTTTTTCGATCCTATGCTGAAGATCCCTCCTGATGTGATCTTTCTGTCTAATGGACTGCCTATGCAATATGCATTAGTGAATCCTTGAAGCTTCACTCCCTCTTTCCATCTATACCATAATCAATACTATGTAGTGCCCTTGAGATATCTCAAGTCATGATTTCCCACCTTCCAAAGTATCTTGTTCGACTTAACCGTAGCTTGACTTAGTTGGATAACTGTGTATAAAATTTCTAGTTTGGTGTTCATGAAGTAGATCAATGAACCCACAAGCTGCCTGTAAACAATAGCGTCCACTACCTCACCTAAAGTAGCATCCTCCTTCCTCTAGTTTCCTGCAAGAGGATTCTCCATGGGTTTACAACTCTCCATGTGAAACTTTCTTAGAATCTCTTTGGAATACTTGCCTTGAGAAAAAAATACTTCACAATCACACTGCCATATCTCCAAACCAAGGAAATAATGAAGGAGTCCCATGTCCTTCATCTCAAACTCTCTTACAAGATCCTCTTTTCAAGAAATTATGAGCTTCTCATCACCTGTCAAAATAAGATCATCAACATAAAGTACGATAAACAAAATCTTACCATCAACCACAATTTGGTACAGGTTCACATTCGCTTCACTCTTTGTGAAGCCCAACCCGGTGAAATAGCTGTCAATCCTGGTGTACCTAGCACGAGGTGCTTGCTTTAGCCCATACAGTTATCTCTTGAGTCTTCACACATGTGAATCATTTTCAAAGTTCTCAAAACCTTCTGGTTGCTCTATGTCCACTCTTCCTCAATAATTCCATTGAGAAATGAAGTTTTCACATCCATATGATGTATCTGCCACCCCATCTGCGCTGAGAGTGCAATGATAGATCTAATCGATGAGTATCTCGCAACTGGTGTGAAAGTCTCCTCATAGTCAATCCCCTCAACTTGTGTGAATCCTCAGGCTACAAATCTAGCCTCGTACTTATCCAGACTCCCATCTACCTCCTGCATCACCTTTTATATCCATCTAGATCAAACAACTAATTTTTGGACTGGTCTTGGGACAACTTCCCATGCACTATTCTTGATGATGGAGTCATACTCCACAACCATGGTGTCAACCCAAATTGGTTGTTGCACTGCTTCCTCAAAAGAGGATGGTTATTTTACAATACACTCTCTCATAAGAGTCATGTATCTAGTAAACCTATCTCGATACTTTCTATGTCTGCGTAGTGATGTAGGTGCTCCTACATGTTTTGACGCATCAAGTCTCAATCTATCAACTTTCGTGGTGCACCTTCTACCATGTCTGATGGATGGCTCTGCATGAGTGTTCTATTCCACTCCATAATCCTCAATGTCTAGTTTCTCCACATCTTGAGGTTCATCCTTTGGAACCAAGAGTTCCTCATCTGCATCCAAATCAAGCTCCCTCTCAAGGGACAATCGTATGGCTTTCCCCTCATAAAATTTTATATCCTGTCTCACAACAGTCATCCTTCTATTTGGAAAATACACCCGATAGTTGTGGGGAGCATCAGTGTACCCCAAAAATATCCCAATCTCAGATGTTGGTTCTAGCTTCTTCCTAGAATCTTTGGTCACATTGCAATAGATCGATGTACCAAAAAATTTAAAATATGAAACATTAGGTTTCTTACCAGAAATATCCTTCTCTGCTGTACTCATGCCAAGTATCCAATGAGGACTATGGTTTTGTACAAATACTGTTGTGTTGCATGCATCTTCCCATAGATGCAACAGTAGGCCCTAATCATGCAACATCGCTCTTGCCGCACCCATAATTGTTTTGTTCTTTATTTCTGCGACCCCATTCTGTTTTTGGTTATGAGGCACAATCAACTCTCTCTGAATTCCTTCTTTGCTACAGAAGTTCTTGAATTCATTGGAGATGTACTCACCAAAATTGTCGCTCCTCAGAGCCTTCACATGCTTCCCCATGTCTTTCTCAACTAGTGCTTTGAACTCACAAAATTTTGAGAACCTCTGATCTTTCTTCTGCATGAATTAGATCAAAAAATTTCTAGAAAAATCATCAAAAAATATCACATAATACATGTTCTTTGTTGTCAAAGCTGTAGAGAATTGTCCACACACATCTGAGTGAACTCTCTCAAGGACTTCCGCTGCTCAATTCTCCTTCTCGTGAAAAGTGGCTTTTTCATACTTCCACATGGTCCACCCCTTGCATGTGTCAATCTACGCAAGTGTACCCTTTGGAAGCCCCATAGAAATCTGCTACATGACCTTCAAGGCACCGTGGTGTAGATGTACTAATCTCCTATGCCATAACTCACTCTCATCCTGGCTCACCACTTTGTCTGCCTTACCCATCAATGCTACGCAATCATCTACATCAAGTTTGTAGATATTATTCACACGAATCCCAGCCTTCTTGGCTTTTCCTGTGGCTTTGTGTCGAAGGAATGATTTTCCTTCACTAAAAACCACATCATAACCTCTATCCTCCAACATTGAAATTGAAACTAAATTCTTTTTCAAGACTGGTACATGCATGGCATCTTTTAAAAAGAAGGGTTTACCTGACTATCTCTGGAAAGTAACTGTACCAATCTCGATAGTACTATACCTCTCGTCATCACCCATTTCGATATGCATCTGGATATCCTTCTCCTCCAAGCTACTAAAAATTTCTTTGTCTCCCGTCATGTGGAAATATGCACCACTATCCAAGTACCACACTGATCCCATCACACTAGAAACCATGCATGCAATGAGAGAGAAGTCCAACTCAAATTACAAGGCCAAAGCCTCACCAGCTACAGATCATAAAGCATTATTTTTCTTCTTCTTTTGTGGACAATTAGTGGCATAATGTCCATGCTCGTGATAGAGAAAACATTTCACTCTGGACATGTCATGCTTCTTGTCTTCTATGTCGATCTCAGATTTGGAATAGGATTTCTTTCCCTTCCCCTCCTTTTCCTTACCAGCCAAAGCACAATTTTCCTCATCATCCATCTTGGATGAGAATCCATCCTTGGTATTCTGCTTGAATTCTGCTTGCACCAAATCTGATCAAAGTCGCTCCCAGTCTGGTAACTTCTCCCTCCCATTAACAGAGTCCTGATAACTATGCCAACTCTTGGGAAGGCCTAGAATATCTAGGCTCACCAATTCATCATTTGCTACAGTAATTTTGACACTCGCAATCTCATCTCGACATTGGAAAAACTTGGTTAAATATTTCAGAATAGTGTCGCCTTTCTCCATTTTGATTTTCCCGAGCTTTTCCTTCAATGCCAATTTTTTGTGGTCACTGCTACTTTGAAACAGATCTGTCAAAGCCTTTGACATTGCATATTGAGTTTCTTTTCCATGGATACTTGAGACAATGTGGTCTCATACTCCCTCCAATAAGATCCTCCTTTCCTTTGCAACCTTCTTTTGCCAAGCATCAAGAAGAGTGGCGTCTACTGCTACGGGCTTGGGAATGTCGTTATCAATGAATTCTTTCAACCCATTATCCTCTAGAACTGCCTCCATCCTGTCTTTCCACGCAATATAATTAGAACCACCCTCGAGTGCATATTCCAATCTCAAGTCATTGAAATCCATACTGATATTGATCTCCTTGTTGCACCAAATAATATTTTTGCAAATTCGAATGCTATTTAGTAAAAACTCAATTTCTTCTCCACTATAGTGATTTCCCACCCTCTGATTCCATGTAGAAATCATACAAAAAATATGTATACCAATGGATTCAATCCGATCATGCAATATGCTAAAGAAAGATACTGAATCCTTCTACAAACCAATTGCGGAAAATAAACACGATCACCAATCACAACAAATAAAGAAAGAAGCAAATCAAACCACAACATAGATATTTTTCCATGGAAATCTTACTGCTTAAAACCCCTCTATCTTCTATTGTATATTCACCAAGGAATCATGAAACAATTACAATGCACTCTTCTCACAAGAGTCTCCTGCACTCTCACAAGTGTCTCACACTGATCCAGACAAAATCAACCAACACTTAGCCAATTTTCAGCCTCTAGTCAACCTGCCTACCTTGCACAATTCATGTGGAATGCAATCCCTATTATTTAGGAAATTCAACCTTCCAAAACTACGCAATGCTCATGGGAAAACCTACGGGTGTTTTACTCCATGCGGGAAACCTACTAATAATACAATTGATAGTTAAATTCCCTTTAACCTTTGCCTCAACTGGATCTCCACTAGAACTGACATGCATGCAGCTATTAATAGTAAAAAATTAGTTAAATGACATATCATTGCATGTGAATTAAATCTAATTTAATTCACTTGACCTCTCACTATTGCAACAAATAGTTACAACTAGTTAAACTGATTTTAACTCAATTAATTGAGTTTACTGATTTCTCATGCATTAAACTAATGCACTAACTGCAACTTGGAATCAATAACCAATAGAATCACTCTGCATGCCTCACCAACCACCCTGAACTCAAAATTCATGAGCTAACTGAGTTTATCACACTCGGTTAACTATTACAAGTGATTATGAGATAAGATTACATTTTATTGTCCAATTTAATTAAGGGAAAATTAAATTAGACACACATTTCTTGTTGACTTTTCAACACAAACCATCATGAATTTTTTGTATATAGATAGGAATAATATGTAAAAATATTAAAAAATGTGGAAAAATGCCCTTCAAAATTAGGGCTTAAGCTCGATCATGTCCATATATCAAAAATATCAGTCATATAAAATCTAAGGTTGTGAGCCCTACCCTTGATGAGCATCTCAGAAGAAGACGATGTAATTTTCTACTCGTCAGAAGAGACACATTCACTCTCATGGTACTCCAACTACTTGTGTCTATATAGCCTCAGGGATATCCTCTACTACTGCCATGGGAACCTGGCGATTCAAACTCTCCAAGTTCCTCTGAACAACATGAATAACTAGCTCATACTCAGCTGCTGCTCTCTCCAAGTCTCTGCCGCGATGCCTATGCCTCGGTAGACCCTCAGGTCTCATTGGTCCAATATCTGAATCATGATCATTTAATATTGTAAGATTTTTGTTTCATGAAAAAATAATTTGAATTTATTGAGATTATATTTGAAAATAATAATAAAAAATCAAATAAGTTAAAAGTCAAAAAAATTTACTAATGTTTCCCCATGCAACTCCTATTGGAAGTAGTAGCTCTAGGTCTGCTCGAAATTATAAACTTGCATAAGGGTAATCCTCTATGTCCATGAAATTTTTCTCCCACTAGAGGAAGAACTCGTCAATAAAGGCCGCCTCAGTGACTTCGCCTCCTCCAATTCGTTTGATCAGATCTATGCCTTATGTATGCATTTGTGCACATACATACATAACATTAGTTATTTTTATTTTTAAATGTGATGCATCGACATAACATTTCACATAAATGCATTAATTTTATGTCAATGCACCACCCCAAAATGTTCAGGTTAACGAACTCATCGAGCTATAATTTTTTAATATTATGTGGTGTGTTTGGTAAAAATAAATCCACCGAGAAGTTACTTTTACTAGATGCACTGCTAAAAAAAAAATTATGGCGGTGTGTTTATCTTACAAACTGGTAGCAGTTCTTTCGATCTATTACCTAGTGCACTGTCGTTAAAAATAAAACTTTTAAGGTGGTGCGTTGTGGAACACCACAACCCGATGCATTTCCATTTACTAAACACAATGCATAATATTAAAAAATTATGGTGCGTTAACTTTACACATTGATTTCAATTTCACCCTATAAATTTACAAAGTGCACCATGAATGGTGTGAGCCGAACCTCTCAAATGCACTACGCAACGTAACAAATAAATAAATAAATAAAACAATGATTTTTTTTTTACTTAATTTTCAATTGTACACCGCTAAAAAATTAAGTTAGCAAGAAACATATTCATTACCTAGACATTTGCTTGTTAGGGAGGCATGGTTTCCCCGTAATCAAAAAAATCATATTTGACCACAAATTGAAATTTTTTGAAAGGCACGTAGTGAGTAACAGACAAAAGGATGGAAAGGAAGGGAAGCACCGATGGAAAGGTGCTTCATAGAGGAAAAATTATCACCAGTGCTTTAGATCTATACAACACTACAAATGGTAAAAATGAATTTAACATACGATGAGTTTTTTTATTTAACCATTTTCCAATGTGTTTGAGTACCCGATGCACCGGTGCAAATTATGTATGAATCACACCAGCATTAAATTAAAAACCCTACCATGGTGCACCATGAAATTTACATATTTAGGAATTTTGAAATAAGAATAGCACCGATGCTTCATGGGAGTATAGCACTGAAATGGTGAAAATGAATTTTACAACCAACATTTTTGTTAAATTTAACCCTTGTCTAGTGTTATTAAGTAGTATACGCACCTGTGATCAAGGTTCACCTAGAACACCAATATTCTTAAATTTAAAACCCCGCAACAGTGCACCATGATGTATACACATTGGGGCGTTCAGAAAAGGTCATACCACTGGGGCTTCGTGGGAGTATAGCACTGGAATGGTCAAAATGAATTTTACGACCGACATTTTTTTAAATTTAACACTAGTCCAGTGCTATCAAGTAGTAGATGCAATAGTGCTCCATAGTTACTTAACGCACCTTTGTTTTTTATTTTTAAAAAAATAACACTCGAAAAATGCACTATTTTATATTAAGCATTGGGATGAAAAATTATATTAATGACACCGATGCTTACTATATGAGGAATGTACAGATTTTTTTAAATTAAAAACCTTGCCATGATGCACCATGTTTTTAACACGCGAGATTTTGTAAAAAGGGAAAGCCTTTGTTCTTTGTGTGAATATAGCACCAAAATGGTGAAAATTAATTTTACGATCGACAAGTTTTTTCTAAATTAAACCCTTTTCCAATATTATCAAATAGTATATGCATCGGTGCACCTTATATACATAGTGCACCATTATTTTTTATTTGTATAAAAATAACCCTGCAACGGTGCACCATTTTCTATTAAGCATCAGGGCCTTCAGTTCAATTAACTACAGTGGTGTGTATAATATAAGAAGTGCACCACTATTTTAAATTAAAAACCCCACAATGGTGCACCATATTTTTTATGCACTTGGGAATTTGAATACATGTTTAGCACTGGGGCATCGTGAGAATATATCACTCAACTGGGAAAAAAAAAATTTACGACCGACTTTTTTAAAAATTTAACCCTTTTTCTAGTGCTATCAAGTAGTATATGCACCCATGCACCTTATGTACTTAGCACACTGTTATTTTTTATTTTTATAAAAACATCTTCGCTACAGTGCACCATATGTTATTAATTAGAACCAATGCATCTAGTTCTAGTAACATTCCATCAAGTTAGTGTATTAAAGACGCACTGTTAAAAACAATATGCTAAAACATCCACTCATACAACTCTGCTGGTGATCTCCACTACAAAGAGATTTTTGGGCTATTTTTATAAGGGCTTCTACCAAAACATCCTCTAGAGGGACTTTTCTTTGTAATTTAATATCGTAGGATAATTTCAATGTAGAAAATTTGATCCAAATATTGGGATTGGAAGTTCATGGTCATCCAAGCCCATATCCATTGGGATGGGAAAACAAGGATGCAAAGATAAAGGTATCAAAACAGTGCAAAATTAGATTTGTTATCACTGTTGAATTTATTTATGAAGTAGAACTAGATGTAGTTCCCCTTGATCTATGTGGGGTAGTGTTTGAAAGTCCCTACTTGTTCATTCAAGATGAAATATTTATGTGATATCCAACCATTATTGGCCTGTCAATGATGGAAAATTATTCACCATCAATGCTCAGAAAGGCAAGTCAAATATTCCACTAGAAAGTGCCAATTAAGGAAAGAAACTAATCAGTTGTAGCAATAAGTTTGTTTACTATTTTTGAGAGAGAATAAGTCCATAGAAGAGTGAGTAAGAGAAAATCCATCCCTAGAGGGGTGTAATGAGAAATAGAAAAACAATTTTAAGATTTTCTATAGGAATATAGGGATGCATTCCAAGAGCCTAAAAGGTTACCACCTAAGAGGGACGTAGAGCATTAGATCTAGCTTGTATTGTACTCCCCATTACCAAATATTTTGTTGTATAAGAATTTTGTTATAGAAGAAAGTGAACTGAAGAAATATTTGTAGTAGCTACTAGAACATGGTGTCATTTGACTGAGTACATCACCATTTGGGTCAACCATCATCATTGTGCCAAAGAAGGATAGGACTTAGAGACTGTGTGTAGATTATAGGGCGTTGTACAAAATAACACTCAAGAACAGGTACCCACTGCCAAGGATAGATGATTTGATGGATCAAATGAAACAAGAAAAATAGCTCACCAAGTTAGGCATAAAGTCTGCACATCACCAAGTTTGAGTTAGAGAAGACGATATCTCTAAGACCACCTTCAATACAAAGAAAGATTTTTATGAGTGGTTAGTCATGCCATTCGGCTTATGCAAGGAACCAATTATGTTTATGAGGTTAATGAAAAATATATTGTTTCCTTTTATATATTCATTTGTTATTTTCTATTTGAATGATATAATGGTACATAGTGCTAATTGGGAGGAGAAAATCCCACATTGGATGAAATCAATGGAGACATTAATGAACCATCAACTACTAGAAAATCTAAAGAAGTGTGAGTTTGCACAACAATATTTGGTGTATCTAGGGTATGTGATAGGTGGAGGAGAGTCAAAGATAGGTCCTTCTAATGATTGAGGCCATCATGAAATGGTTGATGCCTAATAAATTTTTTTCAGGTTAGGAGTTTCAATGGGGTGGCATAGTAAATGAGGAGATTCATATCCTCGTTTTCAATAGTAGAAACACCCCTCCATGACATTACAACAACTGGCAAGATTTTATAGTGGGTAAATGCTCATTAGAGGGCCTTTAAGGAGCTAAACAAGAAGATCAATCAAGCATAAATTTTTACATTATTAAAACTTGTAGCATCCATTCAAAATGGATATAGATGCGATGGGTATATTATGGGAGTAGTCTTGATGTATGGAGGAAGGGATATATGCTACCATTTTGAAGTATGTCATGGGGAAGTTATTAACTACCCTACCTACAACAAGGAGCTATATTACTTGGTGCAAGTTGTAAATAAGTGAAAACACTATCTCATGGGAAAGGAGAAAATAATCCACAAAAATCACTAGTCACTACAGTACCCTACAGACCCAAAGTAAGCTACAACAAACTAGGCATTACAAGTGGATGGAATTTTTACAATAATTTCATTTAGTTATCAAGCACAAGAAGGGCCAAAAAAACAAGTTAGTTGAAATGATTTCAAGGCCACTCACATCAAATATTACAACTTTGGGAACTCACATGGAGCCATTCACCCATGACGCATACAAGAAGAATATTGAGAGGATGTAGACTTCAAGGAGGTGTTTTAATAGTTGCAGATTTAGAGACATGTGAACGATGGTGACAACATAGTTGACTACCATCTCCAAGATGTGCTACTCTACAATCTAGATAAGTTGTGTGTTCCTAAAGGTGAGTAATTAAAATTTATTAAAGAAGCTCACACCTCCAAGGTTGCAGGGAACTTTGGTGTAGGGAAGACAGTGGTCAACTTGCAGAGGCATGTGTATTTTCCCAAGATGTAAGAACATGTAGCTAGGTTCATAAGAGGAGTCATGATTTGTTGTACCAACAAGCCTAGTAACATGAAACGACGTCTATAACATCCCTTACCTGTACCCACTCATCCTCGATAATGAATTTCCATGGACTTTGTAGGAGGTTTACCAATAACCAGGAAGGGACACGACTACTTTTTTATGGTAGTTAACAAGTTTAGCCATATATGTGTTCTAATGCGCTTTGGGATACTAAGGAGCATCATTTTAGATAGGGACACAAGATTTATCAGTGCTTTTTGGACTAGATTATGGGAGAATATGGAAACAAAGTTGAATATGTATACAACATTTCATCCTCAGACATATGGGTAGAAAAAAGTAGTCAATAGGACTTTGGCCCAACATTTGAGGGGTTATAATATCCTAAGACTTGGGATGAAAATTTAGTATATATACAACACTTTTATAATAGATTAGTCAACACTTATACTTGTAAGTCCCCATTTGAACTTATTTTGGATATTTTCCAATTTCACCTTTGAATATCGCATACATGGAAACTTTTAGGGGCTAATATTCATAGGTGCACTAATTTTCCATGCTTTTTCCAAAAAAAGTATTCACTAATTTCCATTTTTTTAGAAAAATGATTTGCCCAAATTTTATAGTATAAAATGGATTTAATTTAAACATATATAAAATTTTATAGAGACTTATATAAAATCAATAGAAATTTTAATTTTTTACAAAAATATCACTAAGAATTTTACAATTTTCATATTAGGAACTAGCAATATTTTCTAATGTTCCTAAAATTTAAGATAAATTTCCATCCTAAAAATTTTCCCTAATTGCACATGGGAAGAAAGGAGGAGTGAGGAAGGATCTTAGATGTGATTCCTTAAGAGTATAAATATTTGTAGAAAATATTAGGAAAATCCATATACATGGAGAAGATACACCACATATGTCACAGGGAATGTAGAAGACTAGGCATGATCAACACAGAAAAGAGAATCCATTCAAGGTGGGATACAAAGCATGGTCACAGTTGAAAAAGGAGAGGCTACATGGTCCTAGTAAGAAGATAAATGATCTATGGTATAGTCCATTTGAGATAGTGGAAAAGGTGGTAGATAATGCCTATAGAATAAATCTACCCTCATACATGTGTATTTACTCAATTATGAATGTAGAGAATCTAAAAATCTATGAGCCTTCCATGTTATATTAGGAAGAGAAACAGGTCCTACCTTATGTAGAGGATTTGATACCAAATTATCAGGTAGAGTTGACATAGGTTAGTATTTTTTAGAATAGGTATAGAATGAAAAGAAAAGGGTATCATGACCTTTAACAAATTGGGTTGAAAGGACAACTTCTAGGGAAGGCTAAATGGTACACCTGAGAGAAGGTGGAGGACAAATTTCCTCACCTTAATCAACAAAATATTTTTGGGACCAAAATCTTCCCAAAATGGGGAGGTGTGATCTAGATTAGATCTCTATATTGTTTTTAACCCATATTGATGCTTTCAAAGTGGAAATAGTGGAGGAATCAACTCACGGGAACATTTTTTTCGGTGGGAACTAATTTGACAAATTTGGGCCTGAAACCTTACAGGAGCATTTTGAGGAATCAAAAGAAATTTTTTTGGGGTAAAAATATTCTGCAATAATTTGGTACTTTTGTTTTCATAGTATAAACACAAATAACTCTCCAATGGTGTAATAATTTCCTCATCAGAATTTTTATGCAAAAGTTATACCACTTGAAAGTTGGCCTTCCTATTTTGGCCACCATAATTTGAGGGAATGCCATGTTATCTTCCATTACTTATGGAAAAGGGGCTAGCCATTAAATGATGATGAATAAGATTCTATAGGAGTCCATATTTTTACTCTAGTTAAGAGTTTATAGAGTCAAACCTAACCACCGGTACACTTTTAGGTGATGTTACAACTGGGCCACTAGGAGGAAAAGTGGTTCCATTCATTTCGAGTGTATTTTTTTCATAGAAGAGTAGAGTAGCAGAGAGGGATATGGAGATAGAACATAGAGATAATTTTTTCGTTTTAGTAGCCCATGGGACACATGCCTTACTTATATGAAGTCACAACCATTTTCTATTGAGAGAAAGAGAGTAGAGTGTCCTCACCTTCCAATTGGGTTTTCTCCCGAAAGGGTTTCCTAGGTTATATCTTGTGTCAATCATTATTTGTGACATTTTATTTATTCGTTCTCTATTTTGTGCATAATTATAATTCGCATGCATATGCAATAAATTTTGATTTACATATCCAAAAATTTAAAGAGAAATCAACCCTCATATTGTAGATTTCAAATTTTTAACTATTATTTTATCAAATTTGTTGTGATGGACTGTCTAGTGGATTATCCATTGCAATTTACGAATCATTTGAAGGCCCATAAATTTTGGTTCTATATAAGAAAAAGGTGAATGACTTGGAACATATACTCAATGTTTGTGCTTTCACGGGGACTCTCTAGGAGCGAACCCACCAAACCTTTGAGTGTTTTGACAACATTCCTAATAATACCCTTGACATGATCACATGTTGTCACTTACACATTCCTTTAATAAATCCTATCATTAGTAGAGCTTGGATCCTTACAATAGGGTTTGTTATGTGATTAACGTGGAAAGAGAGAAACCACATAATTTTTTGAAACTCCTCATCCTCGGAGGTGGTAGTCTGGGATAAAATTATCTACTATGTTGGGGAACCTGTTTTAATATAACATTAGAAATAATAGGATGGATATTCAAACCTATTATAAATATCCATCCTTCTAGCCTTTCGTCTTTAACCCTTTCGTTTTGACCCCTTACTGAATGTCCATTCTCCTTGATCCTTTAGCCTACCTCTCCCTAATCCTTTAGCCTATCCCCTCCTAGTTTCCTTAAGCTCAAATTTTTCTATCGATCCTCCAAAGGTAACCCAAGGATAAATGACTTCGGAGGATATTTTTGAGATAGTTTAAGCATTTTTCATTTCCTCTACATAGGTTTCATGGGTTTCAATAGAAATAATATTGCAAAGTATGTGACTATGGAAATTAGTCTCCACATTGCTATAAGGAACAAATAAAATAAACTAATGGTGGAAGGAGATTCACAACTTTCAATTCACACTCTTTGTTAGCTCATTCAAGGTGGTATAATGGATAAGATATGCAAAATCTAGATATTAGAAAACTATATCTCTAGGATCAGTCAACTTTTAGAGTCCATCACAATCATAATTCCCTTGCATGGAAGATGGCCAGGAAATAAAATTGGTCACATGTTATCCAACATTGGTTTCTCTTATTATAATCTAAATAATACCTCTTCTTGGCCAGGCAACAAATGGGAGGAGTGGAAACCACAATTGGAAGACCTTGTAAATTAAGATAGGAACTCCCTGATGGGGGTAGGAATTGTGCATGAAGCTATTACTGATAGGATGCATGTGGTACTATTGCCTCTTTAAGCGTTAAGGGTGGTACTATCGCCTCTCGAAGCCTTGAACATGTTAGATATGGAAACCACCTGTCATCTTGTGAAAAATACAATTCAACTTCATGATACCTCTTCTCACGCGTTTCAAGGATATTTTATAGTTGAATATAGTTATGGTGAGATTATTTCAAAAATGGGAACAATGATTGATAAATTTAGCAATTATTGATATGCTCGACTATAATTAGGAAAATTGGCACATCCCTACTTAGTCGTCCTGCTCCTTTTTCCACCGTGGGAGAATTTTGGGCAAGGGAGGTCTTGGTCCCTCAAACCTAGAGCTCACCCACTCTCACAACTCTGAGTGTTGGTGTTATTATTTTGATAGGGTTCTGTTGTAGCTCATGGAAAACCATGGGCATGCCACCACAATGGTAAGCTTCTAAAGCCACCATTTTATCTATCACAAATTTTATGTCTCACTTGTTTGGTTTTGGTATGGAGCATTCCTTTTGGGAATCTCCCCTCTTCGCCCCTTCCCCGCAAGGCTTGCCACATGTTGGTTTCAAGGTGATTTTTTAGAAAACTATTTTAAGGGGACAGTTTATCCTATTCTCAGTCATAATTCAATGACTTTACAAAACTTGATTATATTCTGGGGGGTGGGTTTTCCCTTTCTCTGGTAGTATATTATGCCCAAGTCTCATAAAGAGCCTCATATATAGCTCTGGTAGAGAGGGAATTATTAGAAAATTTAAATGCCAACAAATGGTATTGACCAGTTGTAATTTCGGGGAGAAAGTTCAGGTTGCTCTAAGGTGGTGGGACTCTTTCCTAGTTCCTTGTGTCATCAAAGAACCATGTTTATATAAATAATGAGGCCTAGAATAAGTGCCAGAAACCATGGAGTAGAGGAGACCTCCAGATCCATGGAGAATACTCACACGTAGTTGCTAAACCTAGTCAAGTAGCTAGGATCTTTCACTCAACTAATCCATCCTATATCAATGCAATAATTCACTCTATTGAAGAAGAAATTAAGAGAATGATAAAATATCT
>CM076574.1:868572595-868988219 GCA_034641835.2 Pinus albicaulis
TGAAGATGACAACATCCACCTCTTCTGACAACTGTCCAGTGCTTCCTTACGGAACATTGTAATCTATCTGACATAGAGGTCAGCACACCATTTCTGGGTTGCCAACATGTGTTCTCTATGCCCCTCAATCTATAGGAAGGTGAAATGCTTGTTATAAATGTTTGATGACTTGTCATGCTGCTTCCTCATCATTAACGACCTTATGACTTGGTTTTCCTCAAATGTATCATAAGCCTTTTTCCATTTAATCTGAATGATGGTGTAGGAGGTAAAAGCTCTTAAATGAATGTCCCCCACAACGAGGTTAAAGGACTGATCATGCCTCAAGAAGTACCCATGCATGGAGAGCTCGTACATTAAGTGTTGTCCTATGATATCATGAATTTTTAAGATACAAAGAAATTGAATGGGGTCCTCAATCTCATGCCAAATATCCTTATATATAATTTCAAGACAAAAGAAAAGAAATTTTTCATGAAGGAATAAGGCATAGCTATGTGCAGGAGGTCTGCAAGCCAATACCTACTATGCCAGGGAGAACATCTTCTCCTTATCTGATTGCAGCAGCTGCACTTGTTCTTCCAATTCTTATATTCTCGCCTTTTGTTTAGCTTGCTTCAACCGCACCTTATCTAACTGGTCTATGTATCCTGTAATGATCCCGGCAGCCTGCTCTCGAACCTGCATTGTCTCTTTCTTATGTCCATTCTCAGAAGACTTCCACTTCTGGATCTCGGTGGCCAAGAAAAATTCCCGGCCTTCAAACAATTGTTCAATTGGACCATTTTGTGTAGCTACGGAGGAGACTTTAATTTTTGGCTTTACTGCTTTCCATCTATAGAATTTTACCTTCTTTTTCAACAGGGAAACTTGTCTCTTCAACTCCCAAACCTCCCTTTTCAGTCTCATGGTTTCATTGAACTGCAACTGGTACCTCTTCTTGAGAGGTAACCTTCTCTTCTCACATTGTTCAATCCATTCCTGTTTGACAAGAAATTCATTTTAGGGGCCAACAACAGGCTCAGAAGGCGGCGGAATACTACCAGTATTATCAGCTGGTTCTTCTGTTAGGTATTTTTGGCTGGGCTCCCTATCTTCAAGGGAATTTTCCTTTACATTTACTTCAGGGAATCCAACCATCTGGTCAGCATTTCCAGCGACCATTCTGTGTTTTGATGTTTCCATAGGAATCCCATCTTCTTTGCGAGCCTCTGAGTGCTCCAACTGAGATTCAACAATTACTGGGCTGATATTGGCCATGTCCTTTCCTCGGTTGACAAACTTAAGCACCGGTGGAACAACTATTTCCTCCATTAATCATTGGGGTGAGTGGAATCCCCTCACCCCTCTAGGCATCATGGACTGGAACAGAGAGCGGGGAATAGCTTCGTCATCCTTGTTTCCAACTTGGGCCAGACTTTCATGCATTATTACTTCAATCAGGGTCGACGTTGGTTCTTGTGGCACAACTTCAATTCCGAGATTTGTTTCCCTCCTATGCATTATTTCTTCCTCTGAGGTCGATACTGGTTCTTGTGGGACAATATCGATCTCGCGGGTTATTTCTCTTTTATCTTTCTGTTCTTCTTGGATTTCTTCCTTGTTCCCCTGTTCTAGCTGAATCGGGGGTGGTTCCTGTGTAACACCCCCACTTGTTTCAATATCCATATCTACTTGGGCAGGAGATGTTGTTTCTTGAAAAACAACATCACTTGCCATCCCTCTGTCTGACATTCCATTTCCCTATTCTTAATTAACAAAATTCGATGACTGTATGACGGTCTCGACTTCATGCACTATATCCATGATTCTTTCATCTATGGGCTCCTTAGGCAAGGTTGGTTCTTGTGTGACAGCCTCGACTGTGTCTCCAATTATCTCCTCTACTCCCATTTCTTCAGGTTCTTCCTAATCAACTTCCATTTCCACTTCTTCAAGTTCCTCCTGATCAACCTCCATTTCCATTTCTTTGGGTTCCTCTTGATCAATTTCCTCTGAATGTTCTTCTTCTGCTAAACCAGCCGGAGAGACTGGTCCCTCTTCTCTGGCAGAAATAACGACTGCTATCTCTTATTCAGAGGATCCATGAAGTTCCGCCCAGGAGACTCGAAATCTGCCTATTTCATGCATGACTAGTAAATGCACCAATCCATGGTTAGAGAGCACTGTCGGTGTCTGGCGCAAACGCTGAGCAGAATTTTCCATGTGCTGCAATTTTTTTAATAGAAATAAGGGAATGTTTAAGGCATGCACCTGAGCCTGTGGAAATTTAAGGTGTGTTAGAATTTTAAAATGTTATTTAAACAGAGTTGTGGCCCGACCTTCGCAAGTTATGTATTTCATTACAAAACCTGCGACTTCATTCCATGTGTTGGGGTTCCCATGTTTTGGCCAGATTGGCAAGACCAAAAGATGAGACAACATCAGAACCACTTTTGGGC
Organism: Pinus albicaulis; assembly: GCA_034641835.2. NCBI lineage: Eukaryota > Viridiplantae > Streptophyta > Pinopsida > Pinales > Pinaceae > Pinus > Pinus albicaulis. The sequence continues at coordinate 868,575,037 of CM076574.1, forward strand.
CCTAGGATCTATCCCTCCTGGACTCGGAGAGGGATCTCTCCAAATAGAGCTAAGAATGATATATCTATGAAGCTCAAAATGAGATGTTAGGCTAGTTATGAAGCACAAAAGGAGGTTTTAAAATGATTTGGTTGGTTGGTTGTTGGGTTGGTCAGGAGATCATAGTCTGAGAAAGTAATGGGAGGAAAGGAAATAAAGCAGCTGGATGTTTCAGCAAAGAGGATGGGTCAAGAAAGTGCCATCCATTGGGCTATGGAGTCATGAAAGGAAATTACTTGCATCCACTAGCCAAGGCTTTCAAAGGGCAAGTCATCTAATACTAAAGGATCTTTAGATTAGAGGGTGGGGTGGAACATTAAGGAAGGAAAGTGAAAGAAGGAGAACAACCCAATTTCTGTCTATAGATCAGGTCAGAGGTCATTTAACTCCAGACCTGCTTGGACATACTCAAAGGCAGCTCTCAAAAAGGGACGAAGGGGCAGCTTATAGATCAGACCAGAGGTCATTTAACTCCAGGTCTACTTTAGCAACTCCAAGGGAAAGAACAGAGATAAATCTAACAAAGAAGCATCCAAGCAGCAAACCCCCAAGTTCATACATCAACCAGCAGGCAATAACATCCACTGCACTGGTTAAACCACGTGAATTCACTCTTAGACATCACACAAAGCAGAAAACATTAAAGGTAGGGAGAGCAGGAAACATAGGGCACCTAACAAGGGTGAATCCTATGTTATACTTCTGTTGCCTACCAGAAAACATGAAACAACATGTAAATGAAATAAACAGAGTTAGAAAAAACATCACCAATAGCAATAGACCAGGATCCTGTGAAATGTGCTTTGATTAATTGATGCAAAACCAGTAATGTACAATAAACTCAATGGCTAATACAGTCCAGACTTTCTCCTCCCAGCCTATTACATACAACTACTCTGCTACTCCCTCCCAGGACTGTTCTAACAGTCAAGAATGAATCCCTCTAACAGCAACTACCACAGCAAGGCAACAACAACCAACTTTTACATTATGTTCTCGGGGATTTCTTATAAGAGAAGCGGAAGAAACAGTAGTAGATAAACAAATAAATGAGTCTCATTAGGACAATAAGGCGGAAGTGTTCACGCCCATACCACTTAATGGCTTTCTGCGGCATTTCTTGTACTCTATAATCTGTCTAGGGAGTCTCTGTCAGGCCGAGATCTACCTCGGATGTTTCTTTGGGGTCCTTTCTGGTGCTTGGAGCTCTGCGCTAGCCTTCTGAAATAAATGAATTGGTGAAATATCTGCACGGTTTCTCCATTCCTCCATCACTGCGGCTCAGACAGTCTTTAATGAAGCTCCTGTCTGTGTATTTAATTGCTTATGGGCTCGAGGAGGCATGGAGAACCCTGTAGGGACGGTGTACGTCTGGAGAGAATAGACTCTGCTGTTAGGTAGCGCAGTAATGACTTGCTGGTGCGCTCATCAGTCTTCAAACTGAGCCTTAATCCTTTGAAAGCGGGGCTAAACATTGATTATGTCAATAACAGGTGTTAACCCCTTTGAATCCTTTCTGCTGATCTGCTGGCGATGCTGAAAGCACCTCACTGTGATGTCTGCACAATTTAGAATAAACCTGTCTAAAGCCCGGGCAGTGGTGGCGGAGGAAATGTTGCGGAGGCGGCGGCATGGTGGCAGAATAGTGGAGAAACAGTGGAAAGAATGCAAAGTGGCGAAGACATGATTAACAACGTAAAAGCCCAACCATTAATTTTGGGCGAAAAACAAAGGAAATCGCCAACAAACAAGGGAGCGGAGCCTTGGATGTGGGACCCGGCAGAGGCGGAGGGCGATTGAACTCGAGCCATCAGATCTGGGAGGAAACGGACGATCATTATGAAATCGGGCAATCGCAATCGGAGGGGACCGGGGGTGACACAGTTCAAAAGTTACGATTGCAATGGAGGAAGGGGATGCGATTAGCGCCAGGCCGTCCGATCGTTGGTCAGACGGACGGATGAGATCAAATCGGAAGACGTCGTGGAGGGCTTGCGATTGCGATTGGAGGTCGGGCGCGATTAGGCGCTGGCCGTTGGATCTGGGACACAGATCAACGGTTCCCATTCAATCGGCGAGAAATGAAGAGGGGCGACGGGTGATGATGCGATCAGCGCTGAGCCGTTGGATCTGCGAGGGGAACGGATGGCTATGATGTAATCGGGCAATCGTAATCAGAGGGGAATAGGGGTGACATACATTGAAAGTTCCGATTGCGATTGGGTGGAGAGAGCACTGACCATTGGATCATTGGGGAAACAGACGGATGAGATTGAATCGGAGGGCGGTGGAAAGGGCTTGCGATTAGTGATCGGAGGGGGTTTTGCGATTGAACACTAGCCGTCTGATCTGGCGAGGAGATCAATGGTGGAGAAGTGGATCGGGGGATCGCAATCGGGAGTCGAAGAAAAAGGTTTGCGATTGATCGGAGGGCACACTCGAAACATTGCGATTGCGATTGAGCTGGGGTTGCGATTAGCGCTCCGCCGTCGGATCAGAACAGCAGATCAACGGTGAATAACGAGTCGCAGGACTTTGTTTATTAAACCAATCGCATCGGCATTTTAGAGTTTTACAAAGGGATTTGCCTCCCACCGATTCTTCCGATTGCGATTAGCGCTTGGGACTTAAGCGCTTGGTCCCAGTGCACGGGCATGTGGGGGAAGTGGTTAAGGTGCCAGCGGAAAAAGGGGCTAGGCCTTAGAATAAGGTCAGAAAGTGGGTTTTAGCCCATTTAAATGGAATTTGATGGCTGGGGAAGGGTAACGATAGAGGAATAAGGGAGGATAATGGCCACCAAAGGGGTAAGGGTAGAATTTAAAGGGAAACTTGGGGGGATTTGAGAGGTAAGAAGGGGAATAGAAGGGGAGAGAAAGGGGATAGAAAACAAAGGCTTTGGGGAATGAAATAAGAGGGAAAAGGGGCCTTTGGGAATTTCTTCATAGCAGAGAGGCTTTATAAAGGAGAATCAGCAGAGGGGATTTCATCAAAGGATAAAAGACACATAGAGGCTTCAAGGAGACTATGTTTTTAGAGGAAATGCATTCCTTGAAGGCTCAAAAACAATTTAGCCCCCGTTTGCTTGCCAAAAATTTATAGGGGGGCTAACACCATGGATACGGCATAGTCTTGTGCTCATATCCTCTACCCAATTGAATGACACTTTCTCGTGCCTGCAAGAATAATTTTGGAAACTCCGGGAGAGAAACTCTCTAAGAAAACCGTTGCTACCCTTATTGCCTCAACCCGCTAACTTCTGCAATTACCTCTTCTGTGATAGGAACTTCCAGTCCTCTGACCCGCGAGTGATTCTCGTCCAAATTAAGTGCAAACTCCATTGTGATTCCCCTGTCAAACCCCTCCAATCTATCAAAGTAGGTATCCCATCCTGCATTGCCAAAAAATTTCCATACCTTTGGATTACTGCAGACTGAAAATGTATTTTCAGGCTCGTGCCGCACAGCCAGTCCGCCCATACTATGGGGACTGTAACAACACTTCTTAGAACAGCAGATCGTTGGTAAAAATAGTGGATACCAAATTCAGAAAAACAACATGGTGAAAATGAAGGGTGGTAACGGTAAATACAGATGGTAATTCTCGGAAACCGAGGAAAATCATAAAAAAGTATGGTTCGTGCAGTGAATAAAATAGAAATTATTTCATATGGAGTGGAAAGGATGTGTTACGGATCCCAATACACTTTTAATGATTATACATAGTATTGATAAGGATCTTCGGGTGTACCACACATGGATTTATAAAAATGTCTTACGGAATCATCATTACATTGTCATTAAATTATGACGGCACCCCCCCAAACTTAAAGTTTTTTGTCCATGGCATTAATGTATTCACATGGAATATTTAATTAAATCGGTAAAAGTCCCATGGAGGTGTACCTGGCAGCCTACCTGGACGAAGTGACAGTTGGTAGGATGACGATGCAGTAATGATGCGGTTGGAGTAACAGCAGTACGAGTAGCAGCATCCAGAGTAACAACATCTGGAGTAACAGCAGTGCGAGTAGCAGCATCTAGAGTAACAACATCTGGAGTAGCAGTAGTGCGAGTAGTAGCATCCAGAGTAACAACGTCTGGAGTAACAGCAATGTGAGTAGTAGCATCTGGAGTAACAACATCTTGGAGTAACAACAGTGCGAGTAGCAGCATCTGGAGTAACAACATCTGGCTAGCACCGACCAAGGAGTAACAACATCGAGTAGCAACAACCAAGTAAAAACACCATGAGTAGTAGTAACCAAGTAACAACATTATGAGTAGAAGCAACTGAGTAACAACATCATGAGTGGCAGCAACTAAGTAACAACATTATGAGTAGCAGCAAACGATTAATAGCATCAAGAGGAGCACCAACCGAGTAACAACATCATGAGTAGGAGCAAGCCAATAACATCATCGTGAGTAGCAACAATGAATACTTAGGAAAATTTTCGATCTTAAAACATCACTCAGTAGTAATTCCTGCAAAAAAAACAATAAAATAAATAGTAACAGTATAATTCTTTATTCTTTCTTTATATATATATATATATATATATATATATATATATATATATATATATATAGTTTATTTATTTATTATTATTATTATTTTTTAGAGAGAGGATGCAGAGGAAGAATACTCTGTGCTGATAACCTTCAAACCAGATTTCTCAGAGAGGTGTTTGATGAAAGCATCCTTGGAGGCTGGACGGTGGTATAATCTCAGGAAAAGTACATTTTCTATAAATGAAGCACGTGTAATGTCAATTTTGACCAGCCTGACTGTTCCATTATGAAATACAACGTCCACCTCGTAAGGTCCCATCCAGCGAGTGCAAATATTTCCTTTAAAATCCTTAAAGCAGGAGTCATAGAGTAGTGACCAATCTCCCCTTTGAAACACCTTGTTCTTGATAGAATTATCATGCCATTTCATTCTCTTCTATTGAATAGCAGTAGTTTTCTAGACAACCATTGAGCGAATTTCACCTAGCTCATTGAGCTGGGCCAGTCGGTGTTTCTGGGCATCTTACAGATCCAAACCAAATTCAAGAGTTGTTCTAAGCATATTGATTTCAAACTCTATTGGGAACAATGGGGATTTCCCATAAACCAACTCAAATGGTGAAAACCTAGCTGTGTTCCACCATGTTGTTATGTACGCCCAGAGAGCTTCAGGCAGCTTCTGAGCCCAATCCCGACAAGGGTATGCCATAGTTTTTGTCAAGATTTTTTCCAGTGTCTTGTTTGTGCTTTCTACTTTTCCATTCACCTGGGGATGGTATGGAGATGTCACCCTGTGTTTGACTCCATATTTATGCATAAGCTTTCCTATCATGTGTGATGTGAATTGTGCTCCTCCATATGAAACAATCTCCCTTGGAGTACCGTAACAAGAAAAAATTTCTTCAAATAGAAAATCTGAGACCACCTGCTCTGTTGCTTTTGCAACAGCTTTGGCTTCTACCCACTTATTCACGTAATCAGTACAAACCATAATGTGAACCTTTTGCTGGGAGGATGGGTTGAAGGGTCCAACGAAGTCGATAGCCCATTTCTCAAAAGGTTTGAGGACTACCTATGCCTACAAAGGAATTTCATCAGCTCGACCGGGCTGCTCCATGTGCTGGAAACTGTCACACCTCCTGACATAATTTTGCGCATCCCGAAAAATAGAAGACCAGTAATATCCCATTTGTAGCACCTTACGGCCTGTTCTTTTGTATGAAAAATGCCCTCCACAAGGGCCATCATGGGAAGCCTTCAATACTTCATAAATATCATCCTCAGAGACACAGCGTCGGATCTGATTATCGACTCCTGTATGAACAAGGTACCCTACCATCCAAGAATATCGGGCACTATGATGAATAATTTTTCGTTGTTCCCTATATGACAAATGATGAGGCACTTTCCTTGTATCAAGATAGTTAGCAATATCTGCATACCAAGGAGGTTTAGTAGAAACTGAAAAATATGCTCATCAGGAAAGCTATCTTCTATAGGTGTGCATTCATCATTGTTATCCATTCAAGATATGAATTCAGCAAATAAATTGTCTTTTCCTGGTTTGCCTACTATTGTGATATCAAATTCTTGAAGCAATAGCAACCATCTTGTAATACAGCCAGGAGTGATAGGTTTATTCATAAAATACCTTATTGATGCATGATCAATATGTACAAAATTAGGATACCCGGTGATGTAGTGTCAGAACTTGTTGATAGCATAGATGAAAGCCAGGAATTATTTCTCCATCACCATGTAATTTAATTCAGCAGGAATTCAATTCCTATTGACATAGTAAACCGCATATGGTATTTTGTCTATCTGTTGTCCTAACACTGCTCCTACTACTATCTGAGAAGCATCAACATGTATGTGAAATGGTAATTCCCAATCAGGTCCTCGGAGTATTGGAGCCTTGCAAACCAGCCCCTTAATTTTCATGAAAGTTGTCTCACAGTATTCAGTCCATAATAATTCTACATCTTTTGTTAGCAATTGAAAAAGTGGATGTGTTATTTTAGCAAAAAAATTTGTAAAGCGTCTGTAATAACCAACACAACCAATAAAGCTACATACCTGTGTGGGTGTTTTGTGTATTGGGAAGTGTAATATTACCTCTACTTTGGCCGGATCAAATCGAATTCTAGTAGCTGAGAGAAAATGTCCCAATACTATTCCTTCTTCCCTCATCATATGGCATTTAACTGTACTAAAAAATACATGGGTATGTTTACATCTTTTGAGTACTTTCTCCAGATTTTCCAATCCCTCCTCAAATGAGTTTCCATGTGGAGTAAAATCATCCATATAGATTTCCACGCTATCATCGACCAAATCAGGAAAATTTTCCCAGAATGTCCCTCTGGAAGGTGGTAGGAGCATTACATAGGCCAAATGGGAGGACCCTGTATGCAAAGGTTCCCCATGGGCATGTGAAATTTGTTTTATCCTGGTCTTCTAGGGCTATCTAGATCTGGTTATATCCATTGAATCCGTCTAGGAAGGAAAAGAACTTCTTCCTAGCCAAGGTGTCTAGGACTTGGTCAATGAATGGCAAAGGGAAATGGTCTTTTTGAGTTGCCTTGTTTGGTTGTCTTTAATCTACGTAGATCCACCATTTACCTTTCTTTTTGGGAGCAATCACTAGTGGATGGGGTAAATGAATCCTACATTCAATCATTTTTGTAATTCTTCTTTGACAATGTTCTTGAGAGCAGGGTTCATTCTCTGTTGGGGCTGTCTTACAGGGCAGAAATATTCATAATATAAATATGATGAGTACATAAGTTAGCAGGGATCCCCTTCATGTCGGTATAATCCCAAGAAAAAGCTTCCTGATGATCTTGAAGGACTTTCAAATACTGTTTTGTCTAGGATTCAGACAGATCTGGGTTGATATTAAGTGTTTTCCCTGGTTCAATCTCAATTTGAATAATATCATGGGATGAGGTTACAATAATGTCTTCAATTTCATATTCTGGTTCAATGTTTTCTTGTGTTTCACAGCTCATAGCAGATTCTAAAATTTGAAGAGTTGAGTTGGAAACAGAACTGGAATCATTAATAAAAGTGTTAATGGCATCGTCCTTAGTTTCTAATTTAAATTAAAGGGCCTGCCCAATACTAAGGATTGGTCTAACTTCTTCATTTTCAGGTTCATGCTCTTCTATTGGTAGAGGTTTCTGAATGGTTAATAATTTTTTAGATGGGCTAGGTTCCACAGGAGGGTAGAGAGTAATATTCTTTTTAACCGTCTCATTTGATATGATCATATGCCCAGCTCCACACCCTATGTAGGCGTCTGCAGTGGCGAGCCAAGGTCTTCCCAGGATCAATGGATAACCACCAACTAATGATCATGTCTATAATACAAGAAGATCCATAAGGTAATGCCCTGAATCCACCGAAATGGTCACATCCTCCAATTTCCCTACCGGTTTAATTGTAGATCTGTCTGCTAGTTCCAGAATGGTAGGGGTTGGCTTAATATTTCTGAGACCTAATTTATTCATTGTTTCGGAGATGATAATGTTGATGGCAGCTCCCAAATCTACCAGTACGTTTGGGATTTCAACCCCATTCATTTGTATTGTTATAATTGGGTTTCTTGGGTCTCCATATTTTACAGGCATGGTTTTTCCTAACATGATGTCAGATAGTCTACCCATCACATGAATGGTTAATGGATCCCTAGGCTTCTTCCCTGGTTTTTTAGAGCAGTAATATTTGAGAGTTTCTGCATATACAGGTGCGTCCCTCATGGCTTGTAACAGGGGTATTTTGACAAAAACATTTTGAAATTCCCCTAGGAAGTCAAACTCTACCTGAGGGTTCTGCTTGTTCAAGGTTAGTCTTTCAGGATATGGAGGAGAAATTAAATGACCCTGATTAAGAACAGATTGAGGAGGTATTTGATTTGTTATGTTTTGGTCTAGTTTATCTCCCACTGTCCTCTATTTTGGTTTTGTAACTTCACTCTCAATCTGTTCTATGACAATAGGTGAAGTAGGGGCATTTAATACCCGCCCAGATCGTAAGTTTAGCTCATTGAGCCCTGTGGTAGAAATGATATAAGATGGAAGGTCAAGAGTATATTTTTGTTGGACCCCTTTATTATTAGGATTGAGATTAGGTTGGATAGGAAGCTGGGGTCTAAGGGTTGGGTTTCCTGGAGGTACATTGGAGGGCAACTAAAGTTGTTGTTGAGGCATAGATTGAGGATACTGACCAGTAGGAGAGGGTCCACGCTGGTTCTGATTCCATGAAGGATTAAAACTAGCCTGGGGAAGCCATTGTTTCCAGGGGGTATATTGATATTGAGACCACATAGCTGAAAATGGTGCAGACTCGGGACCTATATTAAAATTATTAAAATACTAGGATGGGTCCTGAAACATACCTGGATTCATAGCTGGTGGTCGAGGTTGCCATGGCTTTTTTTCCCATGAAGTACAACTGGCCTACCACATTTTCTTCACTTTCCCCTTGAAAAGATGCCTTCATTTTAGGCAAGGAAGGACACAAGCTGGTTGGATGAGTCTGTTCACAGATTTCACAGGATTCCACTGTGTTTAATGAGCATTCATTCATAGGATGCTTCTTTCTGCACTATCAGTAGAATATAGCCATTTTCTTTTCCAACTCCATTTGTTTCTATTTTTCTTGCAGAGTGTCCATCTAGGCAGATAATGTGCTCAGGATATCAGTCCTTAGGTTATCCAGTAGGTTTCCAATTTCTACTTTTGTAACCCCTCCACTGGAAGTCTTTAATGGCGGAATTCCATGTCCACTCCCTGTAGCTCCCCAAGAACATTGAATTCAATAATCACAGATAGTGTTGAAGTCTTCTTTTGAAATATCCCTGTTTCCTACTATGTTCAGAAGTTGCAAGGAATCTTCCCTAAGTGCTCGGAGAAGAATAATCTTCAAAATATCTTTATCCAGGTAAATATGCCCTGATCTCTGCAATATATATTTAAATCGTTCCACATAGTCTTCCATGTTCTTGTCCTCTTTTTGTACAAAATTAAATATTTCCTCCTTAATGTCATAGGATTTACAGTAATCTTGGTATTTCTCCAAGAAATCTTCTTTCATCTCTTCCCATGATGCAATGGTTTTTCCTCCTAAAGCCATGGACCATCTGATGGTTGTCCCTTTTAAATTAGAAGGAAATATTTTTAGTTTCTGAGCATCGACTATATAATCATATCCTCGACAAACAATGTCAAATTCGAAGAGGAATGTATCAGGGTCTTTAGAAGAAAGCCCATGGAAATTAGGAAGAGCTGTTAAAGGAATGGGCCTCATTGGTGCATCACCCGTGTTGATCATGTCATCATTCTAAAATTTTGACAAGCAATCTCGTTTAAACCTTTCAAACCCCCTCTTTTTGCCTTGATAAATTCGTTTTCTGGTCATCGTTGCCTTCTCCCAGCCTCAAAACTGCATAAAAGGGCCAAAATCCCACATTATAATATATTTAAGGCCTAGCACCTTTCGGCCCTAGCCCCTGCACCTTCTTCTCCACATGACCGAAAGTCAAAACTGAGCGCTAGCAATGAAGGTGCTTATCACACACACATATATATATATATATATATATATATATATATATATATATATATATATATATATATATATATATATATATCGGGCACAGTATTATCCGACGATCTGTACAGATCGGACGACATTCGCAAGGCTCCATCGTGCCCATGGCCCACCCCGTCCATCGCCCTCCGACGCATTTTCAGCCGTCGATCTTGTCTTGAGATCGGATGGTCTAGATCACCCACCTCCCCACCATTGACACGTGTCTTCCACCCCATCACCGTTCCACGTGTTTGTCGTATTTTTCCTCCGCCCTTATATATTTCATTCATTAGTCAAATTTCAATTTTTTATGTTAAAAACTTGCACCAGTCCATCCTCCATCGTTTCATTGCATTTTTGCCACCACCCTGCATTGTTCCACCATTCTGCCATGTCCGCACGACCATTTTTATTTATCCCGCCACATCCGCCATCCCCATGCATGGTTTTCCTAACGAGTTTGCGGGTTTTGCAGGGTTACAGCGGCAGAAAACTGCCATGATTTACAGTCTCTATTACTGTAATAGAGAGCACATTAAAGGACCATTTTTCAGAGGCTGGAATTATGGAGAAAGGCTTGGGAAGGTATGTCGACAAGACTTCCATTAAAGAAGTAGGGTTAAAATCTGTCAAACCCTCCAGAGTCATTCAAAGCACAGATTGCGCAGATGGAGACATTAATGGAGCAGCAGAGAAATACCAGTGAATGATCGAGGAATTCAACATTCAACATTGAAGATATTAAACCTTAATTCAGGGTTTAGAAGGCAAAAGGTACCATTCACAGAAAACAATACCCTAAAGTTTTCTTTTCAGCACAATTTTCTTTCAGGAAATGATGGAATGTCTATGTGATTTTACTTCTTTGCCATGTTCCTGAAGAGATTTCTACCCAGTGAATTTATTTCAGAAAGCAAGCAGTAGAGTACATATAGTGCTACAGAGTCATCCAGAAATATGGGCATGCACATTTCTGCCATCTTGTCTTAATGAGGCAAATTAAATGTTCATCACCTACTCCCTTTTCGAGCTTTCTTTTTCTCCTATAAAGCTCTCGAAGAATAGATGATTTAGGGTTCCAGATTTTATCAGAAAATTATGCAGTAAGAGAATTTTTGTATGCATTTTGTAAAATATTTTATATGAATGTACAGAGCCCGTGGGGTCTCAGTGAGGAGGAGTTCCGTCTTCAAAGAGGATTCTGGTCTTTGGTGTCTCACAGTGTGTAACTTTCTCTCTTATGTGTTATTTTAATAGATCATTTCATTTCATCCATCTTTCATGTATCACGTTTCTGGAATGCGAGTGGCTCACTGATTTTTGGTATGGATTTATCCTAGTTGATACCCATGCTCGGATTATTCAAGTGCTTTAAATATGGCTCAGGCATGATATTATGTTCCACTATTCACTTAAACCATATTTCTGCTATATTAGTTTCTTTGGGAGGGTGTTTTTAAAACACTATTTTCATGTATGGATTCTTAAATTGATAACCCCATTACATGGTGGTATTGTGTATCTAGATATCAGCTCAATGAACACTAGTATTCTCTTAATATTTCATTACAGCCACACCTTCTGATAATTTATTTCTGTGAGGTATTTATGAATTGGCCCTCTTTACAGTAAGTTGTCTCTGAATTATCTGTTGCTTTTATATAGGATTTTTGCACATTGCCTCTGCAGTATTCCTTTCCCTATGTCAGTTTATGAAAGTCCTGGTCCCATTCAGATTAATATTTCTTGTTTTTCAGGAAATAGCACTAGAGCTTTTTGTTGATAACCCATCCTGTTATATCATACACTCCTTGCTACATAAGATGTCCTAGGCACTGCTCTTTCACAACTCAAGGCTGTATCTAGGAACGACAACATCTTTTTGGCGTCATTGCCGAGGATCAAAGTTGAGAAAATTTAAATCCCTGGGCCTCGACAAAAACCTAATTCACTCTTCAAGTAGGTGAGTATGGAGATTTGAGAGTTGTATATCCCTCACCTTGGCGACTCCACATTTGTTATTTAGATAAATTCATTTGTAGTCCTGGCTCCTCGTAAGCCACACCTGAGGTCATATACGTCTCAGATAAAGACACCTTCAGTGTCTGACCAAGAGAAGATCATACATAGAATAAATTGGAGGGAAAGAAAATCAGTCCACACTGAAATCCCTAAACTGTCTATAGAAAACTTTCCATCCTCTTCGTCTCAAGTAGCCCAAGTGCTGGGTACTGACTCCACTGTGGGAGATACCGATTACTATTCAGATATTCCACCCTGAGGGGGTGTCAGAAATAAAGATAATTTTCACCCTACTCCTAAGGTCGAAGAGGTCAAAGAAGTCACCGAAGTATCTGCTATCAATAGACCATTGTTCCCCTCAACACCTCAAGCTGTTGTTCATTACATTCCTATTGTTATTCATACTCCACTACCACCTCCTCCTCCTCCTTTTACACATGAAACTATTGCACTACCTCCACCTCCTCCAATGGCCAATGTTCCAGGCTTATTGCTAAATAAATATGCCCCTCTGGCATTACCCCAAGTGTTGAATGATATGCCACAGGATTATTTGAAGATTTTACCCCGATTCAATGGGGAAAATGAGATTGATGCTCAAAAACATCTTGAGGTTTTATATTCTTTTGCAGAGAATTTTAATGTGAAACATTTATATGTAGTCTTAAGGTTTTTTTTCTAATCTCTTGATGGTGAAGCTCGAAAATGGTTTAAGACATTGGCAGGCCGTTCTATTACCACTTGGGAAATAATGGAAGATAGTTTTCTTAGGAAATGGGGAGAGAAGAAAGAACATGGATATTGTCTTACTGAGTTTAATACACTCAAGAAAAGACATTATGAAGGGGTGTCAGAATTTATCAAGAGATTTAATAAATTGTATTCGAGTCTTCCTGCTGATATGAAACCTCATCAAACTGTTGCTAAAGTTGTTTTTGTAGTAGCCTTTGATTCATAATTTGGTTTCTCTCTCAGAGAAAGAAAGTCTGCTACTCTGGATGATGCTCAGACAGATGCACTAGAGTTGGAAGCAAACTTGGCCTCCACTGGAAAATCAAAGGGAAAATCTGAACAAGATACTAGAAGAAGGGGTAAAGAAGAGGTATCTACCTCTAACCAAGACAGAGACTCGGCTAATGACAGAATTGAAGAAATTAGCAAAATGATTAAGAAACTTCTGGTAAACTGGTCAAGCTTGAATTGGAGACCAAGAATTAAGCCTCCAGGAATTTCCACAATGCTCAAAACAGAGGTTACAATCCTCAGTATAGGAAACCACCCCTGTAAATATTGCCAAGGGAACTAAAAGAACAGCAAGATCAGGTACCACACCCATTGTACTTGGAAGGTCCAGTAGATTATTCTACTGAAGACACTGCCTATGGACTGGAGGATGAAAATATTTCTTTCTCGAATAGTGATGGAGAAGAATGCCCTTTGCAAGGAAATGATGGAAATGAGTGCTCATTGCAAGAAGAAGAAAAGGCTAGAGACACAGAAGACTCAGAAATTGACCACTATTGTAAGAAATTTGTTGATTTCATGCAAGCACAGTTCAATAGAAGATATGATCTCAGATCTTCTAGGAAGAGGACCCGTACTCAAGATCAAGAAGAAGAGCTACCTTAGAAGGAAGCACCTGCTCAGGAGGAGTCAACAATGCTGAAAGTCACAGACAAAGGTAAGGGGCCTCTAAACAAACCTTTGTAGTCTAATGTCAAATTCCTTTCTCTTCCAAAGTATTCATTCCCCTTGATACCAAGTCTGTGTCAAAAGAAGTCAAACCCTCAACTGAAAATAAAGAATCAAAAGAGGTTGTAATAGAGAAGTCCTCTCCTGTTTTCAGTCTGCAAAAGGAACTTGAGAAAGTCAAAATCCCAGTTCTTTTGACTGAACTATTGAAGCAACCTGCATATCAATCCCAAGTCACCTCTTTTATGATCCCTCCAGAAGTAGCACTCACCCCAGATAGTCTCAACCTTCAAGAAGAAAGACCCATGGTTGTTTTTGGCCCACATGTTGAGGAATTAGATGCTTCTACTCCTTCTTTCTATGTGTCTCTAGTGATTCATGACCTGCTATTACATAACTGCATGTTAGATTCTGGAGCTTCCCATAATCTTATACCTCTGTTAGTCATGGAACAACTAGGATTACAAATCACCCATCCATACAAAGACCTCTATTCATTTGATTCCAAAAGAGTTAAATGCCTGGGGATGGTCAAAGATTTGGTGGTCAATTTGGCCCAAATCCCAGAAAAAAGTGTGGTAATGGACATCGTGGTGGCAGACATCCCAGCTCGCTTTGGCATGTTACTGTCAAGGTCTTGGGGAACAAAAATTGGTGGATCAATTAAGTTGGATTTAACATATGCCACTATCCCAGTTTTTGGTGGCAAGGAGAGGAGGTTATACAGGGAAACTAGATTTGTCAAGATGGTGACTAAGGCTGAAAACTCTGTTACTTCACCAGTCTACAGTAAAGAAGGAGATTTATCATGCTTGATGCTGGAAGAAGATCAATATTATGCTCATGAACCATCCTTATGCCAGATCAAGACTGAGCAGCCTTCAGAGAGCCACAAAATAGGAATCTGGACACTTCATTTTGATGGAGAAAATTCAAGAGAAGGTAATGGAGCTGGAATATTATTGATTTCTCCTACAGGGAAATGGGTCCCATTGTCCTTCAAACTGGAATATGAAGCTACTAATAATGTGGCTGAATATGAAGCACTTCTGTTGGGATTGCAAACATCCAGGAGCATGAATATACAAAGTTTAAAAGTTCTGGGAGATTCAGAACTGGTGGTTAGACAAGTCAGGAATCAGTGTCAGACCAAACATCCTCGGCTGAGGGATTATAGGAATGAAGTTTGGGATATGGTAGAGAATTTTTTATTGGCATTTAATATCCATTTCATGCCCCGAGAACAGAATAGGATGGTTGATTCCCTTGTTGTGGTTGCTAGTACATTTCGTCCACCTCAGAACCCTCTTTTAAGATATGAAATTGAGGTACGTTATCAACCATCAATCCCAGATAACATCAAGCACTGGCAGGTATTTGAGGATGAAGAACAGATGAAGAGATTCTTGGAAACAGTAGGGGAATTCTCCAATATGGAGATTGATGCTGATGAAGAAGAAGAGACTGAAGACAGTCCAGAAGGAAATTGGGAGAAGAAAATGGCAGGTAATAAAGTATTGAAATTGAAGGGAAAAATTATACCTAGAGGGCTGGTGCCTCTAGAAATATTATTTGACAAGAATGATGTCCCACTGCAGCCAAGCAAAATGGTAGAAGAAAATCAGGTAGAAGACTTGAATCTTGGTACTGAAGCTGACCCCAAAATTGTAAAATTATCCAAGAAGATCCCAGAAGATATAAAAATCTATACCACAAGTTATTTCAGTCTTACAAAGATGTGTTTTCATGGTCTTATCAGGACCTAAAAACTTTTGAAATCAGTATAATGCAGCACAAAATTCCGCTAAAGGGAGATGTTAAACCTCACAAGCAGAAACTCAGAGAGATAAATCCCCTGCTGCTTCCCTCTATTGAGAAAGAAATTAAGAAGTTGTTAAAGGCCAAAATAATTTTTCCATTGAGGTACTCTGAATGGGTGGCAAACCTAGTCCCTGTCCGAAAGGAGAACGAAGAAATAAGGTTGTGTGTGGATTTCCAAAATTTAAACAGAGCATCCTTAAAGGATAATTATCCACTGCCTAATATGGATCACATCCTGCAGAAAGTGGTTGGAGCTTCTAGGATGTCAATGATGGATGGATTCTCTGGTTACAATCAGGTGGCTGTACTTCCAGAAGATCAAAAAAAGACTTCTTTCACCACACCATGGGGTACATTTATGTATGCCAGGATGCCTTTTGGATTGATTAATGCAGGGGCCACTTTTCAGAGGGCCATGGACCTTGCTTTTATTGGGGAGCAAGATAAATTTTTGGTAGTATACCTCGATGATATCACTGTATTTTCCAATAATGATACCGAGCACATTGAGCATCTGTGTATAACCTTTGAGAAATGCAGAAGGTATGGTCTCTCTCTAAATCCTCAGAAGTCTTTATTTGCATTAGAAGAGGGTAAGCTTTTGGGACACATTGTGACTAAAGAGGAGGTGAAGATAGATCCTAAAAGGGTAGAGGTTATAAATGGCATTGCTCTTCCCAGAAATAAGAAGGAGGTACAGGTGTTCCTAGGGCGCATTAATTTTCTGAGAAGGTTTATTCCTAACTATGCTGAAATAGTTAGACATATAACCGACATGCTGAAGAAAAATAATGAGGTTAAGTGGTCCCAGGAATCACGAGAGGCCTTTACCAGAATAAAAAATTCTTTTGTAGAAGCCCCTGTGCTAGCTAGACCGGATTATGCTAAACCTTTCATGATCTTTTCTTTTGCATCACCTCATACAATAGCAGGAGTTTTATTGCAGAAAAATTAAGAAGGGTACGAGCAGCCCATCACCTTCTTCAGTCATGTGCTTGTGATGCAGAATTAAAATATAACATATTAGAAAAGCAAGCATACACCCTAGTGAAATCCCTCAAAGCATTTCGCATGTATATTTTGCAGTCCCATATCACTGCATTTGTGCCTACAGCTGCTGTAAAAGATATTCTTATCCAAGGGGATAGTGAAGGAAAAAGGGGGAAGTGGATTTCCAAAATACAGGAATATGAGCTAGACATCTGCCCTACTAATCTGATCAAAGGACAAGGACTTGCCAAAATATTATCTGAATCAAACTATCAAGCTCTAGGTATAAATTTGTCCATAATAGCAAGTGAGGAATTTGAGGAGAAAGAAGAGCAACAAGGAATTGGGATAGCTACTCTGAAAACACATATAAAGTATCTCACCAGTCAGTGGTACAAAGAGATAGTAGAATATCTCCTCACACTCAGCTGCCCTCCAAGCTGTGATAAAGCTAAATACAGAGCGCTAAGGTTGAGATCACAGAAATACATAGTCGCCAATGGTCAGCTATATTGGCGAGATCCCTCAGGCATCCTACTCCTATGTCTCATAGAGGACGAGGTAGAGAGTATAATGGCCGAATTTCATGAAGGAATCTGTGGGGGTCATTACAGTTGGAGGGCCACTGCTCACAAAATCCTGAAGGCTAGTTTCTATTGGCCCAAGATTTTTGGAGATGTTTTTGCCCGGGTTAGAGCTTGTGAGAAGTGTCAGAAATTTGCTGAAAGACAGAATTTGGCACCTCTGCTCATGATTCCCGTGTACGTGGGTGAACCATTCCGACAATGGGGAATTGACTTTATAGGTGAAATACATCCTCCATCAAGTGGTCAGCATAAGTGGATTTTAACTGCCACTGATTATTTCACAAAATGGGTGGAAGCCATACCTGCGAGGAATGCCACAGATACTATGATAATAAAGTTCATGGAAGAAAACATCATATCCAGGTTTGGCTGCCCTGCCAGAAGAGTAACTGATAATGCCCAGGCCTTCAGGTCTACAAATTTTGTGAGTTTTTGTCAACAGTATAACATCACACTAAGTCACTCTACAACCTATTACCCACAAGGAAATGGCTTGGCAGAGTCTTCCAATAAAACCCTGGTAAGGGCACTGAAGAAGGCTATCAATGAAAATCATAAAAATTAGGATTCCCAATTGAAATTCACTCTGTGGGCCAATAGAATTACCAGTAAGAGAGCAACTTGGAAATCCCCATATGAATTAGTATATGGGAGGGCAGAATTATTCCCTATACAGTTAGCCCTACCAGTAGCCCGATTCATGCAGGAAAGTCAAGAAGAGCCTGATGATATGACTAGGAGAATAAATCAGCTGGTGGAATTGGAAGAAACACGAAACCAGGTAATTCAAAGGCTGACTGAATATCAAGAGAAGATGAAGTACCTTTTTTATCAGCATGCCAAGGGCAGGAATTTGCAGATTGGTGATTTAGTGCTTAGGTGGGATATTCGGAGGGCTGAAAAAGGAAAGCATGGTAAATTCGACCCACTTTGGTTTGGTCCTTTCAAAATCGTGGAACAAGGAGGTAACAACACTTTCAAGTTGGAAAATTTACAGGGTGACTTGCTTGACACCCCTGTAAATGGTCAGTTCCTTAAACCCTACTTCCAGTTCTGATTCAGGCAGAGATAGCCTGATGTATCATAATTGTACATTAGTTTCCCTTTTTCACCCTTGTTTGAATAATGTGGGTGTCGTGATGAATTGTGAAAAGAAAAGTAAAAGTGTTTAAGAGAAGACTTCGCACAAAATATTATCAGGTGGTCTGGGAAGTTCTCGACACGCCCAGGGATGAACGTGTCATCCCCAGGTGGAGCCAATGTTGATGATGTCAGCATTCTATTAAAATTTTGACAAGCAATCTTGCTTAAACCTTTCAAACCCCCTCTTTTTGCCCTGAGAAATTCATTTTCTGCTCATCGTTGCCTTCTCCCTTCTCCTTTCGGCCCTAGCCCCTGCACCTTTTCTCCACATGACCGAAAGTCAAAACTGAGCGCTAGCCATGAAGGCGCTTATCACATATATATATCGGGCGCAGTATTATCCGTTTATCTGTACAGATCGGACGACATTCGCAAGGCTCCATCGCGCTTGTGGCCCACCCCGTCCACCGTCCGATCAACTTGCAAAATCAACGGTCCATAGTGCACCCGCTCACTGTAAAAAACCCGCTGGTTTATATCGCACCGCCTTTCGGAGGCGGGCGGTATTTCTCATTTTGAAGTGATGCCATTCATCGCATGACACATGTCACCGAGCACTATTTGAAAATTTCCGCTCATCGCACGTTATAGTTCAACAGAAGATCCGACGTGATATGCATGTGAGCCATCCGATCTAGAGCGACCCATCCAACGACGATCGCTCCACAAAGTTGCTCGCGAGTTAACACGGGGAAATCGTACCCCTGGCCCACCATTCATCGCCCTCCGACGCATTTTCAACCGTCGATATCGTCTTGAGATCGGATGGTCTAGATCAACCACCTCCCCACCATCGACACGTGTCTTCCGCCCCGTCATCGTTCCACGTGTTTATCGTATTTTTCCTCCACCCTTATATATTTCATTCATTAGTCAAATTTCAATGTTTTACGTTAAAAACTTGCACCAGTCCATCCTCCATCGTTTCACTGCATTTTTGCTGCCACCCTGCATTGTTCCACCATTTCGCCATGTCTGCACGACCATTTTCATTTACCCCGCCACATCTGCCATCCCCATGCATGGTTTTCCTAACGAGTTTGCGGGTTTTGCAGGGTTACAGTGGCAGAAAACTGCCATGATTTACAGTCTCTATTACTGTAATAGAGAGCACATTAAAGGACCATTTTTCAGAGGCTGGAATTATGGAGAAAGGCCTGGGAAGGTATGTCGACAAGACTTCCATTAAAGAAGCAGGGTTAAAATCTGTCAAACCCTCCAGAGTCATTCAAAGCACAGATTGCGCAGATGGAGACATTAATGGAGCAGCAGAGAAATATCAGTGAATAATCGAGGAATTCAACGTTCAGCATTGAATATCTTAAACCTTAATTCAGGGTTTAGAAGGCAGAAGGTACCATTCGCAAAAAACAATACCCTAAAGTTTTATTTTCAGCACAATTTTCTTTCAGGAAAGGACAAGATGTCTATGTGATTTTACTTCTTTACCGTGTTCCTGAAGAGACTTCTACCCAGTGCATTTATTTCAGAAAGCAGGCAGTAGAGTACATACAGCGCTACAGTTTCATCCAGCAATATGGATGTGTACATTTCTACCATCTTGTCTTAATGAGGCAAATTAAATGTTCATCACCTACTCCCTTTTCGAGCTTTCTTTTTCTCCTATAAAGCTCCCGAAGAACAGATGATTTAGGGTTCCAGATTTTATCAGAAAATTATGCAGTAAGAGAATTTTTGTATGCATTTTGTAAAAGCTCTTATATGAATGTACAGAGCCCGTGGGGTCTCAGTGAGGAGGAGTTCCATCTTCAAAGAGAATTTTGGTCTTTGGTGTCTCACAGTGTGTAACTTTCTCTCTTATGTGTTATTTTAATAGATCATTTCATTTCATCCATCTTTCATGTATCATGTTTCTAGAATGCGAGTGGCTCACTGATTTTTGGTATGGATTTATCCTATTTGATACCCATGCTCGGATTATTCAAGCGCTTTAAATATGGCTCAGGCATGATATTCTGTTCCACTATTCACTTAAACCATATTTCTGGTATATTAGTTTCTTTGGGAGGGTGTTTTTAAAATGCTATTGTCATGTATGGATTCTTAAACTGATAAGCCCATTACATGGTGGTATTGTGTATCTGGATATCAGCTAAATGAACACTAGTATTCTCTTAATCTTTCATTACAGCCACACCTTCTGATAATTTATTTCTGTGAGGTATTTCTAAATTGGCCCTTTTTACAGTAAGCTGTCTCTGAATTGTCTGTTGCTTTTATATAGGATTTTTGCACATTGCCTCTGTAGTATTCCTTTCCCTGTGTCATTTTCTGAAAGTCCTGGTCCCATTCAGATTAATATTTCTTGTTTTTCAGGAAATAGCATGAGATCTTTTTGTTGATAACCCTTCCTATTATCTCATACGATCCTTGCTACATAAGATGTCCTAGGCATTGGTCTTTTACAACTCAAGGCTTTCTCTAGGAACAACAACAACCCGCAATATTTCCAATCGAAAAATCAATAGAACTTGCAGGTGCCATAAATATCGTCCAATTCTCACCTGGGATTTCAACTGGTTCTGTGACTAGAACTTGAGGTGATTCTACTGTAGGAGGTTTCACTGCACTCTGCTGGCCTTTTGGTGATGCAGAATCCTTCAGAAACTCCCTTTCCAAATCAGAATTGCTTGATTCAATTGCAGGAGGCTTCACGGCACTCCCTTGATCTCGTGGTGATGAAAACCCTTTCAGAGGTTCTTCTTCCCAGTTGCTCAGTTCTTCTAACCCTCTGCTTGTTATTTCTTCCCCTTCTATTGAAAGCAGGGATGTCTCCTCCACCGGTACCTTATTTATTTTTTCTTTCATCGTCGAAAGAACTTCCTCTGGTACCATGGATGGAGCTGGTTGTTCAACCAACTGCCCTTCGAACCTCGTCTGAACCCTTACCCTAACAGCAGCACAAGAGGATGCTTCAGATTTATCTTTTTCTATTATCTCCTGAACATACGTCTTTCTTCCCACATCGTTTCCTTTCTTTGGGGGTCTTCCTCTGCCCCTCTTAGTCATATATTTTTTCATACAATTGGTGAGAGGAATTCATCAAAGTAGCAAGAGCACTCAAGACCCAGAGCAGGACAGATAGTTTCCTCCCTAGGACGAGAGAGTAGGTTCAATAGAAAACCAAATAAATAAAAAAATAAAATCAAAGTTCATGACCTGAAGTAGGGTATTCAAATACCCTCCCCAGGATGAGAAGTTGGCCCTTCCAAAAAATAATAAAAAATAAGAAAAAAAAAAACTGAAAACTATGCCCAGGACTTAGAGCAAGATAACGAATACCCTCCCTAAGATGAAAGATAGGTCTTAACAAAAGAAAACAAAGAAAGGAAAAAAACAAACAACATGCTATGCTCAGGACTTGGAGTAGGGTAATGGATGCCCTCCCCAAGAAGAGAGATCGATTCTAAAGAAAAAAATAAAAAGTAGAAAAACATAGAACACTACGCTCAGGACTTGAATTAGGGCAATAAATTCCCTCCCCAAGACAAGAGATCGACCCTTAGATCAATTGCAGATCATGTTCTTGCACCTTATTAGCCTTCCCCGACGACAACGCCAAAATTTTGTTGTCCGGATGTGAAAAATATTCAAACCCTTTTTCCACATAAATTATCAACCCGAGGGCATTAGTTATTTCAAGACTAACGACACAGTATATGCAAGAGCAATCACACAACCTGTTGTTAGATCACAAACTTAATCAATGAACACACAAACTACTGTAACAACAATTAAAATGAATTGTGGAATTAAAAATACCTTCACAACAACTTAAAGGATTATACTGGAACAACAGTAACAAACCCAACTAAACATGAATTCAACATAAAGAAAGGTAACGCAACAACTCTCTGATAGGGGCCGCGGCAAACTCATGAATTACAGGTAAAACATCAGAGCATTGTGCATTCAATTAACAGTAGGATATTTCTATTACAAAATTTGTATGTATTGGGCTAAACCCCAATTCATGGCCTGCAGGTCCTCTTTATACAACTATTCAGGAAATTGCAGATTTCCTATAACAACTACATATCTACAATTATAGAATTGTTACAACAACAATCTAATTTCCAAAAAGAAACCATGAAAAAGCCTAAAATATTGCTGGGGTGAAACGGAGTCTGTTGCGCTGTAGTAGCAAGTGAAGGCAATGTTGGAAATTAAGAGCCGCTCCATGACTTACAGTTGTAATCTTCCCGTTTTTACCAAATCTTTGGAAATATCATAGTTAATGTTTGAAAAAGGTAAAACCTCCTTGACTATTACTTCATTAATCAATATCCGATGTAAGATAAAACAAATGGGCTTACCTCATGTGTTTAAGAAAAATAATGATACAAAGAGATAGAAAGGTGGGTGAAAATGGGAGAGAAAAGTATAGAAATCCGGTACCCAACACCAATTCTTCTAACTATAATGCTCAGAAGAATAAACTTGCAGGATAAATGGTTTATCAAGTCACATGATAACAAATGTTGCTTAATGCTTGATCAAATAGCCTATATGAAATGAAAATCTTACAACTAGTTGAAATACATAAATCTTGGTTAATTTTATTTAAATGCCTATTCTAAATTTAACTTTCCCTTAATTGTTTTGAAGATGGGCTCCAAGGTAAGTTGTGGGAATGAGGATAAAAGGAAGCAAGCTATGACTTGATTAACGATACCTCTTGTTGTGCTCCTATTACCTGATTCCTCTGACCCTGCAGAGACTGTGGCTCTAACGACTGCAAGGTCATTGTCTTAGCTACCGAAGAGTTGTCAGGCCCCTCAACTAGATGAGAAAGTTTGTCCTAGAATTCTATCAACCAAGATTATAATTGGAGGTAATTTTTAATATGCAAAACTATCTTAGGATGCAAATGCAATGTGAAATTATAGGATGATTATGAAGTGAATTTTTTAATGTGCTTTTATGATCTTGAATTAAAGAAGCTACTACTTGATGATGATATTAAAATAGGACCTTAAAAAAAAAGTGCTAACTTAATAAAGATATGCTCAATAAGATAAATGGTTAGGATAGCCACCAAATTGAAATAGCCAACAATGTATCCAATGCTTGAAATAAACGAATATTCAAAATAAGAAATGCTAATGATCATTCAACTTTAAAGATGCTTCAATTTGAAATAAGAAAACTTATCAGTGCTTAAAGTGCCCAATGTAGAGTTACCTTTCAAGAAAGTTTATTCACATTGAAACAAATATTGAGAGTTATACCAATGTTCTTGTAAACTTTCTAAATAACAATGATGAAAGAAAAATACTCAATCTCTATATTTCCTACCCAAAGTTAAAAAAATACTTAAAATAAATTTCCCATTCAAATCTTGAGCAATTTATGACACTAGATGCCAATAAATCCTTAGATTCACTTACTAGACCAAGTATGTAAAATAAATGTTCCTTAGACAATGAGCTTTATGTGTGAATTCAGATCGCATAAATTAATGAAAGATAAGAAACATAGGCTTCTCAAATATCAATGCTAGCAATTACCTCCAACCTTACTAATGATGCAACAATTTTCTTTCACCAATGAGCCCAAATGACTTAAAATTTTCAGAAAATCAAATTAAGAAGAACAATAAGTTCTAGTTAATAAAAAGGGCATAAATAGTCTTTATGATAGCGAAAAAATGCCTACTACACTTAGATATATCAACCTCCTGAAAATGAAAGTCACTTAAAATTTATAAAAAAAATAATTAATTAAATGCCCAAGTGAATTTAAAATATTTTCAGTGTTAAGATGGTGTTTTATGCCAACTTTTATGTAAAATTTATTTGACCGAAGTTGCAAGAAATAGGTTAGAAAATTTGCACTAGAAATCCCTAGGGCTTGAAGAAAACTTCTAGATATGAAAATTAAGTCACCTTCCTCAGATCTAAATACTTCGAAATGGTATCACGGTGAGGAAGAAAAAAAGTTGTGACATCGTTAAGGGTGAAATTTAAGGTTTGAAAGGTCCTAAAAACAGGTACAAACATCAAGTAATGGTTGTGTTAGGGTTGCGTTAAGGGATAGGGAGATGTCGAGAGGGATGAAATTGTGTGAGGCAGCAGATCAGGCTTAGGAGGTTGTGGCAAAGGAAGGGATAAACGAACGAGGGAAAGGGGGGTGGAAGATATGAGAGGAAGGGAGGCAGGCTAGGGAGAAGAAAAATGAGGAGCCGTAGGGAAGAGGTGAGAGCAGTGAGGAAAGGAGAGTAGGTTGTTGTGGTGGACGAAGGAGGAAATGAGAGGAAGAAAAGGGAAGCGGAAGCAGTGTGAGGGTGCGGATTTGCAGAGGGTCGAGAGAGGAAAAGGTAAGGGTTTAGGGAGGCAGAGAGAGAGGATAGCCCAACAAATAATTAGGTGAGGGAAATGAAGGTATGCCACAGGGGTGCCAAGAAATTTTTGAGGGGATATACTTGGCCCTACTTTTTTTATGAAATAAAACCCTTGCCGAATTAAGATTTATTCTAGTATTTTTCCTTCAATCAATCTCATAATTCTTATGCAACCCCAGATATGAAATTTTCGTTGAATGATCATGAATGAATTATCCCTGCAAAATAATATTTGAGACAAGATCTTTCCCTCTAGAGCCTATATCTATCTCAAAAATCCAATATTTCCCCGAATACTCTCAGGTCTATACCCACACATATGAAAAATAAAAATTCCCAAGACCCAATATGTATATACAAAAATTTGAAATTTAAATTCCAAATTCCAAGTTAGAAAATAAAAATAAAATTTCTACAAATCTGCATAATTAAAATACAAATATATCAGATCTAAGGAGTATGAGCCCATCTCCATTCCTAGATCTATAGATATAATCACTTTCTAGCCAAATCTATCTATTAAATATAATTTATAAAGATAAGTAAATATTTTTTTTAAATGAGGTAAACTCCTAGAAAACTGTGCAAGAGGAAATTCGTAAGATAAGTGTGGGGTTTTAGATCAGGAAGGCTCTTTAGATGTTGTGTCTTGGGAGTCATCTGGTCCAATTGGGGACTTCCCCAAACACCCAATGTTTTAAATCCAAATGATTTCTACACACTTCATATTAAACTGTCAGATTAAAAGAGACGAAAAATAACAATGTAATTTCTCAAGAATTAGATATACCTACTAACTCTATTAAATTAAAATTTTATTTCAAACCCAGTAACCTATGAAATATATTTTTGCAATAGATTATTCTGTGAAGGCTATTAACTAGAAACGTATAAAAATAATATTCAGTAGAACATTAAAAGCAATATTACCATAAGATGTAGGAGAGGAACACCACCATCAATGTAAACCCCAAGGCGTTTGTGTTATTATTATTCCAGAAAGATTACAAAAGACCTTCAAGACCAAGTACACAACTCAAAGATCATATCCTTTGAATTCCAAATGACCTCTAATTTATAGATAAATTCTCCAAACAGCTAGTTGGCTTGATCTCCGTCAAAGTAATCTTGATTGTTGATAAATATTTAATTATCCTTTAATCATCACCATCAAAATTATTTATTTTTGAGGAAAATTCGAAATTTTTATTTAATTCATTTTTAATGAACTAAAAAATAATTATTTTGAGTTAATTTCCTCAAAAAATTGACTTTGACTTAACCACCAAGGCCCAAGGCTCCAAAATTTCTTGAAATTTTCAATATTCCCTTGCTGGGGGACCTCCAAAAATTAATTTCTCTAGAACCCTCGAATTTTTAATTTTGGAGAATCATTTCTCCTAAGACTTAAATTTGACTCATATTAATTAATTTTTTGTTTTATGATTTTTAATTTATTTTTTCTAGAAAAATTAATTAATTGACACATGAGGGGGTTAATAATTTTCTCTAACCCTCTAATATTCTAGCACCATGGCTAAAATATTATTTACATAAGATAATTACATTATAACCCATGAAGGGGGAACACCCGTTCGTTATAGAGCCTCAATTATTTACCCAATTATGTGACTCAAATATGACCTAGTAGACCAAGTGATTTGTAATAAAATAATTTAGCCAACTAGCTAAAATTATTCCCATATCACTTTTACAAAGACTCGATAAAAAATACTAGGACTCACCTAAGATCTTGACGACAAAATCCACCCTAGCTTTGGGGTAAGGTTGGAAGGAAAAACTCTGTCGATCATTTATGTTTAGAAATAAAGATGAATCAGTGAGATGAAAAACCTTCTAGGATGAAAGTAGTCATTAAAATAATATGCTTACTTAGGTTGTTACATACATTGTGGTCTTACTAAGCTCATTTACCTTATAAACATGCAGAGTTAGTTTACAAATTTAACAAACTAAAGTCTAGTTATGAATTCTAAATGATTTGAACAATGAAATTCCTTTGGCAAAAAAAGGTTCGTACCGCTATAGGATCGTTGACAAAGAGTGGTTAACATCTGGATCTAAATGGGGGCATGTTTCTTCACCAAAGGAATGTGAGAATAAAAAATCTACACCCAAGAAACACAAAAAATAATATAGGTAGCGTCCATCCAAAAATCATCATATAACATTAAGTACATGAAATAGAAGCTCTGTAACCAGTAACAATTCTACTAACATGAAAAGTAAATATAATATAAAGACATAAATGAAATGATGGAATGACAAGTTGTAAGGTTATAAATACAATACAAAGGATTCCTTATGGAATCATATGTCTTCAATATAGTGTATACTAAGCATCTCCTGACTTTTAGGTAGATATGTGGGTTTCTTCTCAGATTTTCCATGTCTGATCCTGCATATTGTAGGACTATGTCTTATCGAAATATCACGCTTCTCTCAGCCATCAGATCCATTTTTCCACTTCCTTATTATTTTCTACTTTTTGCATTTCTTCTCATTGGGTTGTGATGTCAACAATGAGACCATTGTAGATTTCTTGTCTTGATCTTGAAGATGTATGTACGAAAGATTTGAAGAACCTGAAATGCACCCAATCTCATTTTGAATATACTCTGTCGATGGTGACACATAAGCTTTTTATTTCTTAACTTCCTTTGTAACCATATTTAACATGTACTTAATGGGAAAAGTGACCTCCCTATGATGATATGGGAATTGCTTCGAAAGACAGGGAGGCTTATGATCTACGACTCTTTATTATCAAACTTGGGCTATAACTTCTATATATGTGATCTTTAAATTTTTTCCAACTTATCCTGAATATCATTCATTTGATTTAAATTCTTATCCTTTATGGCACTAAATTCCTTTGCACGACTTGATTCCATAATTTTTATTAATCGTTCTTGTTATTTCCTCCCTGAACAACAATTTATTTTGAAGAAATATTTGACAAACCTCCATGTACTTTATAAATTTGTTATGATTTACTTGAATAACACTCATTTTATTCTCATGATTTTCTTCCGTGGTGATCAAATTATTTTTCATAGGAATCATTTCTTTGACTTGATTTTCCTCTACTATAATGAAATGATTTTTCATGGTAGTCATCATCGTTTCCATTTCCTTAGCATGTTTTTCTTCTATTGCTAACAAAATGTTTTGCATAGAAACCATTTCCCTGGTGTGATCTATTGTTAATATATCTGAGTTAAGTTTAATAAATTGAGCCTGGTTTACTTCCATATTCTTGATTATATGTTCTTGATTCAAATGCACATCTTTCACCATTTGAGTTAATTCCTGAATAAGATCTCTGTCATCTTTTTTATTTTCTTTTGCTTCAACTTTCGATTTGAAATTTTCATTAAATCCATATTTATCTTCAAAGGCCTTACTAATTGATTGTAGAGAATCAGAAGTGTTATTAGGGAACTTAGTGAACCAATCCAAAGCATCATTACCTAAGGTGAGAATGAAAAGTTTCATATTCACATCTTCATAGTTGGTATATGGGTGACACTTTCTTAAGCAAAGATTAACATTATGAAGGTGGGTTTCGGTATTAATGGCTTTGTTACCTTGAAAAGGGGTCTCCTCATTGATAGCCACGTCGACTGAAGGCAAGAAATCATGTGCCGCTCCATGAAAGTTAGTAAAATCACAAGGAAAAAATAACCCAAAAAATCCATGATGTCTTGCTTAAAGGGGAAAGGAGGGGCCAAATGGATGCATGAGAGAGAGATTCTTGCTCAAGAAAAAATCAAATGATACACAAGAAGTGAGCTTCTAGCAGAAATTCTTGTAAGAAATGAAATGGGTGGAGTCGCCACTTGAATATGAATCTAGCTCCAAGATCAAAAAGGCAAAACTGAAAGGTTACCTAGGGATAAGTATATAAATATTAGGGATGGATTCTTGTCTGAGAAATAATGGATGAATAAGTGGAGTCGCCACCCAAACATGAAATAAACTGAAATGTCCATGTGATAAAGGTGAAAATAGAGAAGATGAAATGATTAGTGAGATGATGAAAGATAATGTGATCGAGAAATATAATGGTTCTAGAAAATGTTATGTTGCTTTATGAACCAATGAATGGCGGAAAATATTAGAAGATTATAAAAATTGTCATGAGGAACAAGGACATAAAAAATTTATCCCCGACAACGGCACCAAAAAGTGTCATCGCCCAAAGTGTACACCAAGGGCCACAATGCTCAGGGAAAAGGTTTTCACTCTAATATTTTCCCACTCCATTTTATCTATCTCCTAGGCAAGCTAAGGGGGGTAGTCCGTAAAGGGTGAAATATGGATGATGAAGGAAAACTTGCTAGGAACCAACAATTTCTAGGAGATGCACTGAGAGTTATCTTATTAACTTGACTTAAATTATATGCAATAGAGATTAATTGAGCAATGTTTTAGGAAATTAGATTAGATAATTCATAATTAATGGTATGAGACCAGTGCCTCTAACTATAATGCATAGAAAAATAAACTTGCAGGATAAATGGTTTCTCAAGTCACAAGATAACAAATGTTGCTTAATGCTTGATCAACTAGCCTATATGAAATGAAAATAATACAAGTAGGTGAAATGCAGAAATATTGGTTAATTATATTTAAATGCATATTCTAAATTTGACTTTCCCTTAATTGTTTTGAAGCTAAGCTCCAAGGTAAGCTGTGGGAAGCAGGCCAACATGAAGAAATATAGGGCTTGATTACCGAAACCTCACGTTTTTATCCTATCAACCGATGCCTTTGGCACTACATAGACTATGGTTCTAATGACTGAAAGGTCACCATGTTAACTACCGAAGAGTTGTCGGGCCCCTCAAGCTAGATGAGAAAGTTTGTCCTGGAATTCTATCAACGAAGCTTATGCTTGGAGGGAATTTTTAATATGCACAACTACCTTAGGATGCAAATTCAATGTGAAGTTAGAGGATCATTATGAAGCAAATTTGTTAATGTTATTTTATGATCTTGAATTAAATAAGAAAGTACTTGATGATGATATCAAAAGAGGACCTTAAAAAAAGTTCTAACTTAATCAAGATATGCTCAATAATATAAATGCTTAGGATAACCACAAAATCCAAGTAGCAAATAATGTATCCAATGCTTGAAATAAGCCAATGGTAAAAATTGTAACACCCCCAAGTTCTATGCTTTTCAAATGAGACATTTGAACAGAAATCCAAAGGGGGAGTGGACCCCAGTGGATGATTATTGTGTGGATGTGGTTAATTATTTAATTATGAAAAATAAATAAAATATTATGTATGCACTATGACCAGAGGAGAAAATGAGATCATATGCCTAATCCATGAGGTGATGGAAAAGGAAAAAAAAGACTTTCCCCAAATTCTTTCAAAAATCCTTGAAAGAAATTATTTCTAATTTAGATTTTGAGGAAAAATCTAAATTTCCCCAATGAAGAGGAGTAGTTGGGAAGAGGTGAGAAAAAGCTGGAAAAGCTGAGGAAAAGCTTAAAGCAGCTTTAAAGAGTCCCAGAATGGGAAGCCTAGGCTAAACAGGAATAAAGCATCCAGAAATTATGGACGCAGAATTGGAAACAGGCTTGGGGAAAGCACAGCTTAAATAAGCTGCTCCAGAACAGACTGAGGTTAGTCTGTTCTGGGGAAGGTCTCTGCTCGGGGGTGAATCCTGGGAGATAAAGAGGATTCTAAGGTTGGGAGGACTGGTCATAATAGAGGTGTGCATGCATAAATTTGGAGATATCTGTAAGTCTGTGTTAAATATATTCCTTTATGTTTGATGAAATTGTGATGTTCTAGTCCTTTATGCAATTTATGAAGTTGTGATGTTATAGTGCATTATGGAATGTATGAATTGTTATGTTATGTTGCATTTTGCAACTGTTAGAGGGATTAATGGTGCAGTAACTTATGTAATTGCAACTACAGCTATTGACAGTAGAGACAAATGGTTGGGTGTAGAGATGAGTACATTGAAATAATGAGGTTGAGATGATAGATTAATTGAGCAGCCAATATAATAACTATGTATAGGTATAGGTGGCTATCTTCTAAAGGAGTATTTAATTCTGTGTGTATAAACAGAAGATGTTAACAAACCAGTACCCATGAACATTAAGTTCCAAATAAATTAATCTATCATAACAAAGACTGACGGCACAGAATTCATTGTGATCAATAACAGAAAGTAGGGAACAACAACCCTCAGCTGTGTTACAATGGAAAGAATTGTAAAAAAAATTAGAATTTACAGTATTCTATTAAATGTAATGGTACACATATGGAGGTAGCAGTTGAATCCTAACTAAGTACGAGGATTTAATACTAGGGATTCTAAACTATCTAGTTCAATATTCTCTCCCTCCATTGGAGTGAAGCAAGAGGAGCTGTTTCCTAGTTTCCATGGAACAGCTGAATCTGTACCATAGTGTCATACATGCTGAATGGTTATAACAGACAAATAAGGGGGGAAAAAGCCTATTGCAAAATCTATTGTGTAATAACAGTCTGTGTGAGGGAAGATGTAAGCATGTGTAAAATACCATGAACAGAGCATCGGGGTACCATCCATAGAACTACTGGGAAAGTAGTGGAGCAATGGTGGTGAACTGCGTAAAGATAGATGTATGCAAGGAGGCCTACATCTATACTTCGATGCTGAAACCTTAACATATTGAACATATTAGCAGGCCGGCAAACTGGGAAGTTGGATTAAGGGCCTAGTGATCATCCTGCACAGAAAACCTGAGACATACAAGGTATAATATGTAGGTATATAAGTCTACTATATGAACTGAGAAGAGGGGAGGTTAAGCCCAAAAATCCTCATGGAAATTCTTGTATTCCAGGGCTGTCTGTAAGTACTGAAAAGAATCTAAACCCCAAATAACCGTCTGCATTGTGGCTGATGCAGTATAAAAATTATAATTTTTATCGACGCAGAAAGCGGAGAATATTAAGTTATGTTATATGGGTAGCACTCATCGTAGGGGTGATGAATATAGACATATTATGAATATAGACCTTAAGAGAGACCTGTTGAATCTCATTCGGAGTAAAATGAACTAATTATAGAAGAGGAGTTAAGAAATTTAGGAGGAGTAAACATGAGGATGAGGTATAACGGATGTTATTAAATAATAACATAATCCCATGAAAAAAAAAAAAAATGGGTTTGGGAGACGTGACAAAAATAAAAAATTCCAATGATCATTCAACTTTAAACATGCTTCAATTTGAAACAAGTAAACTTATTAGTTCTTAAAGCGCCCAATGTAGAGTTACCTTTCAAGAAATCCTATTCACAATGAAATAAAGTTTGAGAGTTATACCAATGTTCTTGTAAAATTTCAAAATACAAATGATGTAATCAATATGCTCAATCTCTATATTTCTTACCCAGTGTTTACAAAATACTTAAAATTACTTTACCATTCAAATCTTGAGCAATTTAGGACACTAAATGCCAATAGCTCCTTAGATTCACTTACTGGACCAAGTATGTAAAAATAAATGTTCCTTAGATAGTGAGCTTTACATGTGAATTCAGATCACATAAATTAATGAAAGATAAGAAACATAGGCTTCTCAAATACCAATTCTAGCAATTACCTCCAACCTTACTGATGATGCAACAATTTTCTTTCACTAATGAGGCCAAATAACTGAATTTTTTCAAAAAATTAAATTAAGAACAAGGGCCAACTAGATAAAATTATTCCCAAATCACTTTTACAAATACTCGATAAAAAACACCAGGACTCACTTAATATATTGACGAAAAAATCCACCCTAGCTTTGGGGTGAGGCGGGAAAAATTCGATCATTTGTGTTTAGAAACACATATGATTCAGTGAGAAAAAAAAAACCTCCTAGGATGAAAATCATCATTAAAATAATAAGCTTACCTAGGTTGTTATATACATTGTGATCTTACTAAGATCATTTACATTATAAAAATGCAGAATGGGTTTACAAATTTAACAAACTAAAGACCAATGATGAATCCTGGATGAATGATGAAATCCCTTTTGCAAAAAAATGAGTGTAATGCTATAGGGTCATTGACACCGAGTGGTCAACAACCAAAAAAAAAAAAAAAAAGAATTTAAAAACCATTCCAATATTGATTAATTATATATCCCTTTATTATTAACATGCTATAGTCCTGAGCATGTTCATTTAAGTCTGGGTAGTTGACAAATTTTGGATTTCTTGAATGGGCAATGCCTTATATACTAAGAGTTAAACTGTTGACATGTACTTGAAGCTCATGAATCTACTTGTGCAAAGCATCCAAGTCTTCCTCGTAATTTTTATTTTCTTTTGTTTTCACTCCTTGTAGATCCTCCATCTTCGAGGAAGTTGATGCAATGTGTTCATTGTGTTAAGAGTTAGGATATTTAGTTGCATAGAATTTATCTTCTCCACAAGTCGGGTTATCATATTCTTATGGTTGCACAACATGATTACACAGTCTAACATTATGTCCAACAATAATTAATTTCACCCAATAGAAAATATGATGATTCAAAATTTTGAATAATGTTCTAAGAGCGACACACAACCCACATAACCTAGCTTGAACTTGTATTAGACAAGAGCTCCTAGGGCCTCTCACCAAACCAAATGAGAAAATCTGTGAAAACACCCCATGTTATCCATAATCCCGCAACCACCAAATTACCAGGAAAACTATTAGCTCCCCCAATTGAAATTTTGCCATGAATGTTATTTTTCTACATGAATATCCCCAAATCAGGGAAGGAATATTCCAAATCTAAGAGCCACTTAGGCCTATCACCAAAAATAATGTGTATTCATGTGGAGCCTCAATGGATTCTTCATAATATTACCATCAACCAATTATAATATTACTCCCCGACTGATAATTTTACACGAACAAAATATACCCTCCAAAATCTCCCCAATTCGACCAAGGAACACCCATAATTAAAGACAAAGCACTATTCCATAATTCCAAACAAGAACAAGAGACACTTTTATCCCTATTTTGGGGGGTTTTCTCATTTCAAAATAATATCTCCATGCTACAAGAATGCAATTGAACAATTAAGTGATGAATTTTTATAACTAACCTATGCATTACTTGTGCCACGAAGGAGGTTACTCCAAAAAGAAATAAATATTTCCTTCTTCTTACCGCTACGATAACATGAACATGGGTTGAAGGGAAACTTTGTTGCTTGATATATAGTGAAGGGTGGCGGTGGGATAATCCCGAGCCAACCCTTTGTATGAATCCTACATTTAAGAGATCAATGAGCACCGTTATTCTTCATAATTATCCATTTTTGGAGAATGATATTATCCTACCCGTATCGGATATGAAATGATGGGAAATTTTTACTTTGATGCCAGAGAAGGATTATCATCAGGTGTTGCAGAATTTATATAGTCAGTGGGATATAAGTGCTTGGCTTGTCTGCATGCTTACTAATCATTTGGGTTGCCACATTTCCCATAATCCCCTCTATTTTTTATGTAACAAAATTACTTTTTATTCCATTATTGATTTATCAAGAGAGATTGATTTCATGTTTAATTAGGGGATTATAAAATGCATGAAAAGGCCATTAAATCTCAACTCTCCCATCCCCAATTTACAACCTTCATTAGTAGAGTAATAAAATTATCTATTCAAGTCATGAAGAACATGAAAATACGCTAAAAAAATTGAAGGTATTTCTTCAGCCACTCTTCTTATTCTTTTCATTAGGATCTCTAAATATTTCTCCTTCATAGTGGACCCATTGACAAAATGTTGAATTGTGAGAAGAGAATGTCCCAACAACATGAGTGAATGGATTTGATTTTATTTAGCCAATTGAATGCCTTGGAAGATACCATAGGCTTATGCATGGTTTTTCATCAAATGTCCTAAAACCCATGTATAGTCAATAAATTTAGTTTCCTCGGGGTCATAAAGCACTCATACCTCTCCTGCCACCCCTGGATTTTTCTTCAAGGCTCCATCAAGATGGAGAATCCAACTTGATCTGTTGTGCTTCAATTCTTTAAATTTGGCCACTATCATTCAAAACTTCCAACTTTCCCATGTCTCTCTGACCATCCAGCATTATTTAAATGTATGTCTAATGTTGAGAATTTTAAGCACCAATTCCTTTCAATAGCATCCAATATTTCCAGAGGAAAATATTTACCTAAATTTTGAGTCCCAAACTTAGAACGCAGAGAAATAGCAATCATCGTTGTGGAGTGAGATGGGACATTATGGTTATTGATAGAAACATTATTTATTACTAACCATAACTTCCAACAATGAATTTTGGAAGGTATTCCAAAAAATATTTAAGAGAGGTTTCTGATTAAAGCTTCCTGCGTAGTTCTTTGACCAAGATGAGAAGAATTCGAGAAGCAATGATGACCATTTTATTAAATGAGGCAATGGAGAAATTTCCCCCATCCAGACTACTTTGGTGTATGAAAACTCCAAAAAGAGATGAGAGATATTTCCTGTTGTTGCTTTCAAAGAGGACATCTAGGAAGACCATGAATGTCTCATTTTTATTATTTTTTTGTTGTCAAATTTTTTTTTTATGGATTAAAATCCAACAAAAGGGTTGGATTTTCATTTGCTTCATAGATTTTTTTTCCTGAAACTTCATTTGGGAGGTTCTTGATTAGAGAAGATATGGGAATCATAACCCTCCCTCACATAATACACTAAAATTTTACATCCACCTAATCCACTTCCTCCAATCAACACAACGCACAGCCCACAATGCAGGAATGTAACTTTTAAGCTAAGTGCTGCAAATTTTGTGTGATACATCTTAAACTCTATCCTATCCAATTTATTCATTGTCCCAATCTGAAGTATCTACAATTTGGGAGGAAACAACTCATGAATCCTCTCCAATGGATATTTATCCATTATTTTACCAATAAAAAATTAATAGTTCTCTCATTTCCCGACTTACATACTGGAACTAATGAGGGGAGTAACTATGAATAGTTTCCAATTTCGCAGAACCTCCCATTGAAGATTGAATTAAATCCAAACTTATTTCTCTATTTGTATGGCGATATATTTCTTTCAGATGACCTTCCACCAGTCTCCTTCCTAGGTAAGAAATATCCAAACTAACTTTGCCTCTATGGATTTGTACATAAGCATAGGATCCCAGATATCGAGGCCTCCATGAATTTTTGGATACTACATTGTGCCCCATATAATCAAATGGAGGATCTACCTCCTTCCCACAAAAAAATACAAATTTTCTTTTCCATCACACAGAGAATGCTTCACGGAGCAAGAAGAGCAGAGAATTGGAAGATAGGCAAAGAATATATGATTGTTTTAATTAGCACAATATGCCCTGCAAGATTGATCCAATATTCCCTCCAAGTAGTGGATTTTACCTTGAATTTTGGAATGACATTTTCCGAGGCTTGAGGGGAGTGAAATTTCAAACTAATTGGAATCCTTAAATATTTAAGTTCTTTCCAAGTTTCCACTGGTTGGAAGCCCAAAATTCTTCCAATTTTCCTTTGCTTCCATGATGAGGTATTGCAGTAATATATCTATGATTTTCCAAAGATTTTTTTCCCTTTAAAAGGCTCAATAATATTATCCTAAACCAATTTGAATATTCTAGCAATCATTGACAAGGCCTTTTCGAGCAAAAGGGTTTTATCAATGAATTGAGAATGGTTAATGTTTTTAATTTCTTTGACAAACCTTATACCTGATAGTTGCTCCCTGCATATTTCAAACTCTAGCCTTTAACTAAGGGATCCCACCATTATGGTATACAAAAAGGCCCAAAAAACACTAAATAATACTGCTACTACCCATTAACCAAGGGCACGACCCAAAAAATTTTTATGCATAGAGATATCGATTGAATAAACTTGTTATTGAAGCCAAATTTTGACGTCACTTTGAATAAATATTCATGCCTTACCTTGTGAAATGCATTTGTCATGTCAAGCTTGATTATAATTCATTTGTATCCTCAATTTTCACTAGAATAGACAACTTCTTGGACCATAATAATGTTTTCAAATATTTTCCTTTGTGGCACAAAACCCCCCCTGATTTTTAGAGATAAAATTTTGGGTGAAGGGACTTAAGTCGTGGAACGAAAAACTTAGAGATAACTTTATAGGAGACATTGCACAATGATATAGGTCTGAACCTAGAGAAAGAAGACATCTAAGATTATTTTGGGACGAAAGAAATAAAGGAAGTATTGATTCCACCCCCATGCAATTATTATTAAAGGAGTAGTTCACTGGTCTACATAAATCAAAATTTATCACCTCCCATTACTACTGATACAAGTGAGTTGAGAAACCATCCAGACTTGGGACTTTGTCCTAGTTAAAATAATAAACAACCTTATTAATTTATTCCTTAGTAAGATCATCACCAAAGAAATGTTATCTTCAACATATATGAGTTTTGGGTTATGCTCAAGCATAACAAATTTAGCCTCCACTCTAACTAGGTTCGTCACGCTATACAATTTGCTATAGTGGTGGACCACCTCTTCCTCTCTTATAGTCGAGGCTTCTCTGATTCATGATTAAATCAAAACTCTTCCGAATAAATCAGATCAATATTTTAGGATCAACGCGTTTCTAACCCCTATTGAGGTTCATCATCAAGAAAAATATGAATAGCAAGGTCAAAAAATTGCATAATTATAGTAGAGATGCAATAGTAAACTCCAAATGGTCATGAAAATAAAAATCATTAAAAAAGAAACATCAAGTCAAAGTTACTATTATTAATAATATTTTTGGTCAAATACTAAATGAATAACTAAGATATTTCATAAAGAAACTATAAAAAAATATTGAAGTGATTATAAAATATAAATAAACATTTTTAGTATAATAAGAAATTTTAATATAATTATTTTATTTAATAAATATTATTAAATCTAAAAGAAATTATGAAAGGAAGTTACCAAAATTCTTATATTATTACATATAAAAAGGAAAGTAAGATGAAGGAAAAAACTTCGCTTCCTCTCACAATGATTTCTTTGATATTGTTTCTACAAGCTCTGCTTTTTTCCTCATTGTGGAAGAATTTAGAGTTCATGTCCCTTTCCTATATCCATATGCTTTTAGAATTTTATCTCCAAAATTCTTCCTCCTCTTTTAGAGTTTCATGATATGCTTCAAACTCTTCCTTCCCCTCCTACACAAGATCATTTGTAAATGGTCCTACTTCTAGCTTAGACTATAGGGATTCCATCTTCATTTGATGAGGGTGTATAGCAGATTTCCCATCCAAATTATCTTCACACACCCCTTTTTTAAAGGCTTCTTTAAGTATTTTAATTTTCTACTCATTAATTGTAATTAGGCTACTAGGAACCCATTCTTGCCACACTTTCTTCACCAGATCACAAAAACCCTCCATCCTGGTCCAAATTGGGAAATATCGAAAGGGAATAGGACCATAATCTATATTTTTTGTGAGTTCTAACACAATTGGGAAATGATCCAAGATGTTCCAAGGAAGAATACAAGAACAAACAAAAATATTTTTAGATAAGAAAGAGTCTGGAATAAGAAATCTATCTAGTTTAAAATAAATATGGCTTGGACCATATTGTGTATTGTTCCATGTAAACTTGCTAGAGGATGGCTTAAAGTCCAACAAATTTAGTTTTTGAATAAAATCTTCCATGTTCTCTTGGAATTGATCTCTAACCATAGATCCCCCATTATTTTCCCATTGATGGAGAGTTGTATTAAAATATCCTCCATAAATGCAATCAGAACCCAAGTGAGAATCCCCAAAGTCCAACAAGGAGGCCCAACATTCTGATTTTTCATAGAAATGCATATGCATATAAATATCAACAATTGTACATACTTGATTTGAGGGGATATGCATAAACCTTGTCACTGACCAATTGGGTGATGATCACTAGTCAAGTAACTTGAGTGTTGACTGAGCCCAAAGGAGGCACACTCCACCTAATGCTCCTCTAGAACTTACTGAGAGGATCCCATTACCATGCCATAATTTATGATGTTTGAGAAGGATCTCTTGATCCCCCATTTTTGAATCATTGAGAAGGGGAACTAGGGGTTTTTCTTTCTTAATTAATGACATCGCTTTTGCCATTCTTTTCTCTCACCCTAAT
Source organism: Pinus albicaulis (assembly GCA_034641835.2). Lineage (NCBI taxonomy): Eukaryota > Viridiplantae > Streptophyta > Pinopsida > Pinales > Pinaceae > Pinus > Pinus albicaulis. Next base: position 868,613,998 of record CM076574.1, read on the forward strand.
ACTCTGTAGTTCCAGGAGATTACCTTGATCATTTACTACTTGTATGGGATACTCCTTGTTGAGGGGTTGAATTTCCTCCTTTTCTGGTGTTTATGTGTTCTTGGATAAATTTTGAATCCATAATTGATTGGGTTCTCAATTCTTTATATTTTTAGGCTTTCTCCATTCGGACCTCCCTGTTGGTATTTCTTCAACCATTCTATGAATCTGATCTTGCTCATTTTCCTTCACTTCTTCTGGTTTGCAATTGTTAGGTCTATATTGATGTTTTTAGGGGAGAGAAATTCATCCTTCGAAGAGGACTCTTTCATTGGCTTGGTTGGATCGTCCTCCAATGGTGGCATATTTTCATCAACCTGCTCCATGATTGTATTCTCTTGAGAAACTGGAGAGTTATTTACAAGAATTTCCCCTTCATCAATATCATCCATATTAAGGGCCTCATAACTATTTCTATTATCATTTTTCTTTCCCATTTGTTTTGTTGGATCCTTTTCCATTTACTAGACCAATTTTTTTGGGCAGGAACATCCCTTTCCTTTATTTACATTCTTATTAGGTTGTCTTGGTTGATTATTTATTGGCCTTGTTGGGGCTCTTCTTCTTTTTGGGCATTTCCATTGATATCCATCCTTTGTTTGTTTTCGTTGCTTCTCCGATTTTTTTCTGTCACTCCTTACAAAGTGACCATATTTATGGAAAAATTTGCATTTGAATGGAAGTTTATCATAGTCTACCTCTTGGTTATGAGAGCAACTATCAAGATTCATATTTATAGTTGTTGGTTGTTTAGATCCACTTCTACACATATCCTTGCATGCAACAACAAACCCTCTTGCAATTCGACTTGATCAATATACTTACCCAGGAATTACTAATGCTTCATAAAGTTGCATCATTCCAACAATGCATAGGTAGAAAGGGAAGCTTCACTCATATTGGTATTGGTGAGGGCATGTCACTTTCGGGGTTAAAATTTGGATTCCATCAATCTAGATATAACCCTTGAGTACCTATAAAATAGGATCCAGTCCTAAATAACAGATCTCAACCTGCCTTATTATCAAAAAAGGTGGTGAAAAAATCCTTCTCACAAAAGGAAGAAGACTCAGAGCCCTTTATCATTGGCTTCCCTATTTTTTCCGCTCAAACCCTCAAAAAATGCAGGGAAGGGAAAATCCCCATGAGTTGACCAACTAGATCAAGTTTTGCAAATTGCAAGGCTCGAGTTCTTGCCTGGGGAGAGAAAACATCCACGTTTCCTCAAGCTTCTTGATAAAGTGGGAAGGTTTTTCCTTTTGATATTTCAACTCCTTGGTTATCAAGTTGTCGAAAGTTTCAATATTCAAAGCCAGTGGAGAGGGTGGAGGCGTAGGACTCCCCAAGCTAGTTACCATCACACAGGAGAAGAAACACAGACCACACTAAAAACCCTCATAGATTCAGAACGATAATAATAATGTATAACTATCCCATATCATTTTTACAAATATAAATTTTGATTAAAAAAATCACTAAATTTTTTCATATGTATTCGTTAAATATTTTAATGAAAAAAATAAATATAAAATGATATAATTTAAAAATAATAACAATTTAATTTTAAAATTACAATTAAAATAGATATTAAATATAAAATTAACTTTTTTTCATTGATAAAATAAGAGATATATTTAATTTAATCGCTAAATTTTACAAAATGGTATATATTCTACTTTTTTTAAATTTAAACCTATGACTGTTTAAAAGGAATTGCATGTGCTTGTCATTAATCCAGGTCAAACTATAAAATGATTATAGTAAACTCTAATAATGATTAATAATTTTAAAATTCATATAGTTTGAGTGGGCCTAAAGTTAAGAGCATGTCTTTCTTTCTAAGACGTCATATATTCACAACTAGAAGGGGTAGAGTATGTATGCCTTCGTAGACTTAGCAATCAAATCACTATGTAGAGATAAGTCCCTTATCCCACAAACAAGTAGTCTCATACACCAATTTGATGTCACTTGCTGTAACCTTAAAATTATATATATATATATATATATAATAATGATTAATAATTTTTAAATTCACATAGATAGAACCCGGAATCATACGTTACATGACATTATGAGCTGTTATTCACTAAAGTAGTTGAAAGTTATTAGATTTTTGGAAAATGTGCAAAATATTTGGTTAATCATATCGTGCCTACGACGTACAATATCGTGCTTAAAGAGTACATTAACTCATTGGTAATATAAACCTCGGAAACATGAAGATTCAAGTATCTACAAGCAACCTATTTGGTCAATGCTCCACCATCCATACTCACATGTTAACATATTCACCACTTTTTATATTTAGATATATTTTAAATTTATAAAAGATACAAGTTAGGCAAAATTATTTTATAGTTAAAACATTAATATTAAAATGAAATTTTAGTGGGTTTATTTTATTATTGTATATTTCTTTAATGTTAAATATTTATATTTGTTTGTTATATTATATGTATAGGGGTTATTTTTCATATCTTTATATGTAATATAGGTTTAACATGATATGATAGTGATGGAACACATTTTATATAATATAATAGTTATAAGTAATATATTGAAAAAATGAAGTTCGTTTTATATGGGTCAAGTTTTAACATAGATTTATTAAGTATTAATTGAGATTAAAGTTATGAAAATTATATGTTTTTTTAAATGTTTTACATTATAAAAGGAGGTTTGTATTTTTCTAAATATTTTTTTTTTATTAGTTAAAAGATCTATGATTAAGATGGATTGAGATTACTTATTTTTATATCATCAATCTCTGTATTTTGTTCATTTTAATTTATTAGCGTTAAGTTACAGATCTCATTTATATGATTAATCAAGATGTTACCTTGCTAATGTAGGTAGGTTACTTGTGTTACATTCTTTCTCTCTATATAATTAATATATTATGATCAAGATGTTACCTTGTTAACGTAGGTAGGTTACTTGTGTTAGAATGTGTCTACTAGCTCAATGTAATTTTGTTTTTAGTGTCATAATGATGATTATTATAACATTGTGGGGCACTTAGACATATAACATGGTTTCACTAGACTTTTGAAATATTGCCTGTGTTTTGTAATGGCATGTGTCTTAGCTAATGTTGACCTACACTCAACATCATTCTTCCACTAATTTATTTGTTTATGAATTGATCTTCAACCTTTAATGGATTGGTTGACCTCCGCCATTAATTGTGCCTTACAATCAATTTTTCAAGTTTCTCCTAGTTAAATTTAAATTGAGACCATTGATCATGAATATAAGAGGCTAGAGGGTGACTTATAGTACTGGTCATTCGACTAAACCATATTGGCTATTAGGCTAGATCATCCATATGCTTGAGAATTGTATGGATCTCATTTGGATTCCACACATGTGTGTGCTCTAGCAACTATAATTGGGAGAGTTATATTAGAGATATAAGGCCTTGCTTTTATGGATGTTTAATTCCCACCTTGGGGTTTACCATGTAAAATTATTGTCTCATTCTTACTTGATATATTTAGAATTTTTTTTGGATGATTCCATTAGAGTGTAGATAGGATATATATTGGTAATGTCTCTGCATATTTTTTCTAATATTTCATGGTATGAGAGCCATACACCTAACTATTTAGATGAACTACTTTATTTGTTGAAATATTAGATAGGAGATCTAGTATTTCCATCCATGAGCATTCAATAATAGTGATTATTAAAGTATCTTTGTGATCCGGATTTAAGTGCAGATCAAAAAATGTATCATGATAACTACATAAACATAGGATGTGGAAATAATGCATCATTTCATTAATATCAAATAATCAGAATATGCTTCTACACATAATGGAAATAAAATAGCTAGGGTGCTAGTAGCTGCACCTCCCAGAAGAGATGCTGGCAAACCGAACTCAGGTTACAATGAGTCTCTGCTTATTGTTTAGAAACAAGTGAGAACTCTAAACTTCCAAAAACCTAACCCTAGGAGATGAAGCGCCAAAACTATGGGCCCCGTTTGGGTAAATTGGTGTTTCAACTTCCCAAGGACGCAACTTGGCATCCGATCTCCGTTTGATGTGCTCAATAGCTTGTTAGAAAGATCTGTTTGAGGACTACAACTTTTGGTGTGAGAAACATTGGTCAGTCCATGGACCCATGTGGCTCCCGGTTTTCCCAAAAAACGTCGTTTAGGGCCCCAAAACGGCTCTGGAAGTTTAGGAACCGAAAAACTGTTAAAAATAGTAAGTTGTGTTGCAACTTAAAAACTGAAAGAACTGATGGTGGGGGTTCAAATGGAATAGGTGGGTGGTCACCAACATGCACCTGGATCATTAAGGCCCCAAAACAACTTCGAGAGTGGAGGACCCGAAAACCTACTAAAAATAGCAAGTTGTGCTGAATGTGAAAAGCTGCAAGAATTGATGGTGCAGGTCCAAATGAAATAGGTGGGTGGCCACCGATATCCACCTGGATCATTCCTCCCTCCTTAAGAAGCAATGGTCCCCATTGCGTTGAGATCCTCCATGAGATGAGGCACGGTCTATTATCGAAGACGTCATGGACCTGCAGGCGGACATGTTGGATACAATTAGTAAATTTGGTTTCTTTATCAGCCTCAGACAGTACATGTGTGGATTTTTTCTGTGTAGTCGCATGAGGTATGACAACATCAGGCAGCGGTGTGTTGAGGGTCAAATCAATGGAGTGCTTGTCCTGACAATGTAGAGGAACCTTTGTGAGTGAGGAGAAAATTTTCTCGTATTCCTGCATGACTTTGTCCATCTACTGTAGCCGTGTAGGGGAGCCCTGTTTTGAGGTTGTGACCACAATGTTCTTCTTTCCCTGTGAGCGAGTTGTAAGGAAAATAAACTTCTTGGTTTGGGAAACAATCTTACTGCGTTGTTTTTCAGTAGTCAAAGAGATGACAGGAGGCGGTACTACCTCCGGTATCCTGTACAAGTTATTTCCCAAAGTAATAACAATAGCACGAGGCCTAGACTCATACACAGCATGTCGCCTCCACAAGTATGGTTGGCCCAATAATACATCAACAACATCAAGAGAATCAATATCACACAATACCTCATCCGTGAATGGCTTGATACTGTATGGAAGGCAGCACTGCTGGCGGATGCAGAGATCTCTCCCTGGGTGGAGCAAACCGACGGTATACGGCTGCGGGTGTGCTATGGTCGGTAGGCCAAGCCGCTTTGTGACCTCTGCTGAAATGAGGTTCTTTTGGCTTCCGCTATCGACAATAAATTGCAGCCAAGATCCCTTCACCCACATTTGCGAATGGAAGAGGTGCTCCCCCTCCTTTGGATCCTCTGGATACTCCCTCTGTATCTTGGTGGTGGCAACAATGGCACTGGGATCCGCATCAATGATCTGCTTCCCTTTGTCATTGCCTTTGTCTGGTTCTGACTCAGGATCAGAAAATGCATCTGATTTGGGTGCCTTTAGTTCGACCACCAATGACTATTTGGCCCGACACTCGTTTGTGTTGTGAGTGGGGTTGTTATGAAATTTACACCACTTCCTTGTGTACTTCTTTGGATTTGTGGTGTTGTTCTGAGTGGAACCACTTTGGCCTTGCCCCTTGTTCTTCAGTTCGGGGGCACCTTTTGGATTCGCAGATCCAAAGTCTCGCTTCTTCTGCTTAAATTTCTGCTCGATCTTGGCGACATAGTGATATGCCGTGCCAAGTGATGTAATGTCGAGGAACTCCATTTCCTCTTGAATGTGTTTCTGTAGACAGCCGTGGTACTTGAGCACCAAAAATCTCTCTGAATCTCTAATACCCAACTTTATGCACAGGGTATGGAATAGATTCGTCAGTTCGTTCACATCTTGATCCCTTTGTTGCCGCAATGTGGTCCTTTGGATGTATTTGTCCTCATAGCTCCCCATGGGGTAATATTGTTCCTTGATGCCATCTTGAAATGAATTCTAAGTGGGTGTGGTCGAGAACAGAGAGGGTTCCCCTTCGTCCTCTTGCTCACGGTAGGTTTCCCACCAGTCTTTGACATGGGGGGCAGCTTTGAGGAGTGAAAAAATAATCTTTTCTCGGTCAGAGAAATCATGGACCGAGAAATACCCTTCCAGCAAATTCAACCATCTATCTATGGTGTCTGCATCTATTTGGCCTTCAAATACATGAATATCAAATTTTACTTGTACCTTGAAGGGAGTGGCGCCTCCAGAGTGGCTATTGGATGCAGATGCATCGTAGGTGGGCAGTCGTTGAAGGATCTGAGCAAAGTTATCCATCATCGTGTTCCTTTGTTTCTTGAGGGCCTCCTCGAGCAATATTTTGATAGGATCTCCTGCTCCCTCATCTTTCTTTTCTTCTGCCATGGGAGGTCGTCGGGGTTTGCGAGGCTGATATTGCAAGGGTTCAACCAGATCGAGCCCTAACTCCTTATACCGTGACCGCGTTGGTGACATGCAAAGAAAAACAAAGAAAGAGCAGACTGCTTTGATACCATTGATCCGGATTTATGCAAGAACGCAACAAAATACAGATATAACCATAAACACAGAGATGCAGTGGAAATAATGTGTCATTTCATTAATATCAAATAACATAAATATGCTTACAAACATAATGGAAATAAAATAGCTAGGGTGCTAGTAGCGAATCTCTGAGAAGAGATCTGGTGGCTACAAACCTCTGAACTGTGTTACAATGAGGCTCGAGGGCCTATTTGTTATTGAGAAACAGTGGAGAACTCTAAACGTCCAAAAACCTAACCCTAGGAGATGAAACGCCAAAACTATGGGCCCCGTTTGGGTAAATTGGTGTTTCAACTTCTCGGGGATGTAACTTTGGCATCCGATCTCCGTTTGACGCGCTCAATAGCTCATTAGAAAGATCTATTCGAGGACTAAAACTTTTTGTGTGAGAAACATTGGTCCATGGACCCATGTTGCTTATGTTTTTCCCAAAAAACATCGTTTAGGGCCTCAAAACGGCTCCGAAAGTTCAGGAACTGAAAAACTGCTAAAAATAGTAAGTTGTGATGCAACTTAAAAACTGAAAGAATTGATGGTGGGGGTTCAAATGGAATAGGTGGGTGGCCACCAATATCCACCTAGATCATTAAGGCCTCAAAATGGCTCCGGGAGTGGAGGACCTGAAAGACTGCTAAAAATAGTAAGTTGTGCTGAATGTGAAAAGATGCAAGAATTGATGGTGCGGATCCAAATTGAATAGGTGGCTGGCCACCGATATCCACTTGGATCACTTCGTTAGCATTAGTGTACATGTATAAATAATTTATTTTTTATTTATGTTAGTCTAAATATTCATATATGATATCTTAAATATTTATATATTTGCAAATTAGGATTTGAATCTCATGCTTGGTTTTTGTAAATTATAAGGTTTTTTTCCCACATTTGACATTACCATTTCATCTAGAGCATGTTAAATGGTTAGTCTCTATTTAAGCCACATCTAAGATTGAAGTTTCATGGGTGCACTTCAGGTCTATAAAAATTGGTGTACTTTTCAGTTGATTGGACTATATAGATGCGTCTAAAGCAGTTTATTTAGCCAAGTTTGACCATTTATTTACCATAATTAGCCTTTATTTGACATATTATTAATAATTTATTCTAGTGGATGCAGACCATCTATTATCTATAATATGTTTTTTAAATTAGTTCTTCAACAATATACCAAATGAATTTGGTATAAACTATCATGGATTTTATCACTTGGTTATAATAATATGTTATCTATTTTATTTTTATTAGGTGGTAGGCTCAAAACCCATTCCCTCTCAACATTATTTAATATTTTTTTCTCTAGCCAAATAAAAAATTTGTCATTCATCATTAGGTTAATATCTTGATTAGTCATTGCCTAGACCTAATTAATATTTTTCATTATGCTAGATATCTCTATCATTTGGAGGATGAGCCACATCACTACCATATGGACTCATTCACCCAATTGACATGTGCCACATCAATGGATGCATTCAAACATAACTTCCCAACTCAACTACCATATGCAATTTCATATACCACCATGTGTCCTTTTCAACACTTGGCACATCAATATTCTACGCATGCCATGTTAGAATTTCATACATGCCACTTAAGCATTTTATACATGCCATGTTAGTTTTTTTTACCCTTCTATGCTAGTATATGTGGCTTCCAATTAGAACAACTAGTGTTTACCCACTAGAACTTTTGGCTTAGCTTATGGTGATTACACCAATATTTTGAAGATTATTTTAAAATTTCCATACCTTTTTTATATGCCATCAATTTTCAATGTGTGTTTTTTTTATGTATTGTATATTTTGCGTTATCTACACACTGACATATTTGAATCCAATGAATTGTTCTATTTGATGCCAATTATTTTCATTTGTTCATAAAATCCAAGGCTAGACCTTCTTTTTGAAACTTAATATGGCCATAACTTATTGATATGCACATTGTTTTGAATGATTTTTTTGTTCAAAATCCATAAAATTTCAAACTCTATGTAACGACGATAACACTTTTTATTTATTTGACCATATTATTATTGAGGATGGTAATGGCCACATATTTTTCCTTTGTTTAACAATGATAATAGTTTATTCAAGGGATTTTCTTGATGGTAGAAATTTTGGGCTTTTCTTGGTAAATGTATTTGTAATGAAGAGACCATTTACATTAAATATGGTGCATATTTGAGCACATAATGAACTTGATGATCATTGTGAGATCATATTCAAGTTATTGATTGAATCACTCTAGTTAGTTGTTGACACTTTCAATATGTTGGATCACATTCAACTTGATCTTCTATTATCATTCTTACCTTCATAAAGATATTTTTCTTTGACACATTATGGAATTTCCATTTTGCAGTTAACTCTTTATTTTGTACCCTTATTCCTAAGCATTGTGTGTGAATAGTTTGGAGACAAACTGATTCTAATAATTAATACTCTATCTTGAGTTTCCTATCATTTCATCATGAGCATATTGGTGCTTTTGTTGCCAATCATTCCACATTGATTCTAAATTATAACAAATTTCTTCTCCTTGCATCTTATTGATGATCTACTTATAACTTATTGATGTTTTTGTACATTCTGACTCGTAACAACTTATCCTTGATAGGATAAAAGCTTTATTATATCTTTTCTTCTTATCTAGGATATTAGAAGTTCTCGTTAAGGGGGAATCTAATGTAATTCCACCTTTCTACAAATGTGTTAATTACAATTCATGATGTGATGATTTTCTAGTGGCTACATTTACCATTGTATAGCATGGTGATAACAACGAAAACACCATTCTAATACATTTTTACACATAATGAGGCATCATTAGTGTTAGACACCTAATCGTCAACAAGGATTGGGTGAATAAATTATATATATATTAAATAAAGGGAAATATGAACCATTAGACTAGGAATTGACTTGGAAGATGAATCCCAAAAGTCACTCTTTGATGTTGTATAATCATGTTCTCATAAATGTAATGGAATCCAATTTCTAGAGTTATTCCTTGGCCTGTCATGGTATCAAATCCATAGGTCCCTCATTAAATGCATTGACATCCAAGTTTAAGAGTTATTCCTTGGATTAACTTGGTATCAGAGTCATTGGTCCCAAGTTTAGGAATTTGGCCTGCTCTTTGTAGCTCCTTCACTATTGATTCCCTATTTTTCAGGTCACGAGACTGCACCAAGCCATTTCCCTCATAGATTCCCTAAGACTATCATCCATTTCACTATCCTCCTATATGTTTCAGTGGTAGGAAACATAAAGCCCTAATCATAGATCCATGGGTTTTAAATTAGAAATTGCTTATTCAGAGAAGGTAGAGTGCCATACCATCTTACAGTAGAGCAAAATTGTGATTTCCTTGTTAGAGTACTGCATTTTTGGTCTTACTCCTTCTTGATGGTATTTGGATTCAATCTCTACCATTTTTTTTGCTTCACCTGACCATTAAGTGTTGTAGTATAGTATGGGCCAATGTATGAATTATGGCAGAGAGGATTCTTTGGTAAAATATGATGATGTCTTCAATATCTTCTTCATCCTTTTATGGTCATGGTATGACAAGGACTCAACTATTTACTATGAGAAATGCAACATTTGGTGGTGATATTTTCCCATTGATGATTTCTTATTCTCCCATAACATTTCATTATAGTTTCTATCATTCACAGTGCAAGAATAATTCCTCCCTTGTAACCATACATTGTTATAGTCTTGGTATATGCAAAATAACCAAAGCCTTTAGAAGGAAACCCACCATTATCCATCTCTATGCTACTTAAAAACACACTCACACGTCTTGACACATAAGAAAATTCAACTCCAACATTGAATCTAATGGCACCATGATCAAGAGTCCTATCACTGGATAGTGATCCTGGGAAATAAACTATAGCCATGGCCTTGTTGTTTGTAATTCCATTGTATATTTGTTTGTGAAATTTATTTTGGAGAAATTTTTTAATGCCTTAACTCATAGAATGGATTCTAGATTAAAAAAGATGCATTCTCTTATTCCCATTGTTGGATTATCACTCACTGACAAGGATAAATACAAATAATGGTCTATAAATATCATGAACACCCTCATATTTAATGACTTATGGAAAGGCATATGTGAAGGATAGGATGAAAATGCAGTTGTCAAGCCCACATCAGATATAGAGCTAGACATTTGGGAGAAAAATAGAAATGCAGCTTATACCCTAATTACTACTTCTATAAGTGAAGAGGTGAGTCACATAGTTTCAATTATAATTTCTTATGATGCATTAACAAAAATAAAAGATATCTATGAATCACACTTATAATTGGAATTTTTGTAGTTGATGGTCAAACTATTCAACCTTGAGTTGAAAGATGATGACCCCCTTTCCCTAGCCTTTAAAATTAAATCCATCATGCATGATGTAAATTCCAATAAATTTTAGATAGACATCCCTCTCACGACCTTTATCAAATCCCTCTATCCCACATACTATCACTATCTTGAATCCCTACAAGCTAGTGCACAACTCAAGGCCATTACTTTTGACTCTCTTGTGGAGAAGTTTGCAGGTGAGAAATTTTTTTGGAAGAGGAATTCAACTTCTCAGTTCCCTTAAGAAGTAGTGTGCCTTGATTAAAAATAGAATAACCAATCATGTGATTAAACCAAAATAAGAGTTAATAGAAGAGGATGTGGAAGGAATATTCACAAAGATAGGGGGTAAACACCATCAAAGTGAAATATATGATCTCCTTTGCATTTTCTATAAAAAATATGGACATGATGCATCCACATGCATAATCCTCTGAGATAGAATCAAGGAAGACAACAAATAAGACACATTTAAAACACTATATCCAACAAAAGGTAAAACACCTCAATATGATCATTACATTTTTTCACATTACAATGTTGGAGTAACTGCAAATTTGATTCATATGTAATTTTCTTCTTGGAAATATGTGTGACTTCTTGATACAGATGTAGTATTCCATATGAATATTTGAAAAGAATTCTTTGAATACCTTAGTGACAATGTAGATGGAGCATTGTACTTTGTAGAAAATTCAAGTCTCAAGCCATATAGACATGGCACCATTAGGATCAAACTTCCCTGACTTTCTGATTTTCTTCTACATGACTTACTCTACCTTCCAAAACTATTAAGAAACCTATTGTCCCTTTTTCACATTCACCAAAAAGGATACTCCATCCATATGCTTGATGGAAAATTAAAGATAAGGAAAGCATATAACAACACAATTGTCATGACTGGAATAGAGGAGGAAATACTATTGAACCTACAAGGATCATCTACTCATGCAAAAACTTTTGCATGCTTTTCTCAATAAAATAAAGGTATATTACCATCTAATCTTCGATGGCATGCAATATTTGGAAATATTAATTATGACAGACTTTATTTAAAAAAAATATGGTGTTTATGGTTTTCCAACTATTCCAAGGAAACTGAAACAATATGATGCTTGTATCTAAGGAAAACATAGCAAACAAAAAATCATGATTATATTTCTAGATAACATAGAAAATTGCATTAATTGATGTTTCCATATTCCCATTCCTTATGCAAATGGAAATAAATATATAATGAATTTGATTGAAAATGGCACCAAGATGTGTTGGGTATACTTGTCAAAAAGTAAATTAGAAGCTCTTGAAAATTTCATAAATTTTCATGCATGGATTGAAAATGATACGTAATCACATATTAGCTACCTTCATACTAATAATGGAAAATAATACACTTCTACTTGATTTTAAAACTATTTTCACCAACATTTGATTCAACATTAAAATATTGTTCCATACAATCCTCAACAAAATGGTGTATCTGAGAGAATGGACATGACTATTTTGAATATGGTTCACTCCATGATGTTTTTCAAAATTGTAAAGTTGACGTTTTGGGATGATGCAATTCTATGTGTAGTATACATCAAAAAAGTATGTCCATATCATTCGATAAGAAAGACAACTCCTTATGAAATGTGGTATGACCACATTCCTTCAGCAAGGAATCTTATGATCTTTGTTTCTAGTTTGCATGCCTTTATTTCTAAGGAACAAAGAAGCAAGCTTGATGCAAGGAATTAAAAATGCATATTATTGGGGTATTTAGATAACCCCAAATTATATCGTCTTTTATGATGAGGTAAACAAAAAGTTTGTATTTTCTAGAGATGTGATTTTTCTTGAATCTTTAAAGATTGAAAAAATTGTTGAGTAACAACTTGATCATTTGGATATATTTAATCACACAAAAAGTTATCATGAATTTGATAATGAGATTCCACATCTTGAAGGTGGGGGTCCCTGTCTTGTATCAATCTATGAAATCTCCTTCTGAAACATTTCCATCCCCTCATGAAGTTATGGTCACTCTAGATCAGGAAGACCCTTTGAGTGATTTGATTGAGAGGATTAGAAGGCTAAATATTGATTCAGTCCCATGAAAATCAATAGAAAAACTTAGACTATCTCAAAAAGGTTCCCCAAAATGGTTCACCAAAACACTTGAATGTGTTCATCCTGATGAGATCAGAGAGACATGAACCAAAATTTCCACCAAAAACGATAGATTGATGTGGATAATTTTGATTTAGCTGATGATATGGATTTTTCATATGATTGTGAATTTAATTTCTCTTTTACTTTTAAATCAAATTCCTTTAAATAAATTTCTTCTCGTGATGAATCGAAAGAAGCAGTATAAAAGGAGTATGATGCTTTCATAAATAATGGAACATGGAAGTTGGTGGAACCTCTATTTGGAACCAAACCAAATGGATGCAAGTGGGTATACAAGAAAAAGTACAAATCAAATGGATCACTTGACAAGAACAAAGTAAGGCTCCTAGAAAAGGGATTTGCACTGAAATAAGGTGTCGATTATCAAGATACCTTTTACCCACAACAAAATGAGCAACCATCCATACTCTTTTTTCCTTGGCAACTCAAAAATGGATGCGAAGTTCATGAGATGCATGTGAATACTAATTTCCTAAATGGAGACTTGAAATAAAATGTCTTTATGTCTTATACAAAAGGTTTTGTTATGAAGGGACAATAACAAAAAGTATGCAAACTCAAAAAATCATTATATGGCCTAAAAAAAAGCGTCACAGACTTGGTATGAAAAATTGGCTGAGCATCTTTTAAAATTAGACTTAAAATACTTTAATCTTTATGATGCAACTTTTTTTGTCAAGAAAATTAGATTTTTTTGTATATATTGTGGTATATGTAGACGATCTATTGATAACAGGGAACAATGAAAACTATATTGCATCCATAAAGAAAAAGTTGAAGAAAGGATTTAGGATTACTGAATTGGGAAAATTTCACTACTACTTGGGGCATTGAAGTGACTCAAAATTCAAGGTATATATTCCTCTCTAAAAGAAGTAAATTGGAGAATAGTTGGACAAGTTTGGCATAACTGAATGCAATCATTTTTCTACTCCAATGCAACAAAATATGAACCTCACATCTAAATAAGGGAATGAGTTTGAGGATACAACTAAGTATAGATAACGTGTGGGAAGTATTATCTACCTCACCACTACTAGGCTGAATATTTAATTCAGTATTGAGATCCTTTCTAGGTTTAGACAAAAACCCTGTGAAGGACATTATTCTATTGAAAAAAGAGAGTGACTTGAAAGAAACTCAGTACTTTGTATTCAAATATTCAAAGTTGATGGATTCATCTTGATTGGATATTCTAATTTAGATTTTGATAGAGATAAAGAAAATGGTTTGTCTACTTCAGGCTATTTTATGAGCATTGGATCAAGATCTGTCTCATGGAGGTCACAAAAAAAATTAGTTCAAACTGATTCCACAATAGAAGAAAATTATGTGGTAGCTGCCAAAGCAACTAAGGATATTTTGTAGGTCAAGAAAATTCATGAAGACTCACAAGAGAAACAAGTGAACTATACTTACCTTCTGATTGACAATAATATTACAATTAAGATGGCTACGAATCCCAAATTCCATGATCAAACCAAAAATATCAACAAAAAGTATCATTTGATTCGATATCATGAAGATTCCAAGACTATTCATCTATGAAATTATTTGACAAATGAGAAAATTGCAAAAAAATTCACCAAAGCACTAGGAAGATAAAAGTTTGAAAGATTCAAAATGATGATTTGACTCACAAACGCCCCTTCATATTAAGGAAGGGAAAGTTAGACACCTAATCCTCGGGGATTGGGTGAATAAATTGTAAATATGTAAATAAAGGGAAATAAGAACATTTCGAATATGAATTGACCTTAGAATATGAATCCTAAAAGTCACTCTCTGATGTTATATAATTATATTCTCATTAATTCAATGGAATCCAATCTTGAGTGTTATTTCTTGGCGTAACAAATAGACTTGAGAGATCTCAAATATCTCACAACAATGGCTTATTATTCTTATATAACACAACTCGTTCATAACATTAGGTGCTTATTCCTCTACTCAAGGTCATGGAGAACATTAGAATGTTTTTTAATGTTGTCTATTAGCTTGATATAATTTTGTACTTAGTTTCATAATGATGATTATGGTAACACCGTTTGTGGGGAACTTATACGTGTAACATGGACTTACTTGAATTTTGTAATATTGCATATGTGCCCATGGAAATACTTTTGGAAGTTATTTGGTAGTGACTTTTCTCTTAATTAATAATGACCTACACTCATAGGGGATTATTATCACCTAATCCTCCTTTATTTCTTGATAATATTATTATTGGCCTATATGGATTGTTTGATCTCCACCCTTGATTATGCCTTATGTTAAATGGTCCAAATTTCTACTAATTAATATAATTTGAGGCAATTGATCATTAATATAAGAAGGTGGAGAGTGGCTTATGGTATTGATAGCTAGCCTATAATCTATGGGTTTTTAGGGTATATTATTCATATGCTTGAGAGTTTTATGGATCCAATTTGATCTCCATGCATGTGCATTCTCTTGAAATTGTAATTAGGAGAGTTATATGAATAATAAAACTCCTTTGTTCCATGGATGTTTCCCTACCTTGGGGTTTTAAGACATGAATATATTGTCTTCTCTTACTTATTTGATAGATTTACTATTATTTGTTGAGGCCTTTCATAGGAGTTTAGATATGAAAGGTATTGGTGTTAGAAATAAGTTGTCATTGATGGAGAATTAATGGAAAATGCATTGAAGGGTGTAATAATATGGATAAATAAACAATGAATTTGAAGCCATTTATTGTATAGCATATCATCTCAAGTGCTATTGGAAACAACTTAGGTGGATAGAGCTCTGAAAGATATTTCCAGTGGTATATTAAAGTCTTCAAATGACCTCCTAGATCAAAAGTTCTTACAGTTCAAAGATCGTAAGCCCTAAAGTCAAAGTTGAAACTAAAATTGGTGCTAAAGTTAAATTGGTGTTAGTTTTTATGTTTTTTCCAAACTCGCTGGAATAGTTAGCAGAGCGGAGCAATGTTAAATTATTTGGAAGTTTGAAGTAGGATGTGCACTATGTGTCTTAGCTAGCACATCGTGAGAATAGAGGGGGCCCGTTGACTCACATAGGTTAACAACAAGCGAGGTCCCACAATGGGTAGTTTTTTCCAAACCAATGATCAAGTGTATTAATGACATAGATTCAAAGTAGGACTCCCCCCCCTCCCCTCTTCACCACGAAACCACTTAATTAAGGGCCTGAAAAAACACCAACGAGATTCAACCAATCACAGGTTGGGAACCAAGAAATAAGCTGAATCGCAGACCCCCAACCCCCCCACCTCTTCTTCCTATTTAATTATATATATAAAATTCATTGAAAAAATAGCAAGGTATATGACATTTTTTCAGTTGTACATAGGATGACACATGGAAATTATTTATTAGCCGAAAAAGGTGATGTGGAAACATAGGTGGATGATGACGTCAACATGATGTCAGTAATGACATGACACCTATGAGGGTGTGGCATGCAGATTTGGACTTTTTAGGTTGCTATGTGGGCCAAATCTGAGTGACACATGGCACCACTCAAGAGCCACCACATGGCATAGATTATGAAAGGATGAATTCAACAAGATGATGTGGTAGTCGGGCCAAAGGTTGTTTTCAACAAGATTTTTCTATGTATTTGATTATCAAAGAAAAATAAAAAAGTAGATCCAAAGGTTGGGCCTCCAGGCCATTCAGAGGAAAATTACAACACACAATAGGGAATGAAGACTCACTTATGAACTCCAACCTCCCAACCTACGTTGGAATTCACACCAGGGTAAGTTTTGGAAATTTTCTAGCCGAGAGTTGGGCAGTTGGTGGGGAAAGTGAAAGTTGGTAGAGCTCCAGCCTCATTTAGCTCCCAACCTCATTAGGACTTAGTGACAACTCCAAGTCATATGAGCGAAGGAACTATGAAACATGTGCTCCAGTAATTCAGTAGAGGACAGCAACAGTAGGACAATTTTTAACATCAACATGGAAAAATTGGCAGCATATTTGGCGATTTTTCCAAATTTGGTGCTGCATTAAATTTAGAAGTTTTTATCAAACCTATAAATATTCTATAATTGCAAATTTGGACAATTTAACATAAGTTTTTTACAGAGACAGGGGAGAAGAGTTAGAATACTTAAATACCACATTCGCAAGACTTGACGGAAGTGGTAAATAAGAAAAGATAAAGATTTATGCAAGAAAAGGAGATGAACTTAACTAAAAGTTCAATAAAATAAATATCAACTCAAATTCTATATAAACATAAGTGAATTTGGAAGAAGTGTGTTAAGGGATATGTTATGGTATGTGTTCAAAGGTGTGTATGGTGCTTTTATCAATGATCAGGGATTATTGAAGGTGATTTTATGGTGCTTGGGGTGAGTGATTAAGGTTCATAATTATTTTATTTATGAAAGGAAGTGGCCTTCATGATTTGAGTTTGAAAATGGAATGAAAGATGAATCGAGGAGGTCAAGCAAGTAGCAACTTGTAGATCGGGGTTTGTAGCTCCTTTCGGTAGTGGCTGGTAAATAGTTAGGGGTTGTTTCTCCTTTATATTGCAGTTGATAAACTAGGGGAATTTTCTCCTTTTAGTAGTTGTTGATAAATTAGGGATTAGTATCTTCCTTCTGTTTTTAGCCATAAAACTTTGTAACAACAAATAGAATATTTCCTTTATGAAGTAAATTGAATAAAAATTTGATGAATCTATATGTGTTATTTTGTGCTTCTTATGTTGATTCTTGTGATGCTCATATGAACAATTTTTTAAGTATTTATTAGTGTCCTAGTATTTTGCATTAGTGAGAGACACTATTAAAATTCATACAATATTGATTCATCCCCTCCCTCAGTATTGTCATGGTTTCTAATAATTGGTAATATATTTATACATATTTTTCTCTGTCTTTAAATGTACTCACAATAGTAATATTAGGAAGAGATTTTTCAGTTTAGAATCACGAGGAGTACATTTAGTAAAATTATGACACAACACTTCACTTGTGGAATATTAAAAAATGTTTCTAATTCCTTTTTCTATATCTTAAAACTCACTTTTTGAACCCCATACTACCATACTTTTACAATCAAAACCCATATTTTCACTAAGTATCCCATAATATGTTGGTTTCAATATATTATCTATTGTTCAATAATTTTCATTGATGAAAATATATTTTATGAGATCTCCAAATGAAGGCTACTCTATCACACTACTTTCATGACGGATCCTTATGAAAAATTCACATTGTCCATCATCTTCTGCACTAAATATTTTAAGGACTGTAAAAATAAATATGGGGTTTTCACCATATTAGAGAAATCCCTTCATTATGAACCTTATACCATCTGAAAGAGGATTGTTTCCTCTTTCCAACGAGTCCTCACACGCCTCAAAATTCCCTGTGGTGAGAGAGAAATCAAAATTTTAAGTTGAAATGTAATTATTAAGTATTGGAGCCAACATGTACTTGGCCTCTTATGTCGGCCTGCCTATAGAAGTCGTGGATTTTTCACATTAGCCGCAATACCTCTATAAATAAGAGCTCATACACCCTTCTTGGATAATCAGCTCGGTACTCATTCTTCAAAACACAACTCATATATACATACATATATAATATATATTAGTTCATATCTCGCGATCGGGACTATTACAATGACAAATAAAGGAAAGCACCACATATCTATAACTCTTAGACCTATATCTGTCTCAGACCTGTGGAAGTATAGGGTATACAAAAACCTCAGATCTGTGGAAGTGTGTGGGGTATATAATAGTCCCATACCCTAAATGCAGTATCTACAGAGGCTCATATCCTTGCAATACTCATTGTGGTTTCAGTTTTGGGTGGTGATGCTTTGAGCTGTGGTAACCTCAAACTATAAGGTGCCATCTTCATTGAAGTATAGGTGTTGAGGTGGATCTGTGACTATTCTAATTTGGTGGAGCTCAAATCTATGGGCATTAGATTGGATATTACTATAGTGCATGACATTTCAATGATTGTGTGGCCTTTGAACTATGGAGTTGTGACATTTTAGGACAATGGTGTAGCTACTTCATATACTGCAGTGGTCAAGATCCATTTTTGGTGTAGTACAATGAAGAATTGATGGTGCAATATGGTGCATAATTGATGGTGTTGTATGGTGCAAAATTAATGGTGCTATATTGATGGTGCCAAATTCAAACCAAGTACAGTAAACACCTTGAATAGTGAAGATACTTACACATGAATAGTGAAACAAGTTAATTTTGAAATTGAAGTCAACACAAAGCAAGGTGATTGGGCAGTGAAGCATATTTGGAGTTGACTGTACAGACTATGTCAAGGACACTCAAGTAAGTACAAATCTCATATCATATCAAAATACGATAAGAAGGATTGGTGTCCTCGGGGTAGGTGCCCCTAAATGCAAGGTTGGAGCCTTGGAAAAGATAGGGTCAAAGCCCCCTAAGGTCAGAGTCTCATAAAAGTCCAAGTTGGTGCCTAGCTTATTGAAGGGTTGGTACCCTCACATCTTATTGTATTCATTCCTTTGAAAAAGGATTATAATCCTTCTTTTTTTGTAATAAAATTATCATTATACATTTCTCTAATTGTAATTGTGAAGAATATAACTAGTTAAAATAACAATTGAAAAGAAATATTGATTCACCCCCCTCTCAGTATTTCCCATTATCCCATTTTTATCTACTATTCCTTATAATGCTTCCCCTTTCCTCTAGCTTTTAAAACCATTATAATTTTGCTTGCTTAAGCCACATTTAGACTCACTTAAAAGTTATATTTCTTGTATCTTCTAAAATCCATTTCTTCATATCCCTAAATAAATTAAAATATCCATTAATACTTATATCCATAGGTATATTAAAATACCTCTCTTGCCCACCTTATTATTGAGTTATATATTGTTCATTTTTATAATACTTTTAAAGATCCTAATATGAATGAACATGGTTAAGGGTACTTCAAGAAAATCATTCACATACTGTGTATTATTTTTCTATACCTCTTTGGTTTCGAAAATGGTAGAAAATTTCTAAATTGGAGATTTAATGCAAAAAAAAAAAAAATTCACCTTCAAACTCAAAGGTTTCTTATGTTTTCACCCTATGAATTTCAACTTGAAGTATGTTATAAAATATATAATAAAATAATAGTGGAAATAGAATTATATCGGACTTATTAACTACCTAGTATTCTAAGAAATCTAGGGAGAAATGAAACCAATATGTCTAGATAAGTTTCCAATCTTATAGAGTAATTTATCACACATTAACTAGATTTGAAAACTCACTTTTACAAAAAATGTAAAAGAAGTAAAAAAATATACATAGAAATAGAAAAATATCCTCTATATTTATCAATTATGATGTCAAATAATAAAAAGTGGACCCAACCCTTAGAGAGAGAGAGAGAGAGAGAGAGACACACACACACACACACAGATCTACATAAGATTGAAATACATGAGTTAATAAATACCAATAATAAAATGTGGACCTAACCCTTATAAGAAAAATGTAACAAACATTGCACAAGTGAATGTGGGATGAGAGAGAGAGAGAGAGAGATAGAATGTAACAAACATTGTAGGCAAACACAAGTGAATGTGGGATGAGAGAGAGAGAGAGAGAGAGAGAGAGAGAGAGAGAGAGAGAGAGAGAGAGAAAATGTAACAAACATTGTAGGCAAACACAAGTGAATGTGGGATGAGAGAGAGAGAGAGAGAGAAAATGTAACAAACATTGTAGGCAAACACAAGTGAATGTGGGATGAGAGAGAGAGAGAGAGAGAGAGAGAGAGAGAGAGAGAGAGAAAATGTAACAAACATTGTAGGCAAACACAAGTGAATGTGGGATGAGAGAGAGAGAGATAGAGAGAGAGAGAGAGAGAGAGAGAAAATGTAACAAACATTGTAGGCAAACACAAGTGAATGTGGGATGAGAGAGAGAGAGAGAGAGAGAGAGAGAGAGAGAAAATGTAACAAACATTGTAGGCAAACACAAGTGAATGTGGGATGAGAGAGAGAGAGAGAGAGAGAGAGAGAGAGAGAGAGAGAGAGAATGTAACAAACATTGTAGGCAAACACAAGTGAATGTGGGATGAGAGAGAGAGAGAGAGAGAGAGAGAGAGAGAGAGAGAGAGAGAGAGAAATTTAACAAACATTGTAGGCATACACAAGTGAATGTGGGATGGGGGGGAGAGAGAGAGAGAGAGAGAGAGAGAATGTAACAAACATTGTAGGCAAACACAAGTGAATGTGGGATGAGAGAGAGAGAGAGAGAATTGTAGGCATACACAAGTGAATGTGGGATGGGAGAGAGAGAGAGATCCACACAAGACTGAAATACATGAGTTAATAAAGGCCAATAATAAAATTTGGACCTAGCCCTTATAAGAAAAATGTAACAAACATTGTAGGCATACACAAGTGAATGTTTATGCTCCAAAGTACACGTATCATGCTCCAAGGGAAAGTCATACATAACAAGGGCTCTTTGATGATGTAGCTACACAAGATATACCCACATCTCTCCAATAGAATCCTCAATAGGCTCCATTGATCCTCCTAATCCATGTACTTCAGTAGTTCAATTACCATTATAATAAACTTATCATAGTCTAAGTATCCTTGAGACAACTCTAATCCTCCAAATAGGAATCCAAGCTACCGGTTGTTTTCCATGGCCTAATTCCCTCCTCCAGGATGAACAATTACTCCTCCTCCTAAGCATGACATTCTCCAATCAAGAGAACATATGTATGTGACCATCATGAAGAATGTCCATGCCAAGTTTTCAAGAGAGCTTCAATGCACTATGGAATAATACCAAACTAGTTCCTAATGAAGGTTAAGTAATCATTAAGAAAGTTGTCTCCATTATGAAATTCCATCACAAACCATCTCCCATGTGTTAATTCACCTAATACCATCTAGGATTCGATCATACAACATGTACCCTAAATTTCATGAAGTACTCCCCAAAAAAAAAGTGTAAACACTTCCAAGATAAGCACAATACCTATATTTGTAGCTATATTAAACTACCATGGCACCCACCTTATGAATAAGTGATATGTGTTCGAATTTAAAGTACTTTTAAAACTCCCAATATTAATAAACATGATAGGGTACTTTGTTTATAGAATTGACAAAGTGTTTATTTAATTTTCCTTAGGTCTTGGGTTTAGAAATCACATGCATCCCTTGTCTTAGATGCTCTAATACTATTGAATGATCACTTTCCTCAATAATGAATATGATTTTAATATTAGAGTAATAAGAATTATATAAGTGGAATATAAACCATTCGATCTAAAATACCTTTGATCCAACAGTATTTTTCTACCTTTCTCACACACACATGCACATAATTCGAGTTGAAAGGGAAATGCATTCTATAGATGCTTTAAGCATTGTAAGTGAGAGTCAATGATTTTTCTCTTCTCAAAAGTAAAAAATAAAGAAAAAAAGCCAAAATCAAATGGGTAGTCATAAATTTTCTTATGCATAAATATTTTACAAAAAATATATCCATAAGATATACATTCAACAAAATATTCATATTTCAAACAAAGATACATACTATATCTTCAACTATTACAAAATAGCCAACAACAATAAACCATCAAGGAGGTGCATGTGTATTCTCTTGAAGCTCATAATCCTCATTAGAGAACAACTAGTGAAAAGAGTCCTTAGTCAAGGAAGGTGATATGGTGTTCTTATAAGAGAACACCATTCCTTATACTCTCTCCAAAGTATTGTACTAGTAACCAATTGTAATCCTTCCTTCACTAAAGTGTCAACTTGTTAAATTCTTTGTAAACATGTAAAAAACAATCTCAGTTAAATATAGGTCACTTCATTGAAGATTGGACTTAATAAGAAATTCTCCATTTTCAGATTTCTACTAATCTAGATGATTACAATAATTGATTCACCTAATAGTTAGATCTCTAAAATTTCATTTTGTGATGCAATTTAAAAAATTGGGAAAAAAATATCAACAATTATTTGACCCTTCCCCTAACATTGAAACGAATACTATAGAACTGATTTACAAATATTATCCTTCTAGATCCACTTTTGGAGGGGTACCTTGACTAGCTCCATAAACTTAAACCCATGCTCTAGACATGTCAATAGAGCATGTGTTAGTTGCCTTTACATAGAGGCTTCCTAGATTTGAAAATTTTAAAGATATATTTTTCTTGAAAGGCACATTGGAAGGGAGGGATATGCCAATCCTCAAACATCCTTGAATTCTTAGTTACGCAGATATCCCATGCAACAATTAGAGGTGATACATTTATTTCATTTCGCTTCTATCTTTTATTGCCAATGTATGATACATTTTACAACTAACTATGCTCACTAATTTCTTTTCATCCATGTAAGAGAGTCCATTTTAAGCTAGAATTTATTTGTGTAGGGATAGAATATTAACACATGATCTATGCAATTTTCTTCCTCTCCTTTTCATACGATGCACTTGCTTGGCATAACTATATTTTTTTCTATAGAAATTCCCATCAAATGGAATTATTCCATATTTACAACCACATGAATATTCTCAAATTTAAATCGGATGCGATTTTCCAGATTGGCTTCTATAAACATTGAAATACTTCTAATCTATTTGATGTATCCATTTCTTTTTACCCTAATTTTGGGGGATCAACCCCTAGCACTAGGTTCTTGGACCACACAAGTTCATCTTTTGAATCTTTAATGTGAACATGGCTCACCTTTAGTTAGTTTGTATATGCTTCCCATCATATCTTTTTTGGCCTTCTAAACTTATATGATTTTCTTCTTTCAAATGTTTTCCCATATGGTAAAGGTTTTCTAATGAGGTTGATTAACCCATAATGTAAATTATTTCTCTGTTGAGAGTGTTTATCAATGCTTATGATCGTTTTAAATCAGTACCATCACCTATCTAAGGGTCTATCCCAATATTGACCTTTTCATATTTCCAACCCACGATGCTAGAAATTCCTTATCAATGAGAAGCTTGAAGCATCAATTTCCATATAATAGAGATATTGTTTGGTAATGGGATTTGTTGGGATTCTAATATATTTTTTATTGAATTATTCTCTCCACATTCTTTTGGATACTAGTGATTTCTTGAAATGATATATGTTCTTTAGTCCCCATCTATCCAAGTATTTTGGCTTGGAAATTACTTACCATTTTACCAAGGGATTGACTTCTTTTTCTTTATTCATAGACCAAAGAAATCTAAATTTTTTTCCTTATTTTCTCTAATATTCCTTTTGGAATATAGGCTTAGAGTATACTAATAAATAAGGATTACTCTTATCATTGATTTAACATGCACTAATCTACCTCTTCTAGATAGCCATTTATTGCACCAATGGTTTATCCTCTTTTTCTAGTTATGCTAGCAACCATCTCTAGTCATTTATATCATAGCTATTAGGTTTTCTAAAAAATTCTTGGACATTTAAAAATTTCCTAAACATATGTACAATTATATGGAAATAGTTAGATAACGTGCTTGATTTAGATCCCTTCTAATCCATTAAAGCATATAAATAGATTGATAGTTATACTTGTAGCTAAATAATAAAGGTATATAATTTCTTTCACCTTGTTATCATATATTCTTGACCCATCACAAAAAAGAAAAGCATCATCAACAAAAGGTAAATAGCTCCTCATTCCGATTCCTTTCAAGTTGCCAAAAACAATTGCTTTAATTATAGCCTTATTGAGGCCTTTGAAAATAATTAGAAGAGCACTGAAGTTAGGGGGAACCCTACCTAGGACCTTTGGAAGCTTTTAAGAAGGTATAAGTTGCATCATTGATTATGATTGCAAAAGAGATGGACACGAGGAAATTTATAGTCTAATTAACAAAGTGAACATTGAGACCAATATGTATAAGCATTACTCTTTAAGTAGAGCCAATTATGTTTTTCTAGCGCATTGGATAAGTCTAGCTTCAACAACATTAATGATATATATATATATATATATATATATATATATTTCATGGAATGCATTCCTTGTTAGACCACTCCTATTGAATCATGGATCAGAATCCCTATGGGAAACTTGAGCTATTATCATGATATGGACTCAACTAGGAATCTTTTTACCCTTGAAGCTATGGATTTAGCAGTGATCTTATAGATGTCGTTGCATAGTGAGATGAGCCTAGAGCCATTCAAGGATTTAATCTTGTCTTGCTTTGGGATTAGAGCCAAAAAGGTGAAGTTAGAGACATGTATTTTCTTTAGTGAAATACTAGATTCTTGAACTAGTACCCTCAATAGATCATCTTCTAAAAACATTGGAAAAAATTGTATTATCCAACCATTAGGACCAAGACTTTTGTCACCATTAACGATGCTTTTATAGACCCTATAAAAACCTCATGTCACTCCTGTGTAACAACCTCAATTTTATCACTCTCCAAAATCCACTAACATCAATATGCTTTTTTACCAATACTTAACAAAAAACAATTCAATTTGAAGAAAAAAATTCACTAATCAATCATATTAACTATTAATAATTTCAAAATATTTAATTACTTTTATATCTATCAACTATTTAAACTCAAAAAATACTATATCAATATATTCTTAAATTATTATATCTATTTTTATGATAGTATATTTATATTACTAAATTTAAAAATATATAAAGAAAGTTAAAACATAAAATTGAAAACCAGTTTTATTTTTTATTTTTTAATTTATTTTTATATATTTGAAAAATAAATGATCAAAATAAATAATTTTAAAATTAATAATACTTCTTAATAACTGAATTTTATAAACTCCTAATAAAAGTTTAAAAATATCTCTTAAAAGTAAAGGTTGTTAGAATGTCCACATCCAAATTTAGAAATATATCAAAACCCAAGATATATTACGACTTTAAATTCCCCCATAAGGAAGAGTCAAACAAATTCGGATCCGTCAAGCCTAGGTCGTCATTATCCTCTTTTCCGCCAAATTTGTAAAGAGTTCCCTGGAAGAGTGTTAGAGATTTTGTATTTGGAGAATGTGCAAAATGTTTAGTTAATCGTGTACAACGTACGAATTCTGACCAAGACTGGAATATAAATAATATATTAAAAAAAACCGGTCATATATATATAAATTAATATTAATCTTGATATTGAAATTAAATTCTTATTATACACTTAATACTCTGTTAATGTTATTATATAAATTACTTAATACTTTGTTAATGTAATTATATAAATTTATTATTAGTGTTACTACCAATAATATATTAAAAAAATATCAAATCATCTCTTGATATATATATATATAATTATAATTTTTCATATGATAAATAAAATATTTAAAATGCTAAATTATTATATATATATATATATATATATATATATATATATATATATATATATATATATATATATATATATATATATATATCTCTTAATACTTAAGAGAATATGTTTATATATATAATTGGAATAGATTTAATAATTAAAAAAATATATTATTTTTTAAAATTATAAATTCAAATTTATAAAAGTAAAAAATTAAATAAAATTATTATACATATATAAATAAATATATATCATTAAAAGTGTAAATATTTCATTAATATTATTTTGGTAATTTAATAGAGTAAATTTGTAATCATATGCAAAATAGGAGTAAAGATAACGACATGTGTAGTGGGCATTGCTCAACAAACTCCCTTACTTGTGTAGTAGGCATGTGCTCACCAGTCACCCTTGCACCACCTTCATGATGCACTTACCCTCCTAATCATAAACATCATTGTGCATGAAAAAGCGGAGGAGAAAACATTTGTGCACTTATGTGCCACATGATAGGACAACTCCATGTGTCCCATGATTGATGTATTCAATCCATTGTGCCCCATGATTGAAGTTTAGTTGTTTTTCATATATCAGTTTTAATGAAGTTTAGTTGTTTTTTTATATCACTTCTTTGGCCATTTAAACTATGTTAATATTAGCAATTGCACCAAAAGTGTGTATATATATATATATATATATATATATATATATATATATATATATATATATATATATATATTTTCACTTTTTAAATAAAATTTTTGTACTTATTTCATAAGTGAGAAAGAGAATGTAGAAACCTATTAAGTTTGTTTCAAGAAGGTAAGGGTATTGCTCTCAATTTGGGTTTGCAACCAAGTCTAGTTTAGGTAATCTCATTGATAATGAGTTGTTTTCAAGAAGCTTGGGGATTTACGTGTAGTTGGACTTGCACCCAATTCAGGTTAGGTAATCTCTTACCCACATAAGAGTTGTGATTTTGGTGAATATTCTAGCACGGAATTACATTAGAACTTCATTAGTGATTTATCTATAAAAAATGTTTAATGTACAAATCCTCCCAACCATGGCAAGAATATGGAAACTTGCCACCCAAGTGACAATGAGAATGTGGGAGCCTAGTAAGCAACTTGCAATTGAGCTAAAGTGTTCCGCATTTCTCTGGTATTGTGGGGGTGTGAATATTTCATGCACGTAGCAAAATACATTCTCTTTTTGCCAAAAAAATATTTTTTTCCAAAAAACTAGTTTCATAATTAATTTGATTGATTTTGTCTATTACTGGTAGAAGAAACCTATAAGTCAAATTTTTAACAGATGCGGAATTTACCATTTAAAGAAACAACATATGTAGCACTGGTTGGAGAAAGGAAGAGTAGTAGGTTTTCTCCAGTGGTAGAGTTGGTTAGGAAGGCATTTTTGAGGCAATCAATTAGGAAGGACTTTCCGATGCCAACAATGTCTTGGATGGGCACACGATGGGAATCCTTAACGGTGTGATGGACACATTGTTGGAGAAGTGGGAAAAAATGATATTGAATGCCATGCTATGACTTGGGGACAAGGAGGAAAGGGAATGTGGATATGTGCAACTATATATAAAGCAATCAAATTACTGAGGTTTAGAAAAGAGTAAGGCGAGAATGGACGCAGATTCGGTTGAGCTAGTCAATAATAAAGTTGAAGAAAATAAATATGAGAGGGATCAAGTGAAGGTAAAAACCTTAAGACTGCGGGAAAAGAACATGAGAGGAAGAAGATTGAGCTCTCCCTGAATTGATGGCACCAACAATTCTAAGCTGCATCATTGGAGCAGTCCTAGATGATAATGTTGAGATTGGAAGGTACTTGTAAACGGACAAATTGACTACAATGTCAAGCAAGACTAATGGAAAAAGGCAACTAGTTAGAAGGATGACCATGGTTGATTTAGTATTGAATCTTGACTGATGGTTAAATGCATAATAAACATATTTCATGTAAACTTTGATGATTTCCATAAAATCCCTCTTTTCTTTAAAATAAAGGGCATGTTCCAAAGATAACTACCTTATAAGTTCAAATATCACATGTAATAACTTATAGCATTTTGTCAATGGTGGCACAAATCATTCAAGGTAATGAAAAACAAAGAGGGGAGGAATATGTGAAGTGTAAGACAAGGTTGTTGAAAAGTAATTAGACAAAGAGACTGTAAAGAAGAGCATGAAATCACCAAATGATGGAATGAAGGAGGGTGCCTCAAAAGAAAACTGAGACACAAAGATATCATCAAAATCAATCGTGTGGAATTTCTCTAAGATAAATCGCGAAAGACATTTTTACCTTCAATGCAGAGAAACCTGCCCATGCAGGTCATAATGAACTAAAATTTTGATATAAAGATGTGCGGAAAGAAATAGCGTGATAAAATGTCCCATTAAACACTGAGCTCTAAAGACTGAGCTCTACATTCTCAGACTAATTAGTATGTGAAACCAGGGCCTTCAATAATGATAAGAACTCAACCACAATTGTGGGAGAAATTTAGAATTTTTGTATAACCACCCTCCATGTTATTGTTGATTAAATAATGTGCTCGGGCACATGGTGCACACAAGTACTGTCTCCAGTGTGCAAGAAATTCCTTTGGAAAAATCTATAACAACGTTGAAGAAATCTCAAGACGGTGAATATGAGAATCGCCTATCCATGAGATAGGAAATTGAATTCAGATGGTAGCAAAATGAGAATAACACCTTCTAGTAAAAGAAGTTGTAATGAAGGTGTGCACAAAGGAGAGGAGTTTATGCTTATATAATATGTTACACATCAAGCGAGACTGAAAACCTCTAGAAACAACATCAAATGTTACATTTTACGCAAACACCACTTATAGAGATTAAAAAATAGTTGTAAAATAGTTTTCTCTTTCCTTGTGGTCAAATCCCACACCAATGAATTATTATATGTAGACAAGAGGATACTAGGATGCACCAATTTGTGCACAAAAAAGGCCAGCAAATTTTATTTATTTTGACAAATATTCAATAGATCTCCACTCTCTCAATCTAACAGTTTTACTTAAGGCTGAACATCAAGGATTGGTACCCACCTTCAAGAATACAGAGAAGCAAGCATCCTCTAAGGTGACCATAACTGAATACCATTTTGGGAAATTTTCTGAAAGTCATTTTTGAACTCAGTCATAATGAATTTTCAAAGCAGATGAGTATCTTGTGAATTTTTAGTCCAATGGGAAAGACAAAAAACCTAACAATTTATGTTAAAAAAGCGAGAGAAGATGGATCGGGTTATCACTAGGAATGCAGTCCCTCCATGTCACTCCAGAGGCTACAAATTATATTGACTCAAGCAACATCTGGAAAGCCAAAAAAATATTTATGGCTTGCCCTTTTGAGAATATATAAGGAGAAAATGAAGATGGTATTCTTGTTCTGGACAGAGGTTCAACTGCGTATTTTCAATTTTAGAAACCAAAGAGGCAACAATTCATGATTTTTTTGCAGATCTAGATAACATAGCATTTCCTTTGTTTATTTAGGGTCCAAATATGATTATACAAATTTTTATGGTATTTATCAACAATGTTGCATTCCCAAGGGATCTAACCACTTTTGATTTCAATTTGATGTTAAGACAAAATAGAGATGAACAAACTAGGTATGGCTAACAATAATGAAGGTCAGTTTAAAAGCTACTTACTTCTACTCCTTCGATGGGACTGATTCTAGTGCCAACTACAAACAATTTTCGAGTCAGTATTAAATTTAGATTCTAAACCCCACTTACCTGCACTTGTTTAGTATGATAGTTAAGGTGTTAATTTCCTTTTTAGACCATTTTTTCTGCGCATTAGTTTGGAACACGACAAAAGTAAAAGGGATGCAAGAAAACCAAAATGAAAGTAAGCTTACTGAAAATTACATATGGCCAACAAAAGATAGAACCTTATTACCTTAAAATAGCCTAATTTTGCAGGGTACATGGATAAGTCAAAGAACACAGAATAACAAGACCATTGTCTCTGTTTAATAGGCGTTTTGATGGCAACTTAAGCAACTTGTCTACAGTGATAATATGTCAAGCACTAATTACAAGGAAGTGAAAAATTGTATAATTAACATGGTGCTTCTAAAACACTGATTTTTACAACTCACCTGAAGTACCAATTCAATGATTTTATTTGTGAAATATTCTCTATGTGCTCTTACAATACATCTATAAAATCGTTCAAAAGAAGTAAGGCTTTAGAAAATAAACCTAAAAAATTCTACTGAAACCATTCATATTGTCTAGATGATTTTTTTTACAAAAATATGAAGAACATTATCCAAAAAATATTCCAACATTGCTATCTCTATTTCACAAACAACTAACAAGAAGATCCCCTCACCCAAAGAGTGATATGTGTCTACGTTACCAGAGGCGGTAAAAGGGAATAGAAGTAGGAATAGAGTGAGAAGCATAGCTAGAGGGTTTCAGGAGATAAGAAACATAAATGCTACTTTCCCTAGTGTATTTTACACATGAAAAAATTATTAGTAATGTGCTAATTTAGTGTCAATACATGAATGGATACAACAACAAGAACCAAATGAAAAATAGGTTCCCTAGTCATGTTTATGGTAACATAGATAGGAATCTAAGATAAAACCTATGACAAGAGGAATAGGCACACATAAAATCAAGCCATGCATTTGAGTCTATGGTATTATAGCCAATAAGAAATCATTGTATCAATACTTAAAAAAGATGGTCACTGGGAAAAAAAAATAATCTGTTACCCATGATTTTGAACCAGGCCTCTACACACTTCTTCTGAGCAACAACCGGATCATCCTTGCAGGAACTATCCAACTTCAAAATTGATTAGTAATGCACTAATTTAGTCTCAAGACAAGAACATATACACCAACATTAAAAAAATGAAAAACATGTCCCCTGGTCATGTTTTTGGTAACATAGATAGGAATCTAAGATAAAACCTATGAAAAGGGGAATAGTCACACATAAAATCAAGTCTTGCATTTGATTCTACAATATTATATCCAATAATAAATAACTGTATAGATACTTAAAAATATGGTCACTGGGAAAAAAAATAACCTATTACCCCTAATTTTGAACCTGACCTTTACACACTGCTTGTGAGCAACAACCAGATCATTCTTACACGAACAACCCAACACAATAAATGCCCATGCCTCTTGTTTGGTCTCCAAAGTAAGATGGAATATTCTACACTCCTTCTAAGACCGACTCCCAATTTTTTCTAATTACCTCCCTTGATCAGAAGGTGCATTCCCTTCTAGTGCCTTCACCTCGGGGTTAAGACCCTTCTCAAAATCCACATCAGAACTATTACAAAGAGAATGCCTTGAGAGATCTAACATTCCTACGAAATCATGATAGGAAGAATTACAATAATCATATTCATTATCACAAGTTCCTCCATTTGAAGTATATAGCAAATTCCATGACTAATATTCAACATCAAAATAATTTGGGTTGTCTGCAATTGTTATAACATCATTTATCACCTTTATATACTTGATGACTTATGCATTGGCCTTGGGCAACGTTTTCCTTTAAGACTTGGTAAATTTCCTAAAAAACATTATTTTGAATTCCATACGCAACTATTCCTAGAATTTTACACGTGCAGACATAGGTTCACTCATATTTGACCCGCGTATACAATTTAAAATATTAAAAAATAATAAACTCCCTATTAATTGGGCTGGGTTTACGAGTTTTACCTAAGAACCACCTACACTAGTCCATGGCCAAAATGTTTCCCAACTGAAAAATGATTTGAGAAAGTATAAATACACCTCATGGGAAGGCCTAAGGGAGGGGAGAGAATCGTATTGATACTATATCCTGTTATAACCCAGATCAAGTCTGATTATCCCTGTGCCTCTTGCACTTCCCAGGTTGAGGAAACCCTTGTTTCCTTGTGATGATCACCTCATTATGTGACATCATTTGTGCACCTATTATGGAATAATATTGTTGAGGCTTGGCCTGGACGGATCCGAAGGATGGTTTCACTTGGAACCGTGGCTGATTTCAGGTGATATCTCCACTTTATTTTTACATACATCAATAAAAGAAGCTCTATCCCATTACTGATGTCATGTTCTTATATGTTTCATATACATGTTAATGCTTTTGTAATAGTTATTTCATGAATATGTTATGAGTTTATATGATCTAACATACTGAGTGAGTTGCAGGTTTTGACGCTTGAAGAGTAGCAGAGGGTTTGTACCCTGCGGGATCGAGCTCAAATGTAGGACATACAGGTAAGGTCACCTATTCCTAGTTTTCTATTTTACTCAATAGGACTTGTAATTTGAATTCTTCTTGTGATTTTATTCCTTCCACTCTGTTAGGTCCCTCAACCTAGACCTTAGGGTAGATTTTCCCGCAACAGAATTAGCGATTCCACTAGGGATTACATCTGCGTAATTCCTAGTTCAAGTTGTTTTATTTGGATTTTGGCTTCCCTGACTGACCTTATCACTTTCCCAGTCTTGTTGGTTCTTTTTTCATCCAAGCAGAAGCCATGATCATCTAGATCAGGCTTGGATTTTTTGGTTTTATTTACTGTCATTTCTATACGCTACTTTTTGTGTACACAATTGCGTATATATTTGTTTCTACCCAAAGGAACCCACACATATGCGAGTTGCTTCAGACACAGTCGCCAATACACATGTGTTTCACATAGTGGATCCATGTATGGCTAGTTAAATTTGAAAAATTCATTTTTAAGGTCCTGTAAGTCTTTCCTGCCTACTTTGGTCACTCTTGTAGAACCTCCTGTATGTCTGGATAGTGTTTCTTCTTGCTGAGTGTCAATTTCTCTCTTTCTTGCTTGAAAAACTAGCCAACCTAGTTTTATATTTTCGATGAAGTTTCAGTTGTAGTGGTTGCACCAAGGCTTCTTTATGAAGTTTTTGGTTGTTCTAACATTTCAGAACAATAAGCCTATGTCAGATTACTCGTACTTGCCTTGTTCATTGCTTCACTTTTTGGTTTTTTGGCTTGTTACCTTTCTTGGTTTTGTTTTTTCTTGAGATCAACTTTTCTAGGTGAATCTTGGAGTTCTCTTTCTTGATTTATTGAAGTTTTTATTTGTTGGAATTTTATACTATTGTTTCAAGTAATTTTTTTTGAGTTAACTACTTCATTCCGTTTATTGAGTCTAGTCATGAAAATGACATAGTTGGAATTTGATGTTGCTTGTTGGCTCATTTTCTTGATTTGAGGCCTTTGGTAGTTTTGTGCTTTTCTCAGAGTTTTTGTTTTCTCCTTAAAAAGTTAAAGTCTCAAAAAACATTTTTGTTTTCCGTTAAATTTGCTTTTGGTTTTCATTTCTTTTGGAGCAATTTCCTAGTTTCTCATTTTGGTCTGGTTGCTTAGTTTTAAGAGAATCTTTGTAGTGGGTTTGTCTCTTTCATATAAATTTGTTTTGGCATATTTTGTGCAAAGAATTTATTTTTTGGGCATGTCTTTGTTTTGTGTCATAGTGATCAGATCTTCTTGTTGAAAAACTCATTTTCTTCCCTTTGTGAGTAGTCCTAGAATTTTCATTTTTATTGGTAGTTTGCATTAGTTGCACTGTTAAGCATTGTAGTATTTTTGATAGCTTTTGAGTGTGTGAGTGTGATATTGAAAAGAAAAGAAAAATTTATTGCTTTTTAGTTTTTTCATAGAACCCAAGTATAAATATCTTTCATCGAAGAAAAAATTGCATATCATGTAGCAGGTTTCTATTGATTTCTCTTTTGTGTCAAAACATCGTAAGTCACATTCTCCATCTACCCTTGACTTCAAAAGAAGAACCATTAAAATCAAGCGCTTAATCTAAAAATGAACTAGAATTTTTTGAGTTGTTATTAATATACACCAACTAGTCTAGGTCATAGGGCCTTGGAATAGGTGAGTGGAGAGTTAACTCTCTAAGGCACTCAAATTTAAAACATGGAGGTTGATTAATGAATGAAATTTAGCCTCGTGAAGTGGTGATGTGGACTAGGAAAGATCTACCTCCAGAGAGTTAAGAGCAAGGGATAGTGAGGGAAAAGAAGAGAGATACCCCCTCTCCTATTTTCTGGATCCTGACCTAAGACTGTTCCGCCCGGTTACCGATACGAACTTGTATCCATAGTTGCTATTCCTAGGTATCACATAGGTGAATGGTGTTGGGGGAGGGGGGGGGGGGGGGGGAGAGGATACCCATGGTACCTGAGGCAGACGTTGTACCACTCTCATTAGTACTTCTGGAGGGTGCGCTTGCGAAGCTCGGGTACTTTCACCAGCAAATAATTTTGTTAGGAGGCCAACGTAACTGTTTCTATTACCTTTGTTAGTATGCCTAGGGCATAATTACCCCAAACTATTATTGGAAGGTCCTCTTATTCGCTTTCTTGTATTTTGGTGTCCAGTCCTAATAACATGGAGCGAGAATACCTGAAGGCTTCTTGATTACTGTATCTTAGGGACATTTTTTAGAGAGTGATATTTGCTCCTAGATTTCCATAGCTTCATAATTTTTTGAGTCTATATTGAAATATAATAATTATTAAAAGTGGCTGACTGATTGGTTCATTGATCGATGAGGCTTCGAGGGCTTTCTCCTGTGAGTGCTGAGCCTTCTTCAAGAAGGCATATGAGCAATTCTACTGGTGATTTTCATCTAGTAGTTGCGAACACATCGGAGAGTGATCCTTCACTTGGGGCTATTTTTTCTATGGGCGGTCCTACTACTAGTGGTGAAATAGAGAGGAATACTCCACTCATCTCTCGAGTCCTATTTTTGGAAAAATAAGTTGAGGTAGAAGAGATCCCTGAATCTCTAGGTACTCCTTCCTCTCCTCTTCCTACTAGTTTTCCGGATGTTCTTTTGTATGTTGGGCCTCAGTCTCAAAGACCGGCTAGCCCCCATATCTTTCCTTGTATTTTGACGACCATGACTAGGAACACAACTTTGGTTATGATCACTTCAAGTGTGCATACTCCTATTTTAGTGGAAGGATGGGGTACTATTTCTATTTCCACTATCACTCCCAGTGCGACAAATTTTGGATCTACCTCCATTTCGTCTACGAGTGGGGGCACCCAAGCATTTTCTTCCCATTCTAGTCCCTTTTATTTTGGAATACCATCTAGTGAAATTCCTTATCTTTCCTTTATTGTTGCTTCTATTGTCTCCAAGGAAAATTTTAAGGATGGAAGTTTATCTTAAAGTTTAGAAACCTTGGCGAATATCAATAGTCCCTAAAATGAAAACTGTAAAATGTTCGGCAATATTTTTGTAAAAATATTTATATTTCTAATGATTTTGTATTAGTTTATATAAAATTTTGGCGATTTTTAAGGTAAAATAATTTTATACTATAAAATGTGGACGAATAATTTTTAGAAAAAATGGAAATTGGCGAATCTTTTTTTTGAAAAAACATGGAAAATTAGCCCCTAAAATTTTCCTTAGCTGTCTACACACCCATGCCTTCTATGGCTAGTTGGTTAGCTTAATTTCAGGGTTTCCCCTTCAGAAGTGGTCATATTCCTCATTCAAACCCTTCCTTAGGATATTTTCCTCTCTCTGCTCAGGGTCAAGGTTTCAATCCTTTTCTCGGAGGCCAAAGCTCTAATTATTTTCAACGCTGGAACCCTTCTTTTACAGGGTTGGGAACTGGGAATCGATTTTTCTATGGTCAATAAGGGAATGTACCTTTCTCCTCCGTAGGTGCTTCTAAGGTTTTCTCTCCATTCACCAATGCTTGGAGCCCTCACCAAGGGGTTTCATATTTGTTTAACACTTAGATTCAGGGAAATATCCCTATTTATGGTAATCCTACAATGGGAGGGGGTCTTGATCTGAATTCTTCTGAGCCACAAGGTTTCTCTTATGGCTCATTTTTTTCTACAAAGAATCCATAACAACCTGGTGCCTCTGCAAATCTAAGGTATTCTTTTCATAATGTTGGGAATCCTTCTGTTGGTGGATGGAATTCTCAAGCTCCTCCACGCTTACCATTTCTGGAAACTTTGAATTTTCCAGATTTATCAAAGTTTATGAATTATCCGATTTGATATAGCTCGGGTTTGCCTCTGGTCCCTACTTAAATTCCCTCATATTTTCCAAAATTTGAAGGGAAGACTAGTGAGGATCCGATTGACCATGTTACCACTTTCCATTTATGGTGCTCCTTGAACTCCCTCATGGATGATTCGATTAGGTTGCAACTATTTCAGAGCACCATAACTAGAAACACTGCAAAATGGTACATTGAGCTTACTGGGGAAAGTTTTGCTTCATTTGATGAGTTGAATACCATTTTTCTGAACCATTTCTAATTGCATGTTCGTTGTGATGCTAGGACTGATCTCTTGGCCAATTTTTAGCAGGATAAGGCAACACACATTTTTGATCATATTCAAGAATGGAGGAGAAGGAAGAGGCTCATCAAAGCCCAATTCCTAATGAATTCCTTCTCGAATGGTTTCTTAAATAGTTACAGCCAGAAATCTTGATGGATGTTTCCATTTCCAGAGTATTCTCCAAGGAACAGGCTATCTTTAGGGCCCAACAATTAGAATTGATATATTCTCAGTCTGGGGTCCTTAATAAGATTTTGCCATATGATCCTCATTCCAAAGTAGATTTAGCCAAATAAAATCCAGTTCCTCATGCTAACGGGCTTTTTGGTTCGATTAATAGTGGCACAATTAATATTTTGAATCAATTTCAACAATTGTCTTTACAATCCGCTCCTTCTATTCAGACTACGTTGTTAGTGTCTGTTCCTTCCCATTCCTTAACTATTAATGTTGTTCAAGCTTTTAAACCCAAAGGAAATCAACAATCCGATGGGAAGAAGAAGGGACAAAATAAT
This sequence comes from Pinus albicaulis, assembly GCA_034641835.2. Lineage (NCBI taxonomy): Eukaryota > Viridiplantae > Streptophyta > Pinopsida > Pinales > Pinaceae > Pinus > Pinus albicaulis. Next base: position 868,651,317 of record CM076574.1, read on the forward strand.
AAGAAGAAGGACAAATATGGGAAGGGTAATGCAAATAGATCCAACGATAATTTTGGAGAGGGTAAGAGAGAGGAAAAGAAGAAAGTTAAGTTATGAAATGGAGACCATCTTACTCACCTCTACCTCAAAATTCAGGATGCTTAGTGCTTGTTAGCTCAGTAGGGTTCCTCTAGTTCCCAGGTTGTCTTGAAAAATGCTTTTCCCCAAGGGCAATAACTACTTGCTGACACGAATGCTAATACTGGAGCTCCCTCTAGGGGCAACTAGGAAGGGGAAAATTTCTCAAATGTATCTATGATGGCTATTCACGCTTATATCGCTATGAGATCTCTTGATTATGGTGAAGTCAAGTCTTCAAAAGCTAAGGGTGCTCCTAGTAATTCTGAGCCACTCCATATAGAGAGGCATGTTGTTGAGCCTATATCTCTGATGCTGAAAGGTTCTACTAAGCGTATGACAATCAACCCTAGTGCCAAGGCTGCCTAGAACTACTCCATTGTACAGTATCTGGCTCAAAGTCATTGTGCTATGTTTGCATTAGAGGTACTCCAGTCGTGCCCAACACAAAGGAATGCATTGATCATTTACATTGAGGTAGTTGATCCAAAGAACTCAATTATGATCACATTTGATATGTCAAATCTTAAGAAGAGACTTCCTCATCACATGGATTTTCAAATTAAGTCTACATATTGGAAGATCAATATTTTTCGAAAATTAGTCGATGAGGGTGCTTCCACATGTGTCAAGTCTATCTCATGTTGGAAAGCCATTGAATCCCCTTCAGTTGTGCCTTCACCTACTCTTCTCATTACATTTGATGGTCATTCTCATAGGCCACATGGCATTGTTCTAGTTTGACCATCTGTGTTGGGGGTAAAGTTGCCAATATTAAGGTCAAGATAGTCGATGCCAATTTGGACTACAATCTTATATTGGGGCGGAATTTGATTTATGAAATGATTGCTATTGCTTCATCTTTATTTCACATCTTTTGTTTTCCTCATGAAGGGAGGATTGGCACTGTCGATTAGATGGACTATTCTATGATAGATCCAAATGTATCTTCTGACTCAATTTTTCCCTTGGTGAGTGATGCCAAGCAACAAGTGGAGAATTTGGGGGTTGGAATGTGTACCTCTTTGATGGGTACCTTTGATCTTCTGCCTCCTTCTGTTCATATCAATGCTATCTCGTCCTTTAGGGTTCCTACTGGAAGAGAGTTATTTCAAACTAATTAATTTTCAGATCCTGGACTTTACATTCTCCTACGGCCACATTAGAGGAAGGTTGTTAGGAATTACTGCAGAAATAAAATATTTATTGAGAGAATAATACACATACAAAACCCAGCAACAAATCACATAAACATAAACACAATGTTTAACCAGGAAAACCCCAAATCTGGGGAAAAACCCAACCAATGAAATTTCATTAACCATTGGCCAAAAAACCCTGGCCAATCTGACCAAGTGAGCCTTCACCACTCACCTCCAGGCCTACCTTACAATGAATTATTCCCGGCCTCTTATAGGCTCCATTACATGTAATACCATAGGCCAAAACCATGGGTGCACAAAACCATGTGCCCCAAAACCACTACTATCTACCCTAGTCAACATTGAATCTACCCCGAGTCATGTTTACCTAACAATTCCCCCCTTAAACTTGACTTGGGGATTATTGACTAAATCCAGCCAAACCTACTAAATGAGACAACACCGCTCACTCTAGCTCTTCCCCCCTCAAATTTTTACCCAAGGTAATTGTAAACTTGACATCCCCCCTATCACCTAGGTCTAACCAAGACTTTACCAGAGATTACCCAGGGGTACACATGCCATACCAGGTCTTACAGCAGTATGCCCATTTACATGTAAAAAATTAACTCCATTATAATAATATTTTTTTTGTTTCATTGTTGCTCTTTGTACATATGAAATCAATGTCCATATAAAAAGAACCCCTCTACCGGATTACATGGGTCACCATCCTCTGTAACTGCCAGTCCTCTAGGAGTTCTCTTCAGATACATGGTTCATTAATTAATTAATCCACGTGCAAACATCCTCTCATCTCTGAATTTCTCGAACCAACTTCTTATCACTGCTAGTCTCCAGAACTGAGTTGTGGCAGCACCATTTTTCTCTTTATCAATTGAGAAACCCTCCATGGAATTCCCCATGGAATCAATCAATTGGATATTTCCTATTTCCTAGAAACACCATGCTTCGTATGGCCAGATCTGCAAAAGGCTGCATTGATTTCTCCATTCACAGGCCAATAAAACCCTTAGCTGCAAAAGCGTCCCTTTGAAGCCAAATATGGCTCTGATACCATTTGTTAGGAATTACTGCAGAAATAAAATATTTACCGAGAGAATAATACACATACAAAACCCAGCAACAAATCACATAAACATAAACACAATGTTTAACTAGGAAAACCCCAAATCTGGGGAAAAACCCAACCAATGAAATTTCATTAACCATTGGCCAAAAAAACCCTGGCCAATCTGGCCAAGTGAGCCTTCACCACTCACCTCCAGGCCTACCTTACAATGAAGTATTCCCAGCCTCTTATAGGCTCCATTACATGTAATACCATGGGCCAAAACCATGGGTGCACAAAACCATGTGCCCCAAAACCACTACTATCTACCCTAGTCAACATTGACTCTACCCTGAGTCATGTTTAAAGGTCAAGTGGGTGGAATGAAATTCCCTATGTATGCAACATGGATTGATTATCAATCTACTATTGAATCTGTAGATTCTGTTCTAGTTTCTCTTTCACTAGAGGAGTTGGACAGATATGTGGCTCCGGCTTGGACACTTAGTTCATCTTCTGCTCAGGGTTGCCTTGATATTATTCTTCCATTTGAAGAGGCTATCCTTGAAGTAATAAATGGTGTGTAAAGACCGTGGGATGATTTGTGTCATCGGTCCTATTTTCTACCAAACTTGTAGGAAGTTGAATTGAGATTGTATAGCCCTATTTCTTCTAGTCTCGTTCACCCAGTCTTGAACCCTTTAGCTCCAGCACAGGTTTTTGCTGAAGGGAACATGGCTGTCATTTCTAATACTATCCTCATGAACATGTCCAGAGATACCAACATTATTGAGAATTTCTTAATCGGAGCGAAATGTTCTCCTGAAGAGATTCAGACTTATACTGATCTCTTTAGAGAGTTTCTAGATGTTTTTTCTTGGTCTTATGAGGAAATGCCTATAATTGATCCATCTATTGTCGAGCATGAGATCAAGACTTATGAATATGCTAAGCCTATAAGGAAGAAGCTTCGTTTGGTCAACCTAGGAAAGAAGCAGCTATCAAGGCCAAGGTTGAGAAGCTGCTTAAGGTGAGTTTCATATGCCTCGTTCCATTAACTGAGTAGGTTTCAAATCCAATGCCCGTGGACATGAAACAAGGAGCGATTTATGTTTGTATTTATTTCATGGAATTGAATAAGGCATGTCCGAAGGATAATTACCCCACACCATTTATTTATCATATTATTGATGAGTGTGCGGAGAATGAGATTTCTCCTTCATGGACGATTTCTCGAAATAAAATCAGATTACCATCCATCCTGAAGATCAACACAAGACTGATTTTATTTTCCCCTGGGGTACATTTTCATACAAAAATATGCCTTTTGGCCTTAAAAATGCTAGGGCTACTTTCTAGCGGGCCATGTCTTATGCTTTCAACGACAACAAGCATATCATCGAAGCTTATTTGGATGATTTAGCTAATCATTCTCGAAAAAGAATTGATCATCCCTCTCATCTTCGACAAGTTTTTGAATGATGTGGGCATTATAAAATTCAGTTGAACCCTAATAAGTGTGTTTTCACCATCACATCTAGTCGGTTGTTGGGATTCATTGTGTATACTGAAGGGATTTGGGTAGATCCCTTCATGGTTGAGTTAGTACTTAAGTTTCCTCCCTCATCTTCTATTCACCAACTTAAGAGTGTACAAGGAAAATAAATTTTCTTAAGGATATTTATTGATAATTATGCCGAGGTGACGAAAGGATTTATGAGATTATTGAAGAAAGGAGTTCCATTCTTCTGGGATGACTTTTCTCAATGCTCGTTCGATGCTTTGAAAAAGGCATTGACCTCTGCTCCATTATTGAGTCCACCTGATTATAGTAGAGACTTCCTTTTGTATCTCGCTGCAGCAAAATCTACTATAGGTATGGTTCTGGTTCAGGGAGGATGATGCTCTTTATGAGCATGTTATTCATTACCTAAGTCGAGTCTTGGTAGGTCCTAAACTGTGGTACTCTCCCATTGAGAAATTAGCTTTGGAAACCGTCCATTCTGTCCAGTGACTCAGACATTATATTCTTCTTCGCAAAGCTTATGTTTTGGCAGCAGTTAATCCATTTCAATTTGTTCTCAGTAGGTGAGTGATTGGGGGAAAATACAATCGATGGATTTTCATTTTACAAGAGTTTGATCTCGAATTTTTGTCTGCCAAATCCAATAAATAGTTGGTATTTGCGAAGTTGATCTCTGAGTTGTCTTATGGGGATGAGTTTATTTATGAGGAGTTGTTCCCTGATGAACATATTTTCCTCATTTATTCACAAGATCCTTGGTATGGATATCTCATTGTTTATCTCCAGACTTCAAAATTTTCCTTAAATTTTCCGAAAGATGAGCGTTGAAAGTTGCATCACCTAGAAAAAAATTATCTTATTATCGGTGAAACTATATATCATCGCGGGGTTTATTTTATCCTTAGACGTTGCTTGACTCTCGAAGAAGTTGAGGTTGTACTAAATGATTGCCACAATGGAGCTTATGGTGGTCATTCATCTGGGCTTTCTACAACCAAAAAGATATTGCATGCAGGATATTTTTGGCCCTTGTTGTTCAAATATTGTGTTGAGACGGTGAAAAAATGTCATCCTTGTCAAGTTTATTGTCGGAAGATGTGCGCTCATCCACCTCCGGTTTTTCCCAGTTGTCACTGTCGATCCATTCACAAAGTGGGGTATTGATTTTACTACATGTAACCCGCCTTCGGTTAAGGGTCACAAGTACATTATCGTAGCAGTAGACTACTTTACGAAGTGGGCTGAGGTTATTCCTACTTTTGCAAATGATGGTGAGACAATAACCCTGTTTATGTTTAACCAAGTCATTTATCGCTTCGGTGTTCCCAAAGAGAATGTCACTGACCATGGCAATCATTTTCAGAACACCATGATGGCTGAATTGACTCTGAAGTTGGGTTTTCGGTAGGAGAATTCATCTCCATATTATCCTCAGGCCAATAGGTAGGTTGAAGTCGTAAATAATTCCTTAAAGGTTATCCTTCAATGGAAAATCGATAAATCCAGGTCCAATTAGCATGTCATGTTGTATCTTGCACTTTGGGCATACCAGATGCCTGTTAAGACTGCAACTAGGTTCACTCCTTTCCACTTGGTTTATGGTTTGGAATCTATCTTTCCAGTTGAATGTGAGATTCTTTCCCTTAAGCTGGCTGTTGAGCTTCTTCTTGACACTTCAAGTCTCAAAGAATGCCTTGTTTATCTAGAGAATCTTGATGAGCAGTGCCAAGATGCAACTACGATAAACGAGGCCCAAAAGAAATGAGTGAAGGTTTAGTATGATAAGGCTGTCAAAATTAGGGTTTTCTCTGAAGGTTACCTTGTTTTGGTTTATGCTCAAGATAAGGATGCCTTGGGGGCAGGAAAATTCAAATCCATGTGGTATGGCCCTTTCATTATTAAAATTTCCTGAAGAAGGGAGCTTATGCCTTGGTTTATTTCGACAGAAGCGAGTTGGTGGAGCCCAAAAATGGGCTCTATTTGAAGAATTATTATGACTAGGTTGTTGCCTAGCATTTTCTTTGTCTGTATATATTTTATTTTTTGTGCATATCTGTCTACTGATTTTTTGTGTGACTTTGATGATTTTGATTTGATTTGGTAGGTGTTTTTGAATGAGATGAGTCATTTTGGCTTTGTCGACGTTGCTAGTCGACATACCCAGAATCTTGCTTCCGCGGCGTGGGTAATTTACTATCCATATAGTCAGTTGCTAGTCTCAAGATGCATATGAATTGGTCCTAATTAGAATACTGTAACAGAGTACACAACTATGATAAATCTACTTTCGAAGGAAATGTCTCTTGGTATTGATTGGTTTATAGTGTAATTGGATTCGAAACTAGTGGTTTCACAATTAAACAACAACGATCGTGTCAGAGATCCATTTTTACATCGATTGTTTATAAGAATGTGTTTGTTGCAACGTTCGTTTCATTATGTTACATTCATTCACATTCCTCATTCAGAAAATTCATTTGCAGATTCATTAGCTAATCAAGAAATTGATTGGCATATTAATCATTCAATACATTCAATATTAATAATTGGTTTCTTCCAATTTAATTTTCTCTTTCCCTTCTGATTCTGCTCCATCTAGTTCCGAGAAACGCATTCCAGATGACACACTTTTTCTCATTAGCACCCTCGATCCTTGGTATGGTGATATCATCGTATATCTTCAGACTTCCACCTTTCTATTTGAGTTGATGAAGGATGCTTGTCGATGCATCTGTCATCATTCACAACCTTATCGCATAATCGGAGATACTCTCTACTGTATCGGAGCTGATTCTGTTCTCCGCCGGTGTTTGACTCTCGAGGAGGCCAAAAAAGTACTCAATGATTTCCACTCTAGCGCCTGTGGTGGTCATATGTCTAGATATGCTACTACATAAAATATTCTTTGTGCTAGTTATTTCTGGCCTACCATATTTAAAGCCTGCATTGTTGGTATCCGCAAGTGTCATGATTGCCAGATTTACTAGCGCAAGATGCGTGCACCACCCACACACCTTCATCCTGTCGTTACCGTTGGTCCCTTTGCGAAGTGGGGCATCAATTTTATGAAGTGGGACATGCTTATATTATTATTGTTGCCATCGATTACTTCACTAAATGGGCTGAAACAATGCCTACACTTACAACTGATGGTAAGACAACCACACTATTCCTGTTCAATCATGTCATTACTAGGTTTGGTGTCCCTCAAGCCATTGTTACCGATCATGGTTCTCATTTTCGTCATTACATGATGGTTGATTTGACGTCTAAGTTGGGTCTACGTCACAAAAACTCAACACCATACTACCCTTAGGCCAATGGCCAAGTTGAAGCCATAAACAAAGTTCTAGTCACTATGCTTCAGCGTACGATTGGGATGCATAAGTCCAACTGACATCTCATGTTGTTTTCAGCTCTCTGGGCTTACCGAACCTCAGTGAAGGATGTGACCAGATTCACTCCATTCCAGCTTGTTTATGGTCTAGAAGCTGCCCTTCCGATTGAATGCCAAATCCCTTCTCTCAAGATAGCTGTTGAATTGCTGCCTAACACTTTGTCGGAAGAAAAGCATCTTATATACTTAGAGAGGCTTGATGAAACTCACCACTTTGTTGCTCTTGTCATAGAAGCATAGAAAAAGTGGGTTAAAGCTCATTTTTACCAGTCGGTTTCCCCTCGTTCCTTTGTAGAAGGAGACCTTGTCCTCTTGTATGACCAGACTCACGATAAGCTGGGGGCAGGAAAATTCCAACCCATGTGGCATGGGCCCTATATTGTTAAATGCGTTTTGTAGAATGGGGCTTATGAATTAATTAACTATGAAGGTTATCCTTTGGATCAGCCCAGAAATGGGCTATATCTCAAAAAATACTATGCATGAGTTCCTCGTGCATGTTTCTTTTGTACATAGATGTTTTTTCAATTTTGTACATTTTCGGCTTAGTGTGCTTTGCGAGCTATTTTTTCCTACTTATTATGTCATTGCTTACTGTGCCGATCTCTGTCACTCCTTATGTTGGTTTCGTAGATGGTGCCTCCCATAGTACCCCGAACTTGTCCTTTGCAGCCTGGGTGATTTATAATCCTAATAGTGAGTTGATAGACCTCCAAGGTATTTGTCTAGGATGAACCACAAACAATGTCACCGAATATAGTGCTGTCATTGAACTCTTAACTGAGGCCATTTCTCTCGATATTCGTGCATTAATTGTTAACCTAGAATCTCAGCTTGTTTTTCTTAAGCTTAATGGGCATTATTATGTTAGAAATCCTCAAATCTTAAGGTTGTATTTACATGTTCGTTTATTAGAAAGGAATTTTGATTACATCACATATCAACATATTCCTAGACGAATGAATGCGTTAACTGATACGATAGACAATATTGTATTAGATATACATTTGCGTAATTTTTAAAACATCATCATCATCACATAATAAGATTCATCATCAGTGTGATGCTCATGGTAGCATGTCATTGCCCGTACAAGCCGCCTCAATAAGCTGTGAACAAGGTTCGACACTCCCGTAGTGTGCCTCTGGTACGTGCGAGGAACATTATCAAATCTCGCATAGTTTGGGATTCTACTGGTGAGTCCCTCCAGGTTGCTCAAAATTTCCTCCTCCTCGCTACCCTCACCATGAGGGGCCACATAAAAATCATGAGGAACTCTCTGTGCTATTGGACACATTTCTGGAGGTCTTTCTGGGCCAACATTTGCAAATACATGGATTAACATCAGAACATATATAATCAAAAAAATCATAGTACTCGTCAAAATAAAAAAATGAGTCTTACCCAATGCTTCATCCCAACCCTCTCCTACTAGGAGTGGTCGATCTGGATCACCTGCCAGAATAGGGCCAGTCCTCCATGACAATCGGTTGTTGTCGAAGCTAATCAAATAATTTTGGTCTCAAGCACATCGGTTGACCGCCCCATGATCTAGGCATCAAAGCTGCCCATCAGACCATTCATGGATCTTGGGCTGGTGGTGTAGGAACTATCACTTCCTGACATTGAAAAATTGGTAACCGTTCTAGGATGAATGGTACCAAGTTGGACCCATAGCCAAACTGTTTTAGCTTACCGTTCTTGAATTTTTTCAATTGGCATTTCATATTGATCCTTACTGCCTCTACCCAGTTGTAGAGAGTTGGTGCCATACAATCTATAACAAGAAGTAACTATGTTTTTGTGGCTTCATGTGGAGCCTGTAATCTCACATCTCGAGTGATGGTGTGCAACACTACTTTTAGTGCCAAATCGGGAATGGTTTGGATATCCACCTTCTCGCTCTTGGATCCTTTCTTTTCCCCTTGGCGCACCCTATCTATGACCATGCTCATGTTTTCCATCTTAGGCTAGGTGCCTGTCAGGATTGGTGTTGCTCCCCTCCTTAATAATCTAGTGATAAAGTATATGTCAAATATATCAATCTCTAACTCCTGATCGTGAATTAAAAATCTTTCTCGATCAATGTCCCATACACTGATCAAGTACTATAGTAGGTCTGGTTGAGCTCGAAGACATGGTGCCATGAATAATTTTAGAAACACGCAATTTCATAGAGCCTCTGTTATCACCCATAAAGTTGTGAAACATTACTTGATATGGTCATATAGTTCAATCATCAAAAGGATAAGGTCTCCTTAGCCTTTTCAAGTTGGTATAGGAAAATTTCATTTTTTACATGTTTAACCTATCCTAAGTTTCATGGTCACCTGAATTTATGTCATTTCATGTCACATCAGTCCTCATATGGTGTCAATTTTCATTCCCCATGCATTTAAAATAAAAAATGGTGCATTTGCCAGTTTTTCAAAATTTCGTATAATTTTACACATAAAACAACAATTTTCGCTATGAAACTGCCTAATAGTTTCGTAGCGAATCCGTTAGAGGTTAAACTAACTTCTCTACAAAAATATGTTTTCTAACTTGTCTTGTCAAATTCGCTATGAAGTGTCACTCTATGATTGGAGGAGTTAGGGTGGAGGTCATTCGAGTCTTTTATGGTTAAGTCAAAGGTACATAGCCGTGTCTGAGGTCATCATTACCTTTTTGGGCATGTATATGTCATGATTGAAGCATGAGCTATTAGTTAAACCATAAAAACTTACCCTAGTTAGCCTTTTGTCATATTGCACTTTATCTTTGCATGTAATTCGATCTCTGGAGAGCTTCTTCATTGAGCCAAGCAGGTTTCTGGTAGATTTTAACTTTTCAGGTGTCATCAAGCAGGTGAGGCTGTAAAGATATAAAACACCCATGGCTGTAAGAAGGAAAAAAAACAAAGGTGGTCATTGCCACAGGTATGAGCCCATGGACACAAATTTACTCAATACAGACCCAACTTCCATGGTGGTTTTTAGAAGAACTGGTTGTTTGCAATTCTGTCAGAGGTTCACGGGCTTCCATTTATAGGTTTCCAAAGATTTTTCCACCAGATTTACAGGAACAACTTCAAAGGTTGGAACTTTGAACCTTACAGTGACACTAGACAACATTTCATCAACAACAGGAATCCCTAGAGGAGGAAAACAATGGTTTAAAGGAATCAAATTCACAATCCAGGACTAGAAAGAGTTCATCAAACTAGAACATAATGAAATTGACTTGAAAAATGCTATTCCTAGGAGTTTCATGAAGGAAAATTATTCAAAGTTGCTGATGATCATCCAAAAGTATTTTACCTGTGAAGGAAGGTTTCATATGGTCTACTCCTATCATCTCAGGCTTCTTCTGCATTTTGTGGGTAATAGGTCACTTGAATTTCCTTTTTAATTATACATAAGTCTAGGGAAAATGTCAGATAAGGTTCAAATCAAAACAGAAGACAATGAAACTTCTCTTTTTCATCATGGTTTGATTAAGTTTTTGGTGTTATAGGAATTGAAGAGATTAGACAGGGATTGGACTTCCTTCTTGTTCATGAGTGGTTATGAAATTGATGTTTTCACTCTTAAGAAAACCTCCTAACCTAGAAACATTTCATCACCAACTGTGGCAGAGGAATTTGAAGAAGGGAATAGATCATCTCATCTAGAACCAGTGAGCATGGAGGCAGAACCTTTGCAGAAGATTGACACACCTAAAATAACACCTGCAAAACAGAAGCAAATAGTCAGTAAAGAAGACAATAAAAGAGTCACTAGGAGCCAGACAGTGGCTAAAGGAAACTTGGAGGATATCCTGCTTGCAATTCACATTGAATAATCTCCCATTGTCCAAGCGGAAGACATTGAAGATGGAGGAAGAAAGTTGAAGAAAGGTAAGACTGCTAAAAAACTATAGTTTGTAGGTGATGATGCTGATTTCATTTTTCAACCTAGGAAGCCAATGACCAAACATGCAAGGAAGGTCATGGAAACCAGAAAAGAGACTGAGAAAATTAATGAAACTTCTCAGCCACCAAGCATCATAGATCTGTCTTCACCTACAAAAGAAGAGCTGGTTATCAAACAAAGAAAGGGTAAAGAGAAAATTATTGAAAAATCAGAAATTGAAACCCTTAAAGAGTGGTTAAAACATGCATGTAAAGAGATATCAGTTTTGAAGCAAGAGGCAAAGAAACACAGAGATGTGAAGGTTCAGTTTTAACAAATGAGGAAAATCTGGGAAGATCAAGTCACAAGTGTTTCAAAAACCTTGGACAATACATAAAAGTTGATAAAGTAGACTCATCCACTAAGAGGAGAAGTCAAACACATCAAAAAGATAAACTTGCACTTGCAATCCAAGAATAGGGCATTAAAGGAAAAAGTGCAAGATCTCCAGGAGAAATTGGATTTGATTCATTTGGAATTGGAAAAGAAAGGATTGAAGATGACAGTGGTAGAAGAGCCTATTAGTCAACTTATTGTAAATGAGGAGGAAACACCATAGGAGTAATAAGTTGAGATGGAATATGTTTTAGGAGGTTTATAAAATGCAGAGAACTAAAATTTTCCAGCCAGAGAACAATTTTTGAAGACCATCTCGAAAACAAAATTTTTTGGTTTTTACACAGTTTCGTAGCGTACCTCAAGCTTGGAGCCAGAAATATGCTATGAAAATTCCTATAGGTGCTTTTTTGCTTTAAAACCTAGTTTTGGCATGTTTTATGAAGGGTGATAGATGGTTTTCAAGGTTTCATGACATAATGAAGATGTTGGAATAACAAAGAAGTCAAAGAGATGGATGGAAAGGCCATTTTTCTTGCGGTACTAAAACTCGCTACGAAACTGCCTAAAACTGCCCTGTTTTCGTAGCGAGTAATTTTTTGAAGAATTTTGAGCATCTTGACAGTACATCAGTCAGCTAGAGACCTCCATCATGTTAGTGGACCTTATTAGAAGATATTCATGACTCAAATAGAGTACCACACAGCCAACTCATCAGTAAAAATAACGTTAAAGATAAAGGTCATCCATTCCTAAAAAGAAGGGTTATGTTCCACAGATCTAGGGGTGCTTTAAGGATGTAAAGTGGGGGTGAACTTGGTGATTTGTCCTTCGAGCATGTGACATTCATTATGTAACCATTATGTAACTATTTCATAGATAGGATAAAGGAATGTAACAAATAGGAGATAAAGTCCTATTAGGAGTTTGTTTTCTTTAAGGATAACTGTCATTTTTCTGTTTCAAGTTAGTGGTTTCAGTAATGATAGGTGTCAGAGTAGAATTCAAAGATCTAGCCAGCTAGGCAGATCATCCATATTGTAAAGAATGTATATTTATAGAAAAAACATTGAAGGAGCAAGGGGTTGGAGAATATTGCACCAAATTGCTGCTTGTATGTTTTTGACCATTATCAGTAATACAAAGTGACATTCTACTTCTAGACCTGAGATTCTCATGAGGTTTTTGATGTGTTATTGATCTAAATCTTTATTTTTAATCACTTGAAATATATTTCATCTCTAATTACTTAGAATTCATAATATTATGCTCTGACTTCCTTTAGTGGTGAAATGACTGTGTTTTCCTATATTATGTGTGTGAATTATCTCTGTTAAAAACCTCCATCTACCTCAGCTTCCATGTGAAGAACCACCGTCACTAAGATTACTGATTGTTGACTCCATAAGCCCAATGGTAGCAAGAATTCATTTTTCAACTTGCAATCATACAAAAAAAGGTTACAATTCCATAGAGTTAGCCATCTATTACTATCCTTATTCAAAATCATAAACCCCCTTTGAGAAAGTCCTCTCAAACTGAAGAGGATAATCTCCAGTTAGAAGTGGCTTGAAAGAGTTACATTGAGTTGATTAATGAGCAGCCAATCAAGATCAATTTGGTGATAACAAAATCCATGCATCTTACATTGCCCCAGGCTTCCTCATCCTCATCTCCACATTCTCTTTCCTTCCATTTGATCACCATTTTTCTTTCACACACCTGCAAAAACATGAATGGGGCCATCTTTAGTTGAATTATTCACTATTGAAGTGTTTAAAATGGGCTAAATAGCTGAATTTTTATCCAAATCCGCACTGACTAGCACACCCCCATTAAAATTCAAAGTGGGTTGGTGCGAGTCTGTGCCCAAAACTCGTGTAGAATGCTACGCCCTAAATAAGACAAAAATCCCCTACAAATGTGAAAAAACGGATTGCAAGTAATGAAAATTACATCAAAATGTAGGCAAGGACATGAGCTCTTACCTGGAAAAGACGGATTTGCGATTGGCCTCCTCGATTGTCTGCTCTCAGCTCCACAAAATCACGATGGAAAACAAGTAAAATTTCTCACAAGAGGTAAAAGTGAAAAGTAATTAATTTTTTACTATTTTTGGCATTTTATAAACTTTTCAGAACCCTAATTAGGTTTTTGAGCATGTTTTTCGATTATTTAGTACTTTATCTCGAAAAATGGGGTTTACGTGCATTTCTTGTGCAACAACATGTCCTCAACTTCATGGCGATGAAGTGACGAGTTGTATTTTATACTTCTTCGGACTCTGTAAAAACACGAAAAAGTTGCCCCCTGTTGTCATCTTTCAGCTCTTTTATGACTCTCAAAACTTGAAAAGATTGCCAAGTCTCTTGTTGTTTTGAACTCGTTAAAGGCTACAAAACAATATCTACCCAGTATATGTTTACCCCTTTTTCAGGCTGGGATAGATTATTTATGCAAAAGGAATACCTTAGCCTATTGCGACTAAGAGGTTCTTTCAGATATGGTTTTCTACTTTTTTAGATCTGTGAGACTACCTACGAAAAGGAACTTGCTGGATTTTTCTTTTCTGCTTCTTTTCAAACTCTCTAAACATGAAAATATGTTGAGTTCTTCCTTTATCAGAATCGTTAAACTTACATGATATCAGAAATCGTCACCATGATGTAATCGAGTTCCTCCTTCCTTGGGCTCATAAAATGTACTAGGATGGATTTGTCTGAAGGAAAAAATTATATGAAAAGCATATGATATCGCCTTCAAACTTGTTTTAAAAAATAATTAGGGTACTTGCCAGCAATGGTGGGGGAAAATGGAAGCAGTTCTTAGTCTTGTCAGCAGTATGTCGTTCTTGAACATGACACTCATTTGTAATTCATGTCGGGTTGGAGACATCCTATTTTGTCATTTTTGCCTCCTTGGGTTTGGGTAATCTTCTTTGACCTCTCATCTTCTCTTTGCCACGTCATCATGACCTCAAATCCCTTGATGTTAAATGCTATCAAGTTCTAGATTCGTGTCACCAATATGTTCAAGAGAAGTTTCCTTCTGTAGTTTTCAACCTCTGATCCTCTGTTTGGTCTTGATTCACTATCATCTTGTTCCTCTGTCTCATGTTGATGACGTGGGAAACATTATGGCCCTCCTTCGACCAGGTCACTTCCTATTGACTTTAGCTCATTATCCAGGGAGATGACCTAGAGACTCCCTTCCAGTACCTTGGAGCTTGCATGCCTCAATGGCAGGTTCTTCGTATTCGACAACAGGTCCTCATCATTGGCCTTCAATCGAGTGATTCTGTTAGCCACCTATAAAATTTGTCATATCAAATGGTGGCTAAATCATGTTTTGAAAGCCTTCAAGAAACAATTTTATTTCCAAATTGTTAGTTCTTGAAGTCTTGTGAAGATGACTTATCCTTGAGTTAATCATCACTGCTGTTTCCCTCTCAATTCTGAAAATCTGTTGTTTTCCCGAAGAGAAAGACTGCTGAAAACTCCATTTTCCCCTCATTTTACCCCTTCTTCCACTCAAAATTAACCTCCTTTTTATTCTCTTTTCCCCATAAAAGTCCTCCTTTTTCCTCATTTTTCTCCATTTCCTTTCATAAATCCCCTTTAATCAGGTTTAAAACTCCTTTCTAAACCTTATCAAAACCCCCAAAATCCTTTGAAAATCCTTGAAAAATCATAAAAAATAGCCTTTTTGTGCTAAAGCATCTTTTGGCCCTAGCCCCCAAACCACTTCCCCACCATATAACCCGCGCCCAGGACCAAGAGTTAAGTCCTGAGCGCTAATCATAATCAGAGGTTTGCGATGGGCACGTTTCTTTGTTTAAATGAAAAAATCCCGACGCGATTGGCCCCTTTCCTTCTTAAAACCCCTGACTCCTCCGCTCTCCTTAACATAACCTGGAGACCGCAATCAGGCGCTAAACATTATATAAAACCCTTCCCGAAAGAAAAATTTCCTTTGTATTTCATAAAAAACTCATTTTTCCTATGTTAACATAAAACCCGACAGTTCATTCCTTGATAGATTATCAGCCGTTGATCTAAAAACAATCAAACGATCTTCGGGATCTCACATCGGAGTTTTTCTTCCGATGCGTTTAAAAAATCTATCACCCCTCCTGATTTGCGACTTCTGATGGATTCCCTACCATTGATCTATTCCGCATTCCCAGATCCGACGGTCCCCATCGCTCTAGTTCATAAGCCAATCCTTCCACCTTTGGCATTCATAAGTAAATCTTCGCCGTCGATCTGATCCTCAGATCAACGGTCCTTGTTCAATCGCATCGACGCTTTTTTCCCTTTGCTCCCGCTGATCGCGATCTTCTGATAGCATTTGGGCTGTCCATACTCTAAGATTCGATGGTCCAGATCAATCCTCATTTCCCTTTGTTATTTCTTAATCCCCACTGTATAAATTTTTAAATGAATATCCGCCGTTGATCTCTGTAGATCAACGGCTCACATTAACCCAAGCTCCGCTTACGCCTCACCTCATATTTTATTTAATTAACCCAAAGATCAAATCTGAGCCGTTGATCTGTTTCATCCAATGGTCCAGATTCAACCCGATAGGCCTAACTCCTTTGGGTCCTACCCTTCCCAGATCAAATATGCGCTATCCATTCCCTAATCTGATGGTCCAGATTGAAACCGCTTTGACCCTACCCTGCCTTCTTATGCCCGCGCAACTTGTTCTATCGTGCTCCAATCTCCACCATTGGATCTACCTGCCTTTGATTCAACGGCCAGGGATTCATATCGCGTGATTTTGAGTCTGACAGTTAATTCCTAAAAATTACGCAATATGGGTGGTTTCAAAAAGCCACGTGTTGGCCAGTAACGCATATCGCATTCAAAAAGTTAAAACCGCCTTCCTTATTTTTTCTCGAGCGAAAACAGCGGTTTCTATGGTCAAAACCACCTTACCCCGTTTATATTACATTCCGTCATTTTTAATCTCCGTCATTGATCTCTGCAGATCAACGGTCCAAATTTAATCTCGCCCTCAGTTCATCGCCCTCCACCCATCCTCCAAAGGGATTCCGTAAATGAATCTCTGCCGTTGATCTCTATGGCTGATCTCATCTGACGGCCCAGAATCCTTCAAGAAACCCCAAATTTCATTTTAATGCATTTTCCTTCCGCCTAAGGTTTTTACCCATTTCCTTTGTATTTTCTCCCTTTCTGCTATAATGTGGCCGCCTCTACATTATATTTCCCAATCAATCTTGACCGTTGATCTTTGCAGATCAATGGCCCAGACTTAATTTCCCCACTATTCATCCAACCTCCTCCCCTTTCGACCTCAGCAAAGTAATCCTCACCGTTGGATGCTTTCATCCAACAGCTGCGCGCAGATCAATGGCCCAGACTTAATTTCCCCACTATTCATCCAACCTCCTCCCCTTTCGACCTCGGCAAAGTAATCCTCACCGTTGGATGCTTTCATCCAACAGCTACGCTCTAAACCTAAACCTCTGAAGCAGTTTTAACCTTCCCCGCAGGATTTTTTCTAATTTTTCTTTATTGTGCAGGTTTTAATGGTTTTTTAAAAAATTTTGAAAGAAAATTGAAGGCCGGGGATGACGATTTCCCAGGCCTTTATTCATCAAGAATATCATTCTACAGGGTTCGACACCATGTTTCATCCGTGCCTCATGAACACTGATGCCATTTTAAAACCCTCTACGCACCTGCACATCAACAAGACACAACAAAATTTAATCAAGCAAAGAGTACCAGTGTTAAAGGATCTAGTCACAACAGAGATGAAGAATTGAAGGTTGTTTACGTAGTTTTTAGGGATTACGGCCTAAATCTAATATCTTAAAACCTAATCCACTCAATTAAACACAGTTTGAATAACAAAAGATAGAAATTAGGCCTAATTATGCCTAACAAACAGAATTAAAAAAAATTAACAGTGTTTAAAGAAAAACAATAATATCTATCAGTCTGAGAAGCCTCCACTGCCACATCAGAGGCTAATTGAATCCTCTCAGCTACCAAAAGCCATCTGCAGCCTCAAAGAATTCAAAAGAGGCATAGTTATGACCAAGACAGAAGCTATTTGCCTCAAGGCAACTGAACAGTGATTTCGAATCAAAGAAACCAATTTCAATCTGTCAGAGAAGTTATTACAAAGATAAGAGATAGCCTTAAAGTCAAATATTTTAATCCACTAAGCCTCGAAAGAAAAACAGAGTTATGACACAGAGATATAGATCGAATGTATTCCTGCCATATGCCTTGCATGGTTTTCAAGGCAGAGAATTGCTTTAACTGTAGAATTAATGATCCTTGAACCCTGGAAATATTTCCACCTCCTCATTTTCCTATAAAATCTTATTAAGGAGCACATTGTAAAGGGTTGGTTGCAGAACTTTGATGTAATACTTGTGCTCGAAAATTTCTATTTGTAAATAGTGTTCAGAGGCTCTTGAAGCTCTGTTTGTGATCAAATAAGTTAGGCTGAGAAGAGAAGATGATTGCTGAAATGAAATATTGGACTTGAAGAATGTAACTGGATTGACATCAATATACAAGCTGATTCTTGGGATCCTGGTCTATATCACTGGTGAAGTGCTTCTTTCTGTGTTATTGTTTTCCTTTCATGTATGCCATTTTTTCCACTTATTCTCTGATAAATAACAACAAGCATAGAGTTAGGATTTACTGTTTACAGTACCCTTCTCTGACTAATAAGCTTTATCTCAATGTTTTCCTCCAAATTGTGTGTTTAAGAATGACTTAAGTTAAGTGTAAAAATTATCAAGGAATGTTGGTTTTCCCCTGTCTTGACGTGAAAAGCTTGAAAAGTAGTTCTTGAATGATATTTTCATTATATACTCAGTAAAGATAGACTAGAAAAGTTTATGGTTTGCCCTGTCTTCTAGTTTCTTTCTCCAAAGGTAATTCTGAAAGTTTCCCTAAGAGTATGTTGAAAGCAGTTTAGATTTAAAAGTATCTTATCTGATCTTAGGCTGCACTTCATTTTTCTTATCTATTTTCATCCCTTCTGAAAGTAATTATGTGGATTACTGGATTGTTTGTCTGATAAGTTAGCTTTAATACAAGCTTATCCAAAGAAGTCTATGGTCAGCTCTGTCCTTTGGTTAGTTTAAAACAGTTACTTAAAAGGCTTTTCTTGTTTGGAAAGACTGATAAATCCTAGTTGAAATTATTGTCTTTTTCCACCCCTTCAACACTTTTATTGTTCCATTCCATCATTTTATCTAAGAGATCTTGTGATATAGATGACTTGCCCCTTGGACCACTCTCGAAATTGTTGCACAATTAAACCTTTTATGACTCCATAGCCCAATGGACTAAAAACCAACGTCATATCTATCTTATCAGCCAAGTCTTGTTCTGATTGCTTGTACCTTCACCCCTTTGGAACTATTTCATTTTAGGACTTTCCACTCAACTAAAAATCATGCTCAACCATCCAAAACCAAACAAAAACCCTTGTTCCTAATAACTAGCCTAAGATCACATATAAAAGCCTTAAATATAAATCAATATTTGCACTTATAGAGAGATCCCTCTCTGGATTCAGGAGGGCTAGATCCTAGTATCCGAAAGTGGTTCAAATTTTCTCTCTACAGTTTTGGTCTCGCCAATCTGCTAAAATTACAGGGAGCTAACATTTTTGACGACTCCACTGGGGACTGAGTCAAATTTAATCTTAGGTACCCTTAAGATCTCATAAAAACCCCTTGAGTACAAGTAGCCCTCTTCAAGCACTACCAAACAAATGGTAATCATGATAAAATTTATTTGAATCAGTGACAAACTAAGGAAACCTTAGGATTCCCATAAGAAGCTTATGAAACCTTGAAGGATTTGCTAGCTTAGCCATAAGAGTATACTTTATTTGTATCATAATCGTAGTTAAGTGTTGAAACAAATTCAGGACACTCTTAGAACCCATAGGATTGAAATAACTCAGAAAACCCAAAAATAGTTCAGATTGGTATTCAAATAAACATGGTAGTGGACCATAAAACATTTTATCTCCAAGAGAGCTAAAAATTTCCTCCCGGTGACTCCACAATCCTAAACAAACCTTAAGGCTCCACTGGGAAAACCCATTATCATCGTAACATCATTTAAACTCAGTTAAGAGGAATTTAGGATTAAAGCTTCCTTGTTAAAAGATAAGTTAGCCTCTTAAAGATTGTCATATTTGGTTAAACTGTTCTTCTTTAGTTGGTTCTGAAAAACACAGCATAGTGGCTCCTAGAAATATTTATACTAGAGCCCATCCTAACCCAAACCCTCGTGAGATAGTTGGTAACCCTAAAAGAATCCTTAGGAAGTCTCCTAAGGTTAAATCTTCAACTATTTTCAAATCACCCCTTAGAGCTAATTCTGTTCCTGAAAACCTTGCAGCTCTACAAAAATCACAAGTTGACTTAAGAAATCCTTTCAGAACTAGGTCACTTGATGATTTAGATTAGCTAGATTCAGAGTCTTCAATTTCATCCCCAGAAAGAAGTGAACATCCTGGTAGTAGAGAAACTACACCACCAGATTTACATTTCCTTCAAAATTTTGGTTTCTCTCATCCAAGATCAGTTCAACAATCTATTGCTGGTCCATCCACTTCTACTACCCATACACCCATTGTCCAAAACACTCCACTTCAGCCCATTTTCCCTCTTGTTAATCCACCTCCACCCCCTATCATGGCAACATGGTATGCCCCGTTGGTCCTTCCTTTACCATTAGTCAATCTTCCATAGGAATATTAGTCCAAGATACCATTGTATGATGCCAATAATGCTACTATTGCTTCACAACATGTGGATAAGATGAATGACTACTTTGACAGAAATGAGATTGATGATGAAACTATCAAACTTAGATTATTTGCTCAGAGTTTAGGGGGAGAAGTAAGAAAATGGTTCAAAGGCTTAACCCCTCATAGTATTAATGATCTCCAAGCCTTCCATAAGTTATTCTTAAACAAATGGGAAGTCAGGAAGAACCCTCTCCAAATATTTTCTCATTACAAGAATCTCCAAAGAAACACTGGGGAGAGTGTACAAGCTTACTGCACTAGGTTTAACAGTGTTTATAATGCCCTTCCCCCAAACTTAAAACCTCCACAAGGTTCAGCTTTAAACAAGTTTCTTGAAGGATTTGATCCTGAGATGGCCTATCAGCTGAGAGAGAGAGATCCTTTGACTCTTGAAGATATGCAAAAAGGAGCTCTTACTGTGGAAGTTAATTTAATGGAGAAAAGAGCAAGAATGAGGAATGAGAAGAAAGTTTCCTTCAGAGAGGAATCTATCCCTTCCACATCTAGCTAAAAGATGGAAAGAATGATGGAGGAGATGATGAAAAATATGAGCATACTTGAGAGAGCAAAAGCAATTCAAAACCAAACAGCTCCTCAAAACAGAAATCAAAACCAAAATCAGAATTTTAGGGGAAACCAACCTCAAAACAGACCAAGGGAGGATGATCAATAGAGCACTCCTCCTTTTCATCAAAACTATGTAAGTGAGGTTGAAGAAACAATAGAACAAACAAAGGAAGATGACATAAATATGTTGGGAGTAGATAATGATGACTTTGAAGTTCATTACAATAGGAAACAAGGTCTATATACACCCTATGATGACAAGAGAGCAGAAGATGAATTTTATTATCAGGAAATGGAAAATGTCATCATAGAAACCACAAAGGAATATGACCTTAGGAGTAAAAGCAATCAAGAAAATCCCAAAACTAAAACCTTTGAAAAATCTACACAAAACAACACTGTAAATAAACCCAAAGTTACAAAGCAGAAAGACAAAACAGTGGCTGTAAATTCTGATAAAAACAAAGAGAAAAGCACTCAAAATAATGAAAAACAGAGTGCAAATCTTGGCAGCACTAGTACCTTAGCTAGTGCTCTTGTTAAAACAATTTTAACCAATGTAAATAGAGAAAATCAGCAAGCTGATCTTGCTGATAAAATGGTGGTTAACAAAGTAGAAACAAACCTTGTAAGAAGTCAGCTACCTTTCAGTTTGGAGCTGGAAATTTCCAAGATAAAGATCTCTGTTCCCCTTACTGAATTATCCACCCAAAATGTGTATAGATCTCAAATTTTGAAGGCTTTTAACATAGAAGATAATAATGACACTGTCAATCTTAATGATGACCAGCCTGAGCTCATATTTGGTCCTAAGATTGAGGGTAGATATCAAGAGGGGCTAGTTCCTCCTTTTTTTGTTAGTTTAAATATTCATGACAAGATTTTGCACAACGCTATGCATGATTCAGAGGCCTCTCACAATTTAATGCCCAAAGCTATAATGGAGAGCCTAGGCCTTGAAATTACCAGACCTTACACAGATCTTTACTCCTTTGACTCAAGTAGAGTGAAATGTTTAAGATTAATCAAAGACCTCTGTGTAAACTTAGCACAAATTCCAGCCAAGTGTTTAGTAATGGATATTTTTGTGGCTGATGTACCCCCAAAATATGGTATGCTGTTATCAAGATCTTGGGGAGCTAAGTTACAAGGAACTATGCAGATGGACATGACATATGTGACCATCCCCATTTTTAATCAAACAAGAAGACTTTACATGGAGTCCCATATGCAGTACATGGTTACTAGCCAAGAGAGACCGTAAAGCTCTCCCCTTTATTCTATAAATACAGGCCTTGAATCATTTATCCTTTTAAATGATGAAACATTCACTGAACAAGTAACCTTAGTTGAATTAATGGCAGATAGAGAGGAGAAGAAAGACAACACAGAATTGTCAAAATAGTTTGCTAAACCCGAAAAATCCAGTAGACAAAACACAGGTCTAGAGATACAAATCATTCATTCATTGCTTTTAAACCTTGAGATTCAAGAAAGCAGTCCTCAACATAATGAAAAGCCTGAGGAATTAAAACAAATTCAACAAAGTGCTGACCTTCAGGAACAATCCGAAAGCACACTAGTTGAAGAGGATAGTAACAGACTGCTGAACCTGAAACTAGTCCTCTTTGGAGTATGGACTTCGATGGGTCTGGCACCAAGAGTAATGCTGGTGTAGGCGTCTGGATACATAACATTGAAAATAATCACACTGAAGGCCATTCATATAGATTAAATTTTCAGTGCTCGAATAACATAGCGGAATACGAATCCCTTATTTTAGGCTTACACTTGTTGAAAAAATTAGGAGCCAAAAGAATAAAAGTTCATGGGGATTCAGAGTTAATCATTAGGCAAGTGAATGGGGAATACAGTGCTAAACACCCAAGACTTAGAGCCTATAGGAACGATGTCATGGATTTATTGAAAACTTTTGAGGAATCCCAACTTATTTTTGTCCCAAGAGAAAAGAATATCCTTGCCCACAGTTTAGCTTTCGCTGCTAGAACATGTTTAACACCATATGAAACCAAACAATGTACAACTCAAATTAATTTAGACCAGCTGTCCCTAATAATGAGAAATATTGGAAAGTGTTTGATGGAGACAAACAAATAGAAGACTTCCTGCAGTCCATAAATGAATTTGAACTACCCAGTTCAGATTCAGACTATGAAACAAATTGTCCTAGTGAAGAAAATTTACTTGATGAAGAAGAAGGGTCTCCAGAGACGGCTGATATAAATCTATTGTCTAACAAACTTGAAAACACAATAGAAATTAGTTCAGAGTTGGAAACAGAAGACTTAGAAACTCTGCAGTCTAATAATCAAAGTCTGCCAAAGGGACTGGTCCCTCTAGAAGAGTTCTTTGATTTCAATGACGTTGCCAAGAAACCAAAGCTGGAGCCTATCAAGACTGAAGTAGAAGAGTGTAATATAAGCAGTGAACTAAAACCAAAGATGATCAAACTGTCTAAAACTTTACCAGCTCACATCAAACTGAAATACATAGAGCTGTTTAAAGAATTTTCTAATGTTTTTGCATGGAGTTATGAGGATCTGAAATCCTAAGACACTGAAATAATTCAGCACAAGATACCTCTCAAGGAAAACCAAAAGCCATTTAAATAAAAAATGCGCAGAATAAACCCTGTTCAGTTACCTTTGGTTGAGAAGGAAATCAAGAAGATGTATGAAGCTGGTATTATTGTCCCTATTAGATATTCAGAGTGGGTGTCTAATCTAGTGTCAGTTAGGAAGAAAAAAAGAGAGATTAGGCTTTGTATTGACTTTAGAGACTTAAACAAAGCCTCTTTGAAGGACAACTACCTTTACCCAAAATCGATCACATTTTACAAAAGGTAGTTGGTTCTAAAATAATTTCTTTGCTAGATGGCTACTCAGGATACAATCAGATTTTAGTACATCTTGATGATCAAATCAAGACAACTTTCACTACACCTTGGGGCACTTTCATGTATGTGAAAATTCCCTTTGGTTTAATGAATGCTGGTGCTACTTTTCAGAGAGCCATGGATATTGCATTCTCGGAAGAATTAGGTTACTTCATCATTATTTACTTTTTCCAAAATAGACGAAGAGCACTTAGAACACTTGAGAAAAGTATTTGAGAAATGCAAAAAGTTTGGGATATCTTTAAATCCTAAGAAAACACTATTTGGTCTCCAAGAAGGTAAACTACTTGGACACATAATATCAGAAGAGGGGATAAAGATAGACCCAAAAATGATTGAGGCTATATTGCAAATCACTCATCCTAGAAACATCAAGGAACTTCAATATTTCATTGGGAAGATTAATTTCTTGAGAAGGTTCATACCCAACTTGGTTGAACTCCTTAGAAAAATTACAAACATGCTGAAAAGGGAACAAGGAGTTAAATAGACCTTGGAAGCAAATAAATCTTTTGAATTGGTAAAACAAGCATTAACCAAAACACCAGTTCTAATAAGTCCTGATTTTTCAAAATATTTTTACATTTTTTCATTCGCATCAAAACATACAATAGTTGTTGTCCTATTGTAGAAAAATCCATAGGGACAAGAGCAGCCTATTGCATTATTTAGCAAGGCATTGAGAGATGCTCCTCTGAAGTACAAAATTATGGAAAAACAAGCCTTTTCCTTAGTCAAAGCTTTAAAAGACTTCAGAGTTTACATTCTGCACTCCCACATAATTTCCTTTGTTCCAAATTCAGTTGCGAAAGACATTCTAACATAGGACCCAGATGATAAGAGAGGTAAGTGGATAGTTGTGACACTTGATTATGATTTAGAAATCAAGCCCACTAAACTCATTAAAGGCCAAGGTATAGCTAGATTAATGGCTGAATCCAATTTTGAAGTTCTTGATATAAATATGATAAATGCTTTAGATGAACAAGAGGAATTGTCAACTCCCATTGTTCAAGACCATTTTATGAATTCCTCTTGGTACACTGATATTATATATGTTTTTCTCAATCTGAATACACCTCCTAGTTTATCAAAAACAAAGGCAAGGTTTTAAAAGTTAGAAGCTGTAAACTACTGCATTATAGATAAATGTCTTTATTGGAAAAATGCAAGTGGGTTATTGCTTAAATGTTTGCCTGAGAATGATGCAGAGAAGGTTAAGCACGAGTTCCATGAAGGAGAATGTGGATGCCACCTCTACTGGAAGACAACAGCCAACAAAATCCTTAGAGCTGGTTACTATTGGCCCACCCTCTTTCTAGATGTACACAAGATGATAATTTCCTGTCATAAATGCCAAATTTTTGAAGGCAAAAGAAAATTGCTGCCCTTACCTCTGCATCCAATCACTGTTGAAGCTCCTTTTCAATAGTGGGGTTTAGAATTCATAGGAGAAATCCATCCACCCTCATCTGCCCAGCATAGATGGATTCTCACTGCAACAGACTACTTTACCAAATGGATAGAAGCCATCCATTATAGACAAGCCAATGACTCTGTCATCATAAAATTCATTGAGACTCATATCCTCTCTAGATTTGGCTATCCTAGGAAGATCATCACTGATAATGCTATTGCATTTGGATAAAAAAAGATGGTTGAATTTTGTCACAAATATCAGATAACATTGGGTCATTCTACTGCTTATTACCCTCAAGGTAATGGGCTAGCAGAATCCTCAAACAAGAGTTTGGTGAACATAATAAAGAAGTTGCTGAAGGACAACAAGAAGTCTTGGCACACAAAGCTAGTGCATGCACTATGGGCTGACATATTAACACTTAAGAAATCTATTGGAATGTCACCCTACCAGATTGTGTATGGTACAGATGCAATTTTTCCAACCAGCCTTGGTGTACCAGTTATGAAGTTGATCCAAGAAGTGTAGTTTGAAGACAATGACATGATTAGAAGGATTAATCAGACTATACATCTTCAGCAAACCAGAGAGGAAGTCTACAATAAAGCATTACAAAGACAAGAGAGCATCAAGAAGATTTTTGATAGAAGGACAAAGGCCAGTGATTTCAATGTGGGTGACAAAGTGTTAAAGTGGGACTCAAGGAGAGAAGACAAGGGCAAGCATGGGAAATTTGATAACTTATGGCTTGGCCCTTATCTCATTCATTCTACTGCTGGCAACAACGTTTATTTCTTGCAGGAATTGAATGGAGCTAAACTGTTTGGGGGTCCTGTCAATGGCAGGGTGCTCAAACATTATTTCTCTTGATCCTATCATGTGTGGAAGCCTTTTTATCTTTTTTCTCATTATAAATATTTCATCGATCATTGCATTCAAAGTTAGAAAAATAAAAAATAAAAAAACAATAGAAAGAGAAAAGAGGGCAGATTTTGAAAACAAGAAAGGTACAACCCCATACCAAAAAGGAGAAACAAAATCTCAAAGTGTGCAAGCTCAAATGCCACTCCTAAGAAACAAACTCCTAGTTAGTTATACAGCCTAATCATGACTAATTAGTTTTAAATTGACTGCTGATAGGTTAGTAAATTAGATTTTCCAAACAACTTAATCTTGGCTTATCAGTTAGGTAGATTAGGATAGAAAATAAAGGTTCAAAAAAGCCAAAAATCTGAACCTATGAGTTTCCAAAAGAAGAATGACTCTAATATGTTTAAATCATGAGTCAAAGACAGAAGTGAACTATTCTAATAAGCCCAAAATTTGAACCAGATAACAAAGAAGAATAGCTCCAACAAACTCCAAAACAGAGCTGAAGAAAAGAGAAGGATGTGCTTAGAGCTTTCAGATCTTAAGCCTTCACCATTTTGATTTAATTTTATGCAAATAATAATCTATGTGCAGCTTGTTTTATGCCATAGATCAGCAATAAGTTAGACTGTTCAATCCTGACTTGTATGCTTTTAAATTTCTTGTTTCATAATTTAGAGAATAAAAATCTGTTAGACTGTTTAATCCTAATAGATAGTAGTTAGGTAGAGAAGCTTATGAACTCAACTATTTAATTTGAGTTCATGGAGAAATAAGAAGTAGACTTAGATTAGTTTTTTGCTTTCAGAGGAATAAAATTTTTGTAAAAAGAGTTTGCCAATCCAAATGCACTCTAAAAAAAAGAAAAAATGTTAGATCAGTAGGATTGGGTAGGTAGAAAGCTTGTTTGATAGAGTTCCATTGTTTTTCATGGCTGCTAACATTATCAGAACAGAAGAAGATCATCCAAGTGAAGAAAGTTGCAGCCCAATGGATGAGGCATTGATCAGCTCCCAGAGAATTCAAGTCTGAAGTTCTTGACACCTTCAAGAGGGTGCCATCCCCATGTGGAGCCACTGTTAGCCACCTATAAAATTTGTCATGTCAAATGGTGGCTAAATCATTTTTTGAAAGCCTTCAAGAAACAATTTTATTGCCAAATTGTTAGTTCTTGAAGTCTTGTGAAGATGACTTATCCTTGAGTTAATCTTCACTGTTGTTTCCCTCTCAATTATGAAAATCTATTGTTTTCCTGAAGAGAAAGATTGTTGAAAACTCCATTTTCCCCTCATTTTACCCCTTCTTCCACTCAAAATTAACCTCCTTTTTATTCTATTTTCCCCATAAAAGTCCTCCTTTTTCGTCATTTTTCTCATTTCCTTTCATAAATCCCCTTTAATCAAGTTTAAAAATCCTTTTTAAACCTTATCAAAACCCCCAAAATCCTTTGAAAATCCTTGAAAAAACATAATAAACAACCTTTTTGTGCTAAGGCCTTAAGCCCTTTTGGCCCTAGCCCCCAAACCACTTCCCCACCATATAACCCGCGCCCAAGACCAAGAGTTAAGTCCCGAGCGCTAGTCGCAATCGGAGGTTTGCGATGGACACGTTTCTTTGTTTAAACGAAAAAATCTCGATGCGATTGGCCCCTTTCCTTTTTAAAACCCCCGACTCCTCCGCTCTCCTTCACATAACCCAGAGCCTGCAATCGGGCGCTAAACATTATATAAAACCCTTCCTGAAAGCAAACTTTCCTTTGTATTTCATAAAAAACTCATTTTTCCTATGTTAACATAAAACTCGACAGTTCATTCCTCGATACATTATCAGGCGTTGATCTAAAAACGATCAAATGGTCTTCGGGATCTCGCATCAGAGTTTTTCTTGCGATGCGTTTAAAAAATCTATCGCCCCTCCCAATTTGTGACCTTCCGATGGATTCCCTACCATCGATCTATTCTTCCATTCCCAGATCTGACAGTCCCCATTGCTCTGATTCATAAGCCCATCCTTCCACCTTCGACATTCATAAGTAAATCTTCGTCGTCGATCTGATCCTCAGTTCGACGGTCCTTGTTCAATCGCATCGGTGCTTTTTTCCCTTTGCCCCCACTGATCGCGATCTTCCGATTGCATCTGGGCCATCCATACCCTAAGATCCGACGGTCTAGATCAATCCTCATTTCCCTTTGTTATTTCTCAATCCCCGCTGTATAAAGTTTTAAATGAATATCCACCGTTGATCTCTGTAGATCAATAGCTCGCATTAACCTAAGCTTCGCTTACCCCTCGCCTCATATTTTATTTCATTAACCCAAAGATCAAATCTGAGCCGTTGATTTGTTTCATCCAACAGTCCATATTCAACCTGATAGGCCCAACTCCTTTGGGTCCTACCCTTCCGAGATCAAATCTCCGCCGTCCATTCCCTAATTTGACGGTCCAGATTGAAAACGCTTTGACCCTACCCTGCCTTCTTCCGCCTGCGCAACTTGTTCTATCGTGCTTCAATCTCCACCTTTGGATCTACCCACCTTTGATCCAATGGCCAGGGATTCATATCACGTGATTTTGAGTCCGACAGTTAATTCCTAAAAATTACGCGATATGGGCAGTTTCAAAAAGCCACGTGTCGGTCAGTAACGCATATCGTGTTCAAAAAGTTAAAACTGCCTTCCTTCCTTTTCCTATCGCGAAAACAATGGTTTCTATGGCTGAAACCACCTTACCCTGTTTATATTACATTCCGTCATTTTTAATCTCCGTCGTTGATCTCTGCAGATCAACGGTCCCAGTTTAATCTCGCCCTCAGTTCATCGCCCTCCACCCATCCTCCAAAGGGACTCCGTAAATGAATCTCCACCGTTGATCTCTATGGCTGATCTCATCCGACGACCCAAAATCCTTCAAGAAAGCCAAATTTCATTTTAATGCATTTTCCTTCCGCCTAAGGTTTTTGCCCATTTCCTTTGTATTTTCTCCCTTTCCACTATAATGTGGCCTCCTCTACATTATATTTCCCAATCAATCTCGACCGTTGATCTTTGCAGATCAACGCCCCAGACTTAATTTACCCACTATTCATCAAACTGCCTCCCCTTTCGACCTAGGCAAAGTAATCCTCGTTGTTGGATGCTTTCATCCAATAGTTGCACTCTAAAGCTAAACCTATGAAGCATTTTTAACCATCCCCGCAGGATTTTTTCTAATTTTTCTTTATTGTGCAGGTTTTAATGGTTTTTTCAAAAGTTTTGAAAGAAAATTGAAGGCCAAGGATGACGATCCCCCAGGCCTTTATTCATCAAGAATATCATTCTACAAGGTTTGACACCATGTTTCGTCCGTGCCTCATGAGCACTGATGCCATTTTAAAACCCTCTGCGCACCTGCACATCAACAAGACATAGCAAAACTTAATCAAGCAGAGAGTATCAGTGTTAAAGGATCTAGTCACAACAGAGATGAAGAATTGAAGGTTGTTTACGAAGTTTTGAGGGATTACAGCCTAAATCGACTATCTTAAAACCTAATCCACTCAATTAAACACAGTTTGAAGAACAAAAGACATAAATTAGGCCTAATTATGCCTAGCACGCAGAATTAAAACAAATTAACAGTGTTTAAAGAAAAACAATAATATCTATCAGTCCGAGAAGCCTCCACTACCACATTAGAGGCTAATTGAATCCTCTCAGCTACCAAAAGCAACCTGCAGCCTCAAAGCATTCAAAAGAGACATAGTTATGACTAGGACAGAAGATATTTGCCTCAAGGCAACTGAACAGTTATTTCGAGTCAAAGAAGCCAATTTCAAATTCTCAGAGAAGTTATTACAAAGATAAGAGATAGCCTTAAAGTCAACTCTTTTAATCCACTAAGCCTCGAAAGAAAAACAGAGTTATGACACAGAGATAACACTGTTACTGATGAAAAAGGTAACCTGACCTCAAAATGGGAACTCTAGCCCAAAAAGACTCAAAAAACATGAAAAAACACCCCAAAAACAAAAAAAGTGTATTCCAGAATGCGCTTGGCTTTTTTTGAAGGTCAAATTTCAACATTTTATAAAATTATGCTAAAAACAAAATTGTTTCTTGAAAAAAGGATTGAAAAAACACCCTCAAAACAAAACCAGTTGATGCTGGAATAACAAAAAAAAATGTCATATTTTTGACATTTTTAAAAATAGAAATAACATTTTTTAATTTTTAAAATTCAAACATTAAAAAAAACCTTAAATTTAAGAAAAAAAATAAATTTAAAAAATAAAAACATTTTAAAGCTTAAAATTTTAAAATATATAGGAATAAAAAAATAAAAATAAAAACTAAATAAAAATTTTAATTCAAACATTAAAAAAAACCTAAAATTTAAGGAAAATAAAAATAAAAAAATTTAAAGATTAAAATTTCAAAATATATAGAAATAAAAAATTATAAAAAAAAATAAAAAATATTAAATTAAAAAGAAAAACAAGTTAAAAAAAGAATGAAATTATAAAAAATAAAATATAGAAATTAAATTTAAAAAAGAAAATGAAAATGTTTATTAAATTAAAAAAAAAAATTTAAAAATTTAAAATAAAAAAATTAAATTTAAAAAAGAAAAGAAAAAAAAAACAACATTATTGAAATTAAAAGTAAACAAATGAAAAATTAATTAAAAAAAATGAAAAATAAAATACAATAAAAATATTAAATTTAAAAAAATATATATTAAAAAAACAAATAGATTTTAAAAAATAAATTAAATTTAAATTATAAAAAATAATATATATATATAGGAACTTAAATTAAAAATATATATATTAGATTTTATTAAATAAAAAAAATGTTAATATTAAAATAACAAATTAAATTAAAAAAATATTAAATTTTAATAAATAAATGAATAAACAAATAAATTTTTAAATAAAAATTAAATTTTAAATATAAAGAAAAAAAACATTCTTAAAATAAAAAGTTAAAAAACTTTAAAAATCAATTAAAATTGAAAATTTGAAAAAAATATATTAAATAAAAAATAAAATAAAAAACAAATTAATTTGAAAATATAAAGTTTAATATATATATATATATATATATATATATATATATAATTTTAAATACACAATTTTAATTGAAATAAAAAAAAAAAAAAAAGAAAAAAAAAGAAAAAAAAAAATTTAGTAAATTTTAAAAAATTAGATGAAAAAACTAAACATAAAATTTAATAATAAAAAAAAAATATGAAAAAAAAATCAATTAAATTAAAAAAAAAATACAAAATTTAATAAAAATTATTAGCAAAATTTAGAAAAAAAAATAAGAACAAAAAAAATTAAAACAAATTAAATTTCCAATATAAAAATTAAATTAAAAAAAAATATTTAAAAAAAAAGGGAAGAATTTTTTGATCGTAGTGGCGCCGCCAATCGGCCTCCCGCCCAGGTGGCAGCGGAGGTTGGCCGATGGGTGGGAGGCCGATTCCAAGAATTGCGGGAAATCAGCCTCCCGCGGCGGAGGGCGATTCCGGGAATCGACCTCAAGGCGATTCCCGGAATCGACCTCCTGTGGCAGGAGGGCGATTTCCATAATCGACCTCAGGGCGATTCCTGGAATCGGCCTCAGGGCGATTCCCGGCCGTGGTGGGAGGGCGATTCCCGGAATCGGCCTCTCGCCGCGGGAGGGCGATTCCCGGAATCGGCCTCCCGCGGCGGGAAGGCGATTCCCGGAATCGGCCTCCCATCGCGGGAGGGCGATTCCCAGAATCGGACTCCCGCTGCGGGAGGGCGATTCCCGGAACCGGCCTCCCGTGGTGGGAGGGTGATTCCCAGAATCGGCCTCTCGCTACAGGAGGGCGATTCCCGGAATCGGCCTCCCGCCCAAGTAGCAGTGGAGGCTGGCCTCCGCCGCCACTTGGGCGGGAGGTCGATTGACGGCACCACCACGATCAAAGAATTTTTTATTTTATTTTATTTTTTTTAATTTAAATTTTTAATATTATTATTTTTTTTAAATTTGATTTTTTTTTTAAATTCAAAAAAAATTTATATCATTTTTTTTTAATTCAAATTTTTTGTTTTAAATTTAATTTGTTTAATTTTTTTTTTTTTTTTTAATTTTGTTTTTAAATTTAATATTTTAGATTAATTATTTTTTAAAATTTAAAATTTATTTATTAAATTTATGAAATTTTAATTTAATTTAATTTTCTTTTTTTTAATCTTTTAGTTTATTTAGTTTTTCATTTTTAAAATTTATAAATTGTTTCATTAAAAAAAAAACAGTAAATTTATGGATATTTGTTTTTTAATTATTTGCACGTGGTTTTTTTCATTTTTTTTGTTTTTTTAATGATAGTTTTTTTTATTTTAATTTTATTTTTCAATTTTCAATTTTGTTTTTTTTTTTTGTTAATTTTAAAATTTGTATTTTTGTTTTCTTATTATTATTAATTTTTTTAATTTAAATTTTTAAATTTCATTTTTTCTTTTTTGTATTTTATTTTTTTATCTAAATTTTGATTTTGTAATTTAAATTATTTTAAATTTTTCTATTTTAATTTTTTTTTTTTTTAATTATATGGTTCTTTTTAACAACTTAGAAAAAAATGTTTTTGATGTTTTTTTTTTTTTTTTTTGGGTTAATTTTTGGTTTTTTCTTTAAATTATGTGTTTTTTTTTCAAATTTTTTCATTTCTTTTCATATAATTTTCAAATATTTTTGATATTTTTTTTGTTTTTTTAATTTATTTTTGTTTAAATTTTTTATTTTTACGAGTTAATTTTTTTTTTAACATTTTTAATGGTTTTTTTATTGCTTTTATATATATATTTTTTATCTAAGTTTTTTGTTTTATTACCAACATGAAAATCACCACTCTAAAAAAAAAAGGTTGATGCTGCATCAATACGTTTCAAAATTAGCATGAAAATCATCGCTCTAAAAAAAAAAAGGTGATTCTGCATCACCACTTTTCAAAATCGGGTGCTTTTTATGCTACCAAAAAAAAATAGGTAACAATGCAATTACCTATTTCATCGGTAACAATGTTAGATATAGATCGAATGTATTCTTGCCTTATGCCTTGCATGGTTTTCCTTGAACCCTGGAAATATTTCCACCTCCTCATTTTCCTATAAAATCTTATTGAGGAGCACATTGTAAAGGGTTGGTTGCAGAACTTTGATGTAATACTTGTGCTCGAAACTTTCTACGTGTAAATAGTGTTCAAAGGCTCTTGAAGCTCTGTTTGTGATCAAATAAGTTAGGCTGAGAAGAGAAGATGATTGCTGTACTGAAACATTGGACTTGAAGTTTGTAACTGGATTGACATCAATATACAAGTTGATTCTTGGGATCCTGGTCTATATCACTGATGAAGTGCTTCTTTCTGTGTTATTTTTTTCCTTTCATGTATGCCATTTTGTCCATTTATTCTCTAATAAAGAACAGCAAGCATAGAGTTAGGATTTACTGTTTACAGTACCCTTCTCTGACTGATAAGCTTTATCTCAATGTTTTCCTCCAAATTGTGTGTTTAAGAATGACTTAAGTTAAGTGTAAACATTATCAAGGAATGTTGGTTTGCCCCTGTCTTGATGTGCAAAGCTTGAAAAGTAGTTCTTGAACGATATTTTCACTATATACTCAGTAAAGATAGACCAGAAAAGTTTATGGTTTGCCCTGTCTTCTATTTTCTTTCTCCAAAAGTAATTCTGAAAGTTTCCCTAAGATTATGCTGAAAGCAGTTTAGATTTAAAAGTATCTTATCTGATCTTCGGCTGCACTTCGTTTTTCTTATCTGTTTTCATCCCTTCTAAAAGTAATTATGTGGATTACTGGATTGTTTGTCTGATAAGTTATCTTTAATACAAGCTTGTCCAAAGAAGTCTATGGTCAACCTTGTCCTTTGGTTAGTTTAAAAATGTTACTCAAAAGGCTTTTCTTGTTTGGAAATACTGATAAATCCTAGTTGAAATTATTGTCTTTTTCCACCCCTTCAACACTTTTATTGTTCCATTCCATCATTTTATCTAAGAGATCTTGTGATATAGATGACTTGCCCCTGGACTACTCTTGAAATTGTTGCACAATTAAACCCTTTTATGACTCCATAGCCCAATGGACTAAAAACCAACGTCATATCTATCCTATCAGCCAAGTCTTGTTCTGATTGCTTGTACCTTCACCCCTTTGGAACTCTTTCATTTTAGGACTTTCCACTCAACTAAAAATCATGCTCAACCATCCAAAACCAAATAAAAACCCTTGTTCTTAATAACTAGCCTAAGATCACATATAAAAACCTTAAAGATAAATCAATCTTTGCACTCATAGAGAGATCCCTCTCTGGATTCAGGATGGCTAGATCCTAGAATCCCAAAGTGGTTCAAATGTTCTCTCTGCAGTTTTGGTCTCACCAATCTGCTAAAATTACACAGAGCTAACAGATTCCACGGGTGTTTGACGCCAGCTCACTATTCACATTTCGCAAATTGTACTAGTTGTACCTTGAGAGCCATTTTCATTATTGGTGGTTTCTCTCATGCATGATAACAACTTTCATCATTGGATGGTAATCGGGTGAATTTCTTGCATGTTCGAATTTAGCTCACTTATTCGCATGCTTGAATTTTTACTTGTTCGGGTCATGATGGAGTGAGAGACCCTAGATTTTGTCTGATAAAATCCAAGCTATGAGATGATTTGGTTTATCATGAATATATGCATGACTCTTCTGATTTCATGGCTACGACCATACTTGAGTCTATTTATTTATCCTTCTTACTGGATGGCTGCATCCATACCTTAGATCTTGTTTTTATATGTACTCTATTATGAATGGCTACACCCATGCCACATATTCATGTATCAGTGATGTTTGTTCTACTTTTACTTTCAGGTCTTTCGATGACGGTGTTTGGTTTGAGCACGTTATCATAAAGCATTTCCCTCCTCCCTCTCTCTTAGACCTCATCCTTTAAGGGGCATATGTTACATAGTATTTTTCCACTGTCCCTACAATCCCCATTCCACACATTGCAAGACCATTTCAGTGACTTATGTGTATTGTCATACCTTGCAAAAAGTTTCATTACATCCCTTGGCTTGATAAGAACATTTCCTCTGTTGATCATTCCTGAATCAGGCTCTCAAAAACACAAGAATTTTGGTCGGCACTGGTAGGAATTTATGGCCTCATGCCCATAGACAAATTAACACCGGGCCTCGCATCCATTGGCAATCTGTCTCAGTGGACTGCTCACGCCAAGCTATTTTTGGAAATTTTTCTAAAATAGAAACGAAGTTTCCATATCCAACCACTTTCCGAGCAGAGTCATCATGGTTTGTTCAACTGAATAACTTCGAAGTCCTTCCTTTGGCTTCTTGTTTCTTATAATTGAGAAACTACCCAAAGGATAAGGCATCCCTTCCACCTTATGAGGGATCCCAAACCACCTCCTCCTCTCCTATAAATACATCCATGTCACATAGTTGCAGCTAGCTGAATAGTCCTTACTATAGTTGGTGTGAAGGATAAGGCAGAGAGGGATCCATTTTCGAGAGAGAGTTTAGGCCCATTTCCTCATCAGGTCTGATTCCCGATGAATGTTTGAGATGCTCTTGACTAAACCTGTCAAAGGAGGCTGCAACATCAAGGCCTTAAGGTTGTAAACTCCCTTTCTCTACTTATTAATACATGACTGGTTTTTTGGTTCCCGTTTTGCATTTGATATGTTTAATCTTGTGCAATATGTTTAATTCTCCTTGACCAATCAAATAGTTATGAATGCAAGTATGTTTTCATATGCTGTCACCATTCTCTGATCCTTATGCAGGTACATGGATATTACCGCTAAAGGACCGCAATGTATTAAGACAAATATCAGGAGATCACTGCTACAAGCTATGACAAGAGCATTGGACCAAGGTAGGTCATATATCCCAACTCATTTTCATTCATAAGCTACGAGTCCAAAGGATTAGCATGTTCCCTTGTTTCTATACCCACTCTAGGGCTAGAGGGATCGCCTCTGTCCGTAGAGAGGATTTTCTTGCACAACAAGTCTGTCTGAGCAACATATGGATTTCGTTGCGGAATTTAAGCAGTGCCTTGAGGTATGTATGTAGTGCCTTGAGGCGCACTATATACCATCTGGGTTTGACCTTGAGGAATGTAATAAACGCCTTGGGGCACACTATATACCACATGAGATTGACCTTAAGGAATGTAAGTTGTGCCTTGAGGTTGAACGGGTTTCCCCTGTGGTGTAGGTTGACTTGGATGCTGTGGTTTGATAGGCTATCCCTGCAGATTAGGTTGGCCTGGATACTGTGAGCCATTGGGTTTCCCTTGTGGAAGAGGTTAGCCCGTTGGTTAGGATTGTGAGGTTTCCCCTGAAGACTAGGGTGAACCTACTGAGCAATAGAGGGTTGAAATTGTTGTACAAAACGTGGGCCTTGCTAAACGTAAGGCTGGTGCTGTTGCACAAAAGGTGGTCCCTATTGTGGATAGATTCCCCCCCTTAGGAACATAAGATGCACCTTGTTGAACATAAGGTTGACCAACAGGACCATAGGGTGCTCCTTGTTGGACCAAAAATTATCCCTGAAAGGGTTTTCCTTGCGGCCCATAAGGTTATCTCTATAAGGGTTGTCCTTGTGGAAAAGAGGGTTGTCCCTATTGGAACGTGAACTAATTGGGGTCAATTAGAGGCAAATAGACGGGATTTCCATAACTATCATAATGATTTGGAGGATTAACAGAAGCTTGCAGCTACTGAAAACCCTGAGGAGTAGAATTCTGCTGCTGAATGGCCAACAAGTACTGATCTAATGTCAAACCTCTAGGAATTGAAGTAGAAGCGATGGGTGCACTAATAGTAGGTTATATTACTGAAACGTGAGGTTATGATCCACTCACATGGGTCGAGCAGGTATCGTGGGATTAATAAATATTGACCTACGAACAACAGAAGATGATGAAAATGACCAAGTCGTACTAACAGCCAGTGCAAATGAGGCCACACAGACAGTGGTCCAGACTAGGATAGATGTAACAATCTTCAACGTTATGGGAGTCAAGGATGATGCCCCTGATATGGTGACAGACGATCTTCCTGAGGGAGTCGATGTACTTGACCGTGTTGAGTTCTGATACATTGATGCAGGACAAAAAATGATCTGGCCCATAGTACGATAACCGACTGGGAGAGATATTGGATGCGAGGAAGGTTGACTCGAGACATAAGGAAAATCATCCAGAAAGAGTTGATAATCCTTTGTAGAAACATGAATCTCTTCACTACTGATGGGACTTAAATAATCCATGTTAGTGTTATGAAACCAACTCCAAAAATAGAAGAAAAGAGAGATCAACGACTTAGAAATCAGCCACTTCGAGGGGGAAACCTCCAATACATTACATAAATGAACAATTATTGGAGGATACAAATGACCAAAACCTCCTTCTATATATAGGAGTCCATGGGAAAACAGTATAATCCTAGCCAACCTAACAATAACAATGTAAGGGCACAATAATAACAATATTGGGGTTACAGGGGTACAACAATAACAATAAGGGGGCTACACTAATAAAAATAAGGGACTAAACTAGTAATATAGGGACCTAACATGCCCCTCTCCTTAAAAAATGTGTTGTCCTCAATGCTTGAGTAGCTCTGGGTTCTTCTGTATAAAATTATCATCCTCCCATGTAGAATCTTCAGTGGGTAAGTTCTTCCACTCAATGATGAGATACTCTGAAATTGATCGATTTCGTAGCTATCGAGTTCTTGTTTTTGTGACCGCTTCAGGTTCCAATATGATTTAACCTGCCTCATCAAGTTTTGGCAATATTGTTTGAACTGGAAGATTTTCACCTATAATCTTATTTAAGCATTAAACATGGAAAACTGGATGCACTTGTGAAGAAGCAGGAAGCTCCAATTTGTATGCCACAGTACCAATCTTTTGCAACACCTTGTAAGGACCATATTACTTTGGCGATAATTTATTATCCTTCTTAGCTTGCTTGAGGGACATTTTTTTGTATGGTTATAGCTTTAAAAATACCTTGTCTCCTACATCAAAAATTCTCTCCCTGTGATGTTGATCTACCTGTTGTTTCATTCGATTTTGTACCAAATTTAGGTTATCCTTTAAGAGTTGGAGAACTTCTTGTTGATGCTCGATGTGATCTTCCATTTCTTTAACCTTAGAATTTTCACTTAAATATGATGTGATGGACAGTGGATGATATCCATAAAGTGCCATAAATGGGGTCATTTTTTCTGCAGTATGGAAGGAAGTCTTGACCCATTGTGTTTGTTTATCAGATACAAAACAACGAAGATATCCTTCCAAAAATTTATTCACTATCTCAGTTTGACCATCATATTGAGGATGATAAGATAAGCTATGAGCTAATTGAGTACCCAAACAACAAAATATCTCTGTCCAAAAATTTCTAGTAAAAATGGGATCTCTGTCGCTCACAATAACCTTTGGGTTTCCATGTAGCTTTTGAATTGTGTCCATAAATGTAGTAGCAACTATACTTTCTTTAAATGGATGAGATAATGCACAAAAGTGTGCATACTTGGTAAGTCTATCAACTACCACCATGATGACACTCTTTCCTTCAGACTTAGGTAAACCTGTGATAAAATCCATTGAAATCTCCTCCCAACGTTGACTTGGAATGGATAAAGGTTGTAGAAGACCCGGGTCTTAATTGTCTCAACTTTATTCTGCTGGAAAACCAAACATTCTGCCACAAACTTTTGAATATCAGATTTAAGGCCATCCCAAAAAAATTATTTCTTCACCCTGTGGTAAGTTTTTAAAAATCCTGAGTGTCCTCCCAAAGGAGAAGTGTGCAATTCCAAAAGAATATTTTGTTTTAGTTGGGAATTATTACAAAGATATAAGCGATCTTTGTACCATAAGGAATCATTTTTCCAACTAAATGTATCAGATGTACTAGGATCTTGCTGCAACTTTTGAATGAGTATCCATACATTTTTGTCCTTCTTCCATTCATCTCTTGCTTCAGTTATCCAATCTGGTTGGATAATAGAAATGGCACAAAGCAATGCTTCCACCTCTTCATTCTTTCTTGAGAGTGCATCTGCAACAACATTAAGCTTTCCTTTTTTGTAGATTATTTCAAAGTCATAACCCAACATCTTTGTGACCCATTTTTTCTTCTCTTCTGAAGATAGTCTTTGTTCCAAAAGTGTTTAAGACTATCATGATCAGTTTTTACCTTGAAGTGTCTTCCCATTAGGTAAGTTCGCCATTTCTTTAGTGCATGCAATATTGCTAACATTTCCTTCTCATAAATAGGTTTTTGTAAATACTTTCCTTTGATTGGACGACTTTCAAAAGCAATGGGTCTTCCTCCCTGCATTAAAACTGCACCAATTCCATTTCCTGAGGCATCACATTCCACAATAAAGGTTTTTGTGAAGTCTGGTGTAGCTAAGACCGGTGCTAGGCACATTGCCTCTTTAAGACGTTCAAAGGCCTTAGTTGCTTAAGGAGTCCATGAAAATGCATCTTTCTTCAATAATGTTGATAGAGGTGCTGCTATTCTCCCATAACTCTTAACAAACTTGCGATAATACCCTGTTAACCCGAGAAATCCTCGCAACTGCTTTATGGTTGTGGGGACTTTCCATTCCTTAATGGCTTTAATTTTGTTAGGGTCTACCTTAACACCTTCGTGAGATACAATATGACCCAGATATTCCACCTCTTGTACTCCAAAGAAACATTTGGATGTTTTTGCATATAATTGTTTCTCCTGCAATAGTTTGAGCACCCTGTCAACATGTTCAACATGATCCTTCCAAGACCTGCTGTAGATTAGTATATCATCAAAAAATACTAGCACAAATTTTCTAAGGAAGGTTTGAAAATGGAATTCATCAACCCTTGAAATGTAGAAGGTGCATTGGTAAGGCCAAAAGGCATGACCAAAAATTCATAATGACCCTCATGATTTCGAAATGCTGTTTTTGGAATATCTTCAGTCTTCATTCTAATTTGATGATATCCTGAATGAAGATCCAACTTGGTAAAATAAATTGCTCCATGTAATTCATCCAATAATTCATCAATCACAGGAATGGGAAATTTATCTTTAATGATGAGCTTATTGAGCTCCCTATAATCTGGACACATGTGCCATGATCCATCCTTCTTGTGCACCAATACTACTGGAGCAGAGAAAGAACTTTGACTAGGTTGAATTATACCAGCCTCTAACATTTCTACAATCATACGTTCAATTTCGCTCTTTTGGGCATAAGGATATCTATAAGGCCTGACGTCTGGAGGAACACTTCTTGGAATCAAATGAATAGCATGATCATTATCATGAATAGGTGGGAGTCCTTTGGGAGTTGAAAACACCTTGGAATGATTGTCCAAGACTTTCTGGAGATCTACAAAAATAGATGATTTTGATGTTAGAACTTCTAGTGAGCATAATTGTGCAATTATGCCTCATTGTTATTTATTTTGAAGATTTGTCATGACATTAGAGCTTATTATCTTTCCTGGCTTCCCTGCGATACCTCGTAATTTTACTTCCTTTCCTTCTGAAAGAAATTTCAAAAAAATTTCTGGAAAATTAAAAGCTACCGTCCCCAAAGATTGTAACCATTTTACTCCTAGTACAACATCAGCACCTCCCATAGGAATGGAAAGCATTAGACTATTCAATACATATTCCCCCATGGTTAGCTTGATATTATGGCATTTTCCAGAGCAATTTATAGTTCCTCCATTTGCAACCATCACTTGACATTCTGGTGCTGGGTATAGGAAACAATTCAATTCCTTGGCTACTTTACAATGAATAAAATTATGGGTGCTACCTGAATCAATCAACACTATTACCTTTTTCTTCTTGATATGTCCTTCTATCTTGAGAGTTTGAGGAGTGGTAATTCCTACCAATGCATTACACGACATGGTCAGATTCATTTCTTCCTCTTCTAGGGTTGGTTCCTGGTGTATATCCTCTTCTTGTTCATTTTCTTCTTCCTCTTCACAATCTATGTAAAATAATTTCTTCTCAGCACACTTATGACCTTTAGTGTATTTTCTATCACAACTATAGAAAAGCCCTTTTTCTCTTTTTTCTTCCAATCGTTGTGGTGTCAACCTTGTAGGTTGTGGAAATCTAGGCGTAGCAACACTTCCTTCTTTATAGAATTGAGTGGTAGGCTTCCTTGTCGCCATAATTTTACATTCAACTTTTCTTGCCAACCTGAATGCCTTCTCCAATGAATCAGGTTCCAAAACGCAAACTTCATGTTGGATGTTATCCTTTAAAGTGCCTATGAAGAGATCAATCCTGTGTTCCTCAGGAATATCAGTTACCCTTATATTCAATTTTTTGGAAGTCCTCAATGTGCTGCCCCACTAAACCCTTTTGTTTGAGATTTATCAATTGGCTAAAGAAGGTGTTGCTCTTTGTATCCTCATAATGTGCTATCATTTCCTCCGTAAAAATTGACCAAGTGATAATTTTTTTACGGGAGCAAAGCCATCAATACCATACAAATGTATTCTAAATGTAAAGTTGCAATGCGTACCTTTTGTGTGTTTTTCACATTATGGAGATCAAAATATTGCTCCATCTGTAGTATCCATGTTACAGGATCCTTTCCATCAAACTTCCTCATATCCATTTTTGGAATATGGTGGTTCTTCCCTCCAACAGTAGAGTTTATGAAATCACGATTAACATTTATTTTGTTCTCATCATGAGTTTCCTCTAGTATCTTTTCACCATTAGGAAACATTTCTTGTATCAACTTTTCCAAATCATTCTTCATGTTTTCCATGTTGTCTTTCATTTTTTCATCGATCTTAGCTTCCATGTCATCCATATTAGCTTGCATGCCATTCATCTTAGTTTCCATGCCCACTTCCATGCCATCCATCTTATCTTCCAAACCATTCATATTAGCTTCCATGCCTTTCTTCAAACCATCCATCTTATATTCCACACCTTTCTTCAAAACTTCCATTTGATTTTTTGTTGCTCTTTGCGATAGCAAAATTTGGTGCACTTGCTCTTGTAATTTTGATATCTCATGTTGTGTTTCTTCATCTTCATGAGTCATAGTAGAGCCTTCTGAAGGCTTAATGTGTGTTGAATTATTTTTAGGGGGAATTTTATAACCCAATACTGATATACATTCTTCAATATGCCCTTGGCATAAATTCAAACTATTTTTTTTTCAAACAAGACTTATGTAATTCGAAAAAAAATACACACATTTTTCTTGCTTTTGAGGAGCTCGATATTGAAATTGAATTATCTCTATGATTTCGAATCTTCAATATCTGAAATTTAGTCCTGAAGTATCCCTCTGAATCTTCTTTCGAATGCCATAGGTCTGACCTGATTTGGATTCTTCAAGCCAAAGTTATGCCCAATCTCCCACGATGACCTAATTATAGACTGATTTAGTAGAGCGAACTTGTACGACTTTCCATGTGTCACTATTTCCTCCTTCAGCTTTGAAATTGATATAACGAAAACTACAGTCTGTGTACTTGTGGAAATTTTTTACAGAATCCCAATCTGACGCTTAGAGAGAGAGTTATGACGTTTTTCCCATAGTCACCTGTTTGAGATGAAATTCAGGAGCCTGAAAAATCCTAACTTCCATAGATCATATCTCCAAAAA
The DNA here is from genome assembly GCA_034641835.2 of Pinus albicaulis. Classification (NCBI taxonomy): domain Eukaryota; kingdom Viridiplantae; phylum Streptophyta; class Pinopsida; order Pinales; family Pinaceae; genus Pinus; species Pinus albicaulis. The sequence continues at coordinate 868,694,143 of CM076574.1, forward strand.
TGTTGCAAAACAAGATATGAAATTTTTACAGGAGGTTCCCAGGATTTTGGATTTACACTTTAAAAATTTTAGCTTCTGAAACTTCGTATACAAAACGTTATAGCAGAAATGCCACGATGACCTATTTTAGTTGAAATTCGGGAGCTTGAAAAAACCCTAACTTCCCTAGATCATATCTTCGAAAATATTGTGAACCAAGATCTGAAATTGTTACATGAGGCTCCTTAGGATTTCGGCTACGCATTGTACAAATTTCAGTTTCTGAACCTTCGTAGAAACAACTTTATTGCTAAAATTCCATGATGACCTATTTGGAGCAGTGAAACCCTATAATCCAAAGCTCTGATACCAAATGTTAAGAAACTAGCTCCAAAAATAGAAGAAAAGAGAGATCAACGTGTTATAAATCAACCACTTCAAGGGGGAAATCTCCAATACGTTACATAATTGAACAATTCTTGGATCATAAAAATGACCAAAACTTCCTCCTATATATAGGAGTCCATGAGCCCATAGTATAATCCTAGCCAAACTAACAATAACAATGTAAGGGCACAATAATAACAATATTGGGGCTATAGGGGCACAACAATAACAATAAGGAGGATAGAATAATAACAATAAGGGAATAAACTAGTAATATAGGGACCTAACAATCAGATGAAGCCATGGTATCGTCGAAAAGGCGATGAGCAATGGCAAGTAAAGCGGTGGAAAGTAAAGATGGTTTCGAAGTAAGAGGAAGGAATTATTCCTTGTGTCCAAAACCAGCCCAAGTGCCTGAAGGTTACCAATTGATATCAAAAGGCTCCTTAATAGGAGATTGGGTAGCAAGGGGTAAGATACTCAGAATAAGAGCACGCTAATAATCAACAGGCCTAGTAGGCTGAGGTGCCCCCGAGGAAACTTCAGGATAAGGATCTCCACTAGGAGTTGATGAAGGGGATGACGAAACTGGTGGTTCTGCCACCGTGACTTTGTCTCAAACTAGGAGCGAAATGAGATGAACAATTAGAGGCTTAAAGACCAAAAAATAAGGAATTAATTAAGAACAAGCCAAGAAAACATATTTAATGGGCATGTGATTGTAGGAAATTGATTTTATGACATTGAAACAAAACTATGCCTTTTCATATTTTAAGAGTCAAGAAATAGGCAAAAGGTGAATCTAGTCACTTTTAGGTTGAACGAGCGTGAAAGAACAAGTGCTCGATGATCTTTTCAATTTTAGAGAGTCACGAAAAGACCAAAATGACTACTCAGGAAATCTAAGCAAGAGGGTGTACCAAGTTTCCATGAACTGAAATATACACCTTGATGATCAAAATAAAGAGAAATAACCAAGGACTTAATGTACGTGCATGCAGTATCCCCAAATACTGTGTTTGGTATATCATGGTTACAAGGCAAGAGAGTCGGCTTCCTACGGATAAATGATTGCAACCAATGAGGGTCTCCCTTTATATACTTGACGATACTAGGAGCACAAGTCCGTGCTAGTGCTATCTAATGCCAGATGGTGAATGACAACTACTAGGTTTAACGGCGTTGGAACACATCACTAGCCTAGAGCTCTAAATGTATGCATTAGGTTTCAATGCTTCCTTAGGTTGATTGAATTGATTTTAAAGTTGATCTTGAATTAATGTTTCAATTTCAAGGCCTTTCCAAATGTAATCTTGAATTCTTAGTGCACAGCTATATGAAAAATAAAATCATTCCAATTCGATGAATGCTAGCTAAGAGAAGGATAGTAGATCATAATGAAGTAGCAAACAATCAAATACAAGAAGAAAATTTCCTTAATGCATCTAAGACAACCAAAGAAGAAAATGAAAATCTCTTTCCTTGTTCACTAAAAACTACTAATGCCAAAGAACATTTTTCATTTTCAAACTAAGAGAGAGAATGCAAGTGTTTTCGTTTTAGATGAATGAGAATAAAAATTCACTATCACACTAAAAGACAAAAAAAAGACTAGTTTTGAGAAATTCGAATGAAAAGATCTAAAGAAAAGAGATCAATCCAACATGAACATCAAACACACTCAAAACAACATGCACTCTTCCAAACAAACATGGCTATCAAACTGTTTCAGTGAGCAATGTAATCTATGCTCAAGGTGACAGATGGAGAGCTAAACGAAATCCAAGATGATCATTCAACAACCCAATGACACTAGGAACCAAAATAAAAGCTAAAAATCATTCAACAAATTGAAAAGATAACGACCAAAATGACTCAAACTCAATTCAGAAGGTTCAGTGAGGAGGTAACTGGGGAAGCGGTGGAAGGCACCTAGAAACCCTAGAGTGACTAACTCCACTGATTAGATGAGGGACAAACAACTGAGTAGGATGAGACAAGAGAGTCAAAACATTTCTAGTGGATGAATTAGAAGATGAAAATCCAACCCAAAGGTAAAAGAAATTGACAAAACCTAGGAAAAAGGTTAAAATTTTAACCTATAGGATTCGGCGCATTTGTGGGGTTGTGATCTGTGCCAAATATATGATGGGGTGCCTATGAAAAAATAAACAAGCGCCAATCGACGTGAGTGTTCAAGAAATAGCAGCGTCGAGCCTGAAAACAATGGAAAAAATAAAAACCACTGAGCAGAGGTCATACTTAACACTCTAAGACTGAATATGATGGCTGAAAACAGTTAGATAGGCAGAACAAAGCAAAAAAACAATGAAAAGACCAAAGTTGAAAAAACAAGAAAAATGCTAGATGAACAACGAGAGATGATAAACACATTGATCCCAAGTATGGTCACCAACTTGTTATGCAGGTAAGTCCCCTCTGTGAATAGAGGCGATCCCTCTAGCCCTGGAGTGGGTCTATCAACAAGGGAACATGCTAATCCTTCGTACTCCTAGCTTATGAATGAAAATGAGTTGGGATAGATGACCTACCTTGGTCCAACTCTCTTGTTGTAGCTTGTAGCAGCGATCTCCTGATATTCATCTTCACACATCGCGGTGCTTCAGTGGTAATATCCATGTACCTTCACAAGGATTAGAGAATGGTGACAACATACGACAACATACTTGCATTCATAACTATTTGATTGGTAAAATAGAATCAAACATATTTCATAGGATTAAACATATCAAATCCAAAACGGGAACCAAAAAACCAGTCATGTATTAATAAGTAGAGAAAGAGAGTTTACAACCTTAAAGCCTTGACGTTGTAGCCTCCTTCGACGAGTTCTGTCAACGGCGTCTCAAGCATTCATCGGGAAACAGATCTGATGAGGCAATGGGCCCAAACTCTCTCTCGACAATGGATCCTTCTCTGCCTTATCCTTCACACCAGCTATAGTAGGGACTATTAAGCTACCTAAAATTATGTGAGAAGGATGTATTTATAGGAGAGGAGGAGGTGGTTTGGGATCTCGCATAAGGTGGAAGGAAGGCCTTATCCTTTGGGGAGTTGCTCAATTATAGGAAAAAAAGAAGCCAAAGGAAGGACTTCGATGTTATTCAGTCGAACAAACCATGATGACTACGCTCACGAAGTGGTTGGATATGGAAAATTCATTTATATTTTAAAATTTTTTCCAAAAACAGCTCGACGTGGGCAGTCCACTGAGACAGAGCACTAACGGGCACGAGGCCCAGTGTTAATTTCTGTATGGGCACGAGGCCATAACTGCCTACCAGAGCCAACCCAAACTCATGTGTTTTTGAGAGCTTGCTTCAGGAATGATCAAAAGAGGAAATGTTCTTGTCAAGCCAAGGGATGCAATGAAACTTTTTGCAAGGTATGAAAATACACAGAAGTCACTGAAATGGTCTTCCAATGTGCGGGATGGGGATTTCAGGGACGGTGGAAAAATATTGTGTAACACTTGGATTCGAAACTAGTGGGTTCATAATTAAACAACACTGATCATGTCAGAGATCCATTTTTACATCGATTTTTTCTGAGAGTGTGTTTGTTGCAACATTTTTTTCATTATGTTACATTCATTCACATTCCTCATTCAGAAAATTTATTTGCAGATTCATTAGCTAATCAAGCAATTGTTTGGCATATTAATCATTCAATACATTAAATATCGAAAAAATCAATCATCATTGTACATATGAGATAATCACATCATATAAATCACTGTGTGTGTGTATATATATATATATATATATATTTATATATATATCAGAGTTGTTCTCAAAATATACCAAAATCAGACAATCATGTCCTACAAAATTAGGGCCTATGCCCAATCATGTTCATCATCAAAAAATATTACAGTCATTTGATCATAATAAAAATCTACCACTATGGGCCCTGCCGTAGGTAGGTGCCACGAATTAACACTATAGCTATCGCCACATGGCAGAACAACCACACCCAATCATGTGTTACTCCAACCACACGTCTTTGTATAGCCTCGGGAAGGTCCTCTATAGCAGCCATAGGGACTTGGCGAGTCAAGCTCTCCAATTTTCTCTGTATAGCATGGAGTAACCTCCCTATGTCTTTTGTGACATCCTCATCTTCTCTTCCGTGACACTTGTGCCTTGAGAAGCCCTCAGGTCTCACTGGTCCAATATCTGCAACATGATCCATAAATTTGTAAGTCAAATTGTCCTAAAAAAAATATTTTATTCATTTTCATATATTGAAAATTAAAAAAAATCATATAATAAAAAATCGTTGTGTGATCTTACCAATCGCCCCCCATGCTACACCGGATGGTAGGGGAAAATATGGATCTCCCCTGAAATCCATGCCAACATAGGGATAATCGTCTACCATGATGACTTGTTCTCCCCACCATAGGAAGAACTCATCATCCCAGTTAGTCCTAAGGACCTCACCACCCCCCAGCGTCTTCATCAAATCTACCCATCTAGCTATCCGTGGATATCGCAGGCTGCTAATGGTAGAGATAATCTTGGGGCGAAGCCTAGAATCCTCTCAAAGAAGAATGTGCAAAGAATGGTCCCATAAATATTTTTTTTGTTTTATTCTTCTGGATCGAGGTCAGTTGTTTCTTCAAGTTGGTCAATAAGGATGTGCACCAATCATAAAGTGTCTTCAGGAAATCCACTTCCAAACTCATGTTTCCTCGTGAAGCTTGGTGTAAGGATGCTGATCTAGATACTTTGACAATGGTGAAAATAAGTATTTTCATTTGCAACCCTTTCACATCTATGATTAGGATCTGTGTCTTGACCTTCTGAGTACCCTCAACACAGTACACTCGAATATAATCTTCGACATTTAGCCCTCCTATGGGCTTACCTTGCAAATTTACTGGTTCCCCTCTTCGAGAGAGTCTAGCTATAAAATAAATGTCCTCAATTTCGATCCTTATTGGCATTTGATCGATCATGAAACAATCCTCCTTTGGTTCCCAATAACTTACAAGAATTTTGAGCAATCTTGTGTTCATTTTCATGTTTGGCATTTTAAATAACTTCAGCAATCTGCATCCCCGGAGTATATCCAATGATAACTAGTCTTCTATGACCTCATTATCAGTAGTGCTATGCTCCCTCTCTCTCAAGCTAATGGTCATCCTGGATCAATTCATTACAAATCCATTAGAATTTAATTTTAAAATCTCGCTTTGCACATACACAAGTTGCTTCAGACACAGTCGCGTCTATACACAATTTAAAAATTATGAACACACGTATACATAGAGGGTTTTGGAAAAAACATAAATTCTATGGTAAAATTCCAAAAAAATAGCTGGAATTGACAATAAAATAAATGACTAAGCCGATTGAGTAGCTTACCTGGAAGATTTGGGCTGATTCAGCTGATAATTGCTTTGTTTCCAAGTGGGGGAATTTTTGCTCCAGATCTCTTTCACAACTTCATCAAGGCACAAATGACCAAATGTGATCCCAAAACGCCTATTTATGCCCAAAATTCATTTTTTTTCGCAAATTAATTTTGTGTTTATTATTTGAAGTTGTTCATGACTTTATAACCTTTTGGCTTGTAAGTGTTGGGATAGATTGTTTTCAGGTCCATTTTGATGATTTCGATACATTTCCATTACTGATTTAGTTCCATGACCACTGACCTATCATGATAGGTATTTTGTTCAAAACTGGCATATAGGTTAGGGAATTCACTTTCCGTTGCACTTATACATACTAGCCTCCATACTGAAATCTTGCCATAGGGTCGACCCCATCATGTTATGATTATTAACCATTTTCACTTGCTGAATTATAAATCATGATATGATGGTAGAGTGATCCTGTACATGGGCTTCTTATTTAGATCCTCGCTAGCATATGTCGCCCATGCTACAAATTGTGTAGGTTCAGAAGTCGTCTTTAGTCCCGCCATGACTTCTGCATTGAAGCTTCATTCATTCTTCTTCTTCACTATCTAATCTGGATTTATACCCTAGAGGCTCCCAATTTTTTGTTGAGTTCTTTTTCTGCATTGCAAATTGACCATTTGTATATCTTGGCCTTAAGCCGACTTCACTTGGACTCATTTATAAGCCATCTTTTGACCCCATGTTTCTGCAAATTCGGCGATGTAATCACTTATCTTTTGCGACTCGACACCTTTTCCCATGGATGGAACATTCCTCTGAGTTTCACTTACCAGTTTTTCCATATTTCATTGAGCATATGATTGTTCCTATCCCAGGAACTAGTGCATATCTTTATCGACAGTCGTTCTATCCATCGTACTATAGGCATTATTTTATTCTTTTTTTCAGGTTTTCAATATGAAAAAGACAAAAAAATTAAATATCCAAAAAAGAGCGGGATCGAGACATTACTTCCACATTTGATGGCAGCTAAAGAATCAGTTGTGTCACCCTTGAACAAAAAGCTAAGTCTTTTTCTCCATTATGGGATGGGTTTAGTTTGAATTAGGAGAAGCCATAACCTTGTTATCAAGTTAGTACTCCCTGGTTGGTTATATCTTCCAATCATATGGAGGGTTTGTTTGTGTCTCCTTCATGACAAACTTATAGAAATTTATCATATGTTTCCATAGTAAAAAGGAGTCGTGCTTTAGTTCAAGGGAAGTAAACCTGAGTTGGACTTTCTGCAATGACTCTTTACTCATTTTTGAGTCGGCCATCCCTGGTCTCTCACAGTCTTGTTCTATCACACAACTATTTGGTCCTTTTCTTGTGCTGGTTTCAGAAGGTCTACATTGAATTCTTACTGGTGGGTTTGTCTCTTATTGACTTCGAAAAATTTATCTAAGAGTAAACCTAGAGCTGCACCCTGGCATTATTTACATCATTGATAGGTGACCTTGTGCTCAACATTTGATCAACACCATGGGTCTTTGATTGAGTGGTTTCCCTTGTGTTCGACTTCAGCTTTCATTATCACACCTGGGATTCTTGTAGTGCCTTGGTTTCCATTTGACCATATCGGTGGATTCCTCTCCTCTTTTTCAAATTTCATTATTGGTTGGTTCATAGGGTTTCTGTCGTGCGCTAGATATATTTTGTGCATGCCAAAAACATGCTTCAAGTTGGTTACTTCACTTTTCTTCATTTGATTCCTTCCAAATTTTGGCTTGCAAGTTATACCTGCTTTGGACTGATGTGGGATGCCTTAATGCCTTCCTTCTAGCAGATATTTTCCCATCGAATCAAACTCATTAGACTGGGAATAAGTTCTAGAGTCCTTTTGTCCGTACCTTACAGTTTGCAGTCATTAGTGGAAGATTCCTTCACTGTCGACAGTGAGAATACATGAATGTATCCTGATTGGTAGATTCTCTCAAGTGTTAAACTTCAAATCATTCATTCACACCTGTTAGATTGTACTGGGGTACCTTGAATCTCATCATCATTATCAGTGAATTGCCTCACGTTTGTTAACGGTATACATCAATGACTGGTAATCAAACTATTTCTCACATGGTCAACTTCAACTCATTTATTCCCATTGTGTAGAATTGTACCATAGTGATTGGTGAAGACCTGAGGTTTGCATCAACATGTTTTGGTTCACTTTGAAAACTCCTTCAATTTTCTTCCAGTGACACCATCCACCCTTATATGTTGCAGTTCATCACAACAAAATTCTATATGTTGTCACTTGGGTTGCGTGCAGTACCATTTTTTCCACTACTTATGATTTTGTACTTGGAGATTCAGTTGTGACTTTAGTGATTAGATATATTTGCAACATCATTGATCATTCTTATATATGTGATACTTAGACATGATTTTGATATGTAGTTTCTGGGAAGTGATTAGATGATTCACTATGTACTTTATAGTTCTTTCTATACTAGTATACATATTGAGTATGCTCCTTACTTGTTATGTGGACATGATTTTCTTTCACTGAGCATGCCTATGCCCACATCAGAAATGAGCTTTCTTTCTGATTTCTTTCACTGGTTTTTGGCTGGCTGAAATCTGATGAAGTCCTCTCAAGTCCTCACAACATTATTTCTTATGCACATAATACATTTCGGCCATCATGTACCCTTTCTGACCTCATATATTAGGGGGCATCTATTATAACATCATTTATTACCTTTATATACTTGATGACTTATGCATTGGCCTTGGGCATGCTTTTCCTTTCAGACTTGGTCAACTTCTTAAAAAACATCATTTTGAATTCCATACAAGGTGTTGCCCATACTTTTACACCTGAAGACGCGGGTTCTCTCATATTTGACCTATGTATACAAGTCAAAATATGAAAAAACAATAAACTCCCTATTAATTTGGTGGGGTTTACAGGTTTTACCTAAGAACCACCTACACGAGCCCGTGGCCAAAATATTTCGCAACTAAAAAAATAATTTGAGGAAGTATAAATACACCTCATTGGGAAGGCCTAAGGGAGGAGAGAGAATGGTATTGATAATATAGCTTGTTATAGCCCAGATCAAGTCTGATTATCCTTGTGTTTCCTACACTTCTCAGGTTGAGGAAACCCTTGTTTCCTTGTGATGATCACCCTACTTATGTGACATACTTTGTGCACCTCTTATGGAAGAATATTATTGAGGCTTGGGTTGGATGGATCTGAAGGATGGTTTCACTTGGAGCCATGGTTGATTTCAGGTGATATCTCCACTTTCTTTTTACATACATCAATAAAAGTAGCTTTGTCCCATTCCTGATGTCACATTCTTATAGTTCTTATATGTTTCATATACATGTTAATTATTTTGTAATCATTATTTCATGAATCTGTTATGAGTTTATATGATCTAACATACTTATATTTAGGATATATATGCTGTACAACTAGTCTCTATGCTTTGTCATGAGTGAGTTGCAGGTTTTGAAGCATGAAGAGTAGCAGAGGGTTGGCACCTTGTAGGATCGACCTACAAAAAAAACATACGGGTAAGGTCACCTATTCCTATTTTTCTAGTTTACACATTAGGACTTGTAATTTTAATGCTTCTTATGATTGTATGCCTTCCACTCTGTTAGGTCCCTCAACCCAGACCTTAGGGTATATTTTCCTGCAAAAAAAATGTCATCCACATATAGTCTACATGAGATGGGTTCCTCTTGTTCCTAATATGATGGAACATTTATGGGCTCATATTTAATTGCAAAATTTGAAGACCTCTCCATGCTAACACATAATGGGCTATAAAATTCGACTTACTCATCAATATGACTAAAAAAGCCCTCGTATTTCCCCCATTTCTCTTTAGAAATATTTTTTTCTTTCACTTACCATGTTTATGTGCTTAGGGACCACAACCAACAAGAAATACCCCAACAAAAACAATTCTCATGAATCATTTGATATGTGTTGGGATGCACCCAATATTATCTAAGAAAATATCAATTCAAAAACTGTAACTTTGAGAAATATCCTTTGAGACGGCCTATAAATACCCTAGTGCTATTCAATGATTTTCACAAACGTATGGTGGAGGGGGCTCAATTGGCCAACGATAAGTAGAAGGGTAAAATTCTCTTTAACACTGGTAATTCCATGTGGGGGAGATGGATAATGAGGTTCAATGTAATTTAATGCGGGAGGTATGGCATACGAGGCTCAATTGAACAGTGGGAAGGAGAAGGGTATAATGTCCCAAAGAGGAGGGAGTGAAAATGAAAAGTGGATGGGAGGGCACACATATGGCAGAGGATGTCGTGTCAGTAGAGAGATGCATAAACAAGACGGTAGCAGAAAACTTGAGCCAATAACAATTTGGACAGATGGAAAACTTCTATTGGTTGAAAGGACAAACACATGGAAAAATATTATTGGTTGGAAGGGTGAAATCCAAGATTTCCCATTGGCTGGGGTGAACAATGTTTTTCCAATCAAAGCCAACAAAGAAAACTCATATCAGGATAATTAAGTGTAGGGGATGATTGTGTTAAATGAATATACTCAATAAGGTATATGAAATGATTTATTTTTATTTTTATTTTTAAATTTAGCATATTTTTAATCAAAGGATTTTAGTTTGAGTAGTTTGGTAAATAATTGATTTCCCTAATTACATGGGTTAAATTTTTTGGAGACATGTTGTAACTTGTCTATTTGTGATATTTATGAAATAGTTGTACCTAGTGTAATAATGGTGACCAATCTTTGCCATATCTCCAAAAATTATTGTTTTGGTTAAAAAAACTAACGTATTCCTCATTCTGAAGCATTCAAGGTTAACATGTTTAAGGTTTGGACCTAATAAATTAATATCCATTCCATCATTAATAATTGAAGGAAAACTAATACAGTCATAGAAACTTAAATACTTCCTATTCTCTTTAGAATTCAATCTTGAAGTGTTATATTGATATATTTTAAATAACTTAGAAAGGAAATACACAACAAAAATTGATGGAATTAAAGCACTATAAGCATTTAAGGTTATATATTCTAATATATTATAGTTGACGTTATACCACTAAGTGAGCAAATTTTGGTCCCAAAATGTTTAAGGTGAAATGATGTTGAAAAACCTAAAAATTTCACTGATTTGACCAATATAATAAGAGCTAACAAGTCCTGATAGGCTATAATAGGTAATTGATGTTTTCATGAAGAAATAGCTTGGGGCATCTACGGAGATCAACACCTATAATTCTAAGTAATAATAAAAAACTATACATTATGAGGATTATGTTAGATGGGGAGGCTGATACATCTTTGAGAAATACATAGTAATTAGAGTTTATGTTTTCTAAGAAAAATCATGTATTTCCTCAATTACTTTACCCTTAGGATATTTGGTTTATATTTGTGAGTCAAATGGAGTAGGTATATGTAATAATTTTCAATGAGAGAATTGAAATCATATTTACTCACACTCTTTGTATTGGGGATATAATATTTTACAATTAGGGATACTTACACGCCTTGGAAAAATCCTTGTTGTTTTCAATTTTGAGTAGGAAATTCAATGGGAATATGATCCCATTGATTTGATTGGGCCAAAGGAAAATGAAAAAGAAAATTTCAATCATTAATCAACTTGAATTAGAGGGAATTTAAAATAAATCATTAGGGAGAATATACAATAGAATTTAGATAATGAGACTCAAATACAAGGAAAAAGTTACAAGGGGTCTGGCTAATTAGTTAAAGAAAAAATGATATCTTATTACATATTTTAATTTATACATGGATCCCAAATAAGTTGTAAGGAATTTCCTAGGTACCGCAAAGCTAAAAACAATGGGAGATAAAGGATGCAATGTTTTCAAAACCAAATATTGGTAGTTGATGAGGCCGTACCTAGGAAAACACATTATGGAATTTGAAAAGTTAAGATACAGAATTCATATAATTATGGGAGAAAGAGCATGTAAGGAATACAAAGGAATTTCCAATGATAAAAATGATGGTGATGGTAAGGAGGCACTCCTTTTCATTTTATTTCTATAAAGAAGAAATCATTGTCTTAAGAAAAATTAAGAAAGGAACCAAAAAATTGGCATAAGTTTTAAAATTCCTAAAATATGGGATACATAAGGGTTGGGTGATAGGTGAATGATGGTCAAGGTTTCTGGAAGTGGTAAGAAAAAATCAAAATTAAAAATACCAAGGTATTAATAATGAGCAATGATAAAGCATATTATGTTATACCAAATTATTGGTCTTGATTGAGATACTTTTGTTTAAAAAGAAGATGGACATTAACTTCTAATATCAACTTGATCACTTAGTTTTTCATCCATCTTGATGCTTTCAAAATGGAAAATTTTGAAGGAATACGTTTCTAGGGGTAGTTTTATCTATGGGGCCCAATTTGGAGAATTACAGTTTAAAACATTTTGGGGCCAGTTTGAGGCCTTAAATGATGTTTTTTTGGGGTAAAACTGTCTTTCTTAAGTGTGGCGCTCCATGATGTTATTATAAACTTAGATACCTTTCCAACCATGTAAGAAAGGCATCAACCAGAGTTCAGATGAAAAATATATGCCTCTTAGAAGTTGACCTTGGCATGTTTGAACATCACAGTTCAAGAGGATACCATCCTACTCCCATTACTCATGGAGAAGGGGATAGCCATGTGGATACTATAAAGAATACTCTAGAAGGATAAAATTTGTAACTCTAGTTGAGAGAAGGAGTTAAACTTAACCCCTACTTGGTTTTCATGTTGTGTTATAACGTAAGCTCTAGGAGGAAAAGGGGTTCCATTATATTTAAGAGAATTTTGTTCCATCGTAGAGAAGAGTAGGTGAGAGTGTGTTGAATCCTCAAGGTTGTTTTATTAACTAGAATAATGCCAAAGAATTTATGAAGGAGCAATATCCTCCCCATTTTAAATATACTGTAAGAGTCAACTACTTGAGAGGGTATCCCCTTATTAAATAATTATTGAATCAAAATGTATTCCCTAAAGGAAAGATAAATGGTTTTGGGATATAAGAGATCCCAAACTATTGAACTAAATGGTTTTGGGATATAAGAGATCCCAAACTATTGAAATATAGAAAGAAATCATAATTAGATATGCAAAACTAATATCAAGGCACCTTTATCTATTTTAATCAATATGTAGAAATAAAACAACAAAGACGCTTTCTTCAAAACCTTATTCAATATAAATAAACTTTTAAGAAAGATAAACAAAATAATACAATAAATAAAATAAAAAAATATTCATGAATACTATCCACAACAACAAATACCATATAGCCAAGTTATCATCAACTATTACTCCATGAAAATCATTGTTTGAATCATAAAGTGAAAGGAAAACAAATTGCATGCATTAAAATGTTATTATTCAAACTCCAGTTTCTAGTAATTAAAAAATTATACAATATTGTTCTTATTGTAAAATATTAATATAAATTGATTAAAACAATGACGGATCCCAACTAAATATTAGACGCTAAATCTAAATTCCAAAATTGGCTTCCAATCATAGAGACGTGCATTCTCTCGTATACCCTATGGAATCGAAGCACTTCCCATTTAAATTTCTTCCATTTATAATAGTTGGGCCATTGATAATATATGATTGACTCAAAATAAATTATTTTTTTATAATGATAGAGGTTATTCCCTTTTCCTTCTTGGCCTTGGTAACATTTGTGGTTGACTATGTCCTGAAACTACTAGCTAGAGAGAGTTTGGTGCTGACTCATAGATGGTGGAATACATGGGTTGCGTTGATGTGGATTATAGATTAGATTTCATAGTCAAAGGGGGTCTTTTGATTCTTAATATGGAAATAGCTTTCCATTTGTTTTCATCTTGAATCATATACTCTTGCATTCTCCTATATTTGATATCCAACTCAGTGTCAATATTGTAGGTCGAGAGTGGAAGCTTCTTTCAAACCTCTTTTATGGTAGATAGCACAACAAAGTTATAGTATAACTTCTCAAATATCTATCTTCCCCTTATTCTTCTAGTGATGTTAGAGAAATGACCTTAATAGTTTTTTTTCTTCTCCAAGGTGTCCTAATAGATAGCTTTTGTGTACCTATGACCTTTTGGGGTCCAGGGTGGTGGAAAACCCAACTCACATTCCTTGGGAATTGATCCCAAAATTAAAAAGTGAAATCATTAATCTACTTACATCTTTCATTTTCATTGGAAATTAAATTTATTTTTCCTTTAATTAACACGAGCTCCATAATAAAATAATTTCTATCATTAATATTCAACAACTTTAATTTACTTCAAGACTAAGAATTGACAATTTTTATAATATCCTCTGCCACTTTGAGCTTATTTCCTAACTATTCCTACATGTTTACACTATGAGAAATTATTTCCTCTCCAAGGATTCTGTATCTGTTAAGACAATGAAGTGTTATTTAAAGAAGTTCATTATTGCGTTGACATGGTCCCATATACTGTAATATTCCCAAATGGGAAAATGAGCAATACATGCACTAAAAACACATTTTTCAGAAATGTATGCAATAATAGTTAAATGCAGCCCATGGATCCATTCATTCATACATTATAAGAACCATATACAAAGGGAGAATTGAAACAAATCATGGTAGCTTAGTTAAACAAGCCTCCTAAGCCATTATTGCTCAAAAATCATGCAAAAAGAGGGGATGCATCCATGAATATAATATGGAAATACCCTGACAATGTTATTTTATTATTCCTGCAACAACAGTAAGTTGTACATCATATCTAGAGCTGATATGTGCATAAAACATTAGATATATATCATATCCATGCACTATACAGGCTCCTCTAATGAACCCCCTTGGGGTTTTCAGCAAAACACCATGTACAAGTGTAGATCTGAGATCTAAGACTGTAGATCTACTCAAAATTACAGATCTAGAAAGTGGATCTGATCTGATATGAACAATAAAAGGATCCCCTCAAATAGATCTCCAAAGTGAAGGGAAGATCCCAAAAACTCAGAAAATCAGCTCTCCAAATGGTACACTGAACCACCCTGCAACTGCTCCTTCAGAAATTACGAAGATTTGGATCTCTTATGCATTGTAGGGATCAAAATATAGTTGGACTGTAGCCAAGGTATGAAAATTAAGCTCAATTCCTTCAGTACTGACCTCCCAATGGAGTATAAACCTCATCCACTGAAAATGAGTACTAAAATGGCCTAGATCTGGAGATCTAGTCTCCACTTGCTGTAGCTTACTGAACAGACAAACCCTCAATAGGATCTACGCTTTCAAAGGAAGATGAAGCTTGGAATTAAGCCAGATAGTGAACAATATGGTGAAAGGATCCTCCAAGAGATACTCAATGGAAGAGGTGGGATTCCCGATCAGGAACACCCTATGCTAAACAACATACAATCTCAGCTAAACAACAAGAGAAATTTATATGCCTAAACAGACCATATATTCAGAAAATCATAATCATAACCTAACCCCATATGGCTTCCATCCTCTTCCTTATAAACAATGTGAACCTTCTCACCTTGGGTCCCACTCATTAGGGTTTCCGTCTTCATGCAATGAATCTCCCTCCAAAACTGCGTTGTCCCATCATCAATGCCACTCCTCCATAACAATTCTATTGGATTTGGTCAACCTTGACTAAATCTTCATGCAATGTATTCTTCCACACTCAAGGTGGCTTTATTCTAACTATCTAAGCTGATCAATATTCCCACTAAGTTATCTTCATTAATGTCCCACTTCCTCTATACTAGCTTTGTTGACTTGGTCAAACTTGAATTTGTCCACATGCATTAGCCTTTGTTCACACATGAAGGTGTTTTATCCAGCTGTGAATATGATCACTTTCCCTATTAAGAGGGATTTTATTGCTGCTAAAAATATTTATGGGTATCCCTACCCATTTATTCATCTAACTATGTGTTTGGAGAAAAAATAATATTCCAATTAGTTGCATGCTAATTTAGGAATATTACAGTCCTCCCCTCCCAAATGTTGCTTGTCGTCAAGCAACTGCAAGAATAGAATTGAAGAGCCTCTCCTCTTCCTCCTATAGCATCCTCACGTGATAAGTTCCTCTAAAGAACAATATGCTTTCTCATCAATGTGTTCTCAAGTTGTTCCTCCCATGTGTAAAAGCATGCCTTTGGTGAAAATATCAAATGGCTCTCATCATGAAAAAGTGGGATATCCATGGAAACAACTATATGTGGTCTAGAGACCTTCTTGAGGCATAGAATCTGAAATGTATTGGGAATGATCATCCCTATGTGAAGCCTCCATCCCCAAGCTATCATCCACAAAAAGTGAGTCACCCTCCAACATGGTAACTCCTGAAACATCTCCTCCACCTTAAGCTCCTGAAAAGAAGGTGGGCTACATAGCTGAATATGTGGGATTAAAATGTCCATCCCACACTATTTATTTCTCCACTTATGATATGTATGGGGTTGCTGCTGATCTTGGGCTGAAATATTACGATCTCCAAGAATGACCCAAGTTACCCCACTAATCAAAACATCCATGATGTGCCTCTCCCAAGAACTCAAGTTCTCCAAATGGCTCCTCCCATATGAAGACAAGAGGTGTAGTGTGGCAATCATGGTTTTCCTATTGTTTCTCCTGAAGCATGCAACATATTAAGTATAGAGAATGATACTCCCAATGAGCACCTCCAACTCTTGTGCCATCCTCCCAACAAAGCTTCCCACAATAACAAGAACATCATCAATGCATGGAAGCAAAAAGAAATAAAAACAAGTTGCCATATGACAACAGGGAGGTGGATCATAGTTCCATATGTGGAACCAATGTAGTGCATCCCCTGCCTGCCTCAAAACAAAGTGTAACAAGTGTCTTTTTAGCCAATTGTTTGCTGCCACAATCATCCTACAAGATGGGATCATAGAAGTAAAGTTTGGTGCCAATGGTGCACACCAAAAATTATGTGGAAACCCCCACAAACCACCAATAGAATGACCAACATCAATGCTACAAATGACCTCAAGTATATCACAATACAATATACAAGAAGGAAATATCCTCCTTGGTACAATATGATGCTCATAAAAATTAAAGGATTACAAGTCATAATGCATAAATGTACATCCTCTATCATGTATTGTGGTCATTGAGCTGAAATGGCTCAACTAAATGTTCTCCCTCACTCTCAATCGGTAGGGAAGTGGTTGTGACAACCTCTCCATCATAATATAGGCTATGCACCTCTCCATATGCTAATATACATCCTGTTGGATGCCCTCCCAAGTGAAATCCTCCATCAAGGAATGATATGCATCAAAGTGCATAGAAAGAAAGTTCACATGTGCTGCATGTAACAACTTCTCCTTGAGTTCAGAAGCTCTATTCAAGAATAATTTTCCATAAGAATAGATGACCCCATCATCCACCATGTATCTATCATCTCCCTCCAGATCATCAAGAATCATGATAGCACCAAGATCCTTGGAGTACTCTACCAAAATTTGAGACCTCCAATATGGATCAATCCTCCTATGGGACAACGCTAAAGATCTGAATGTGAAGCTCCCCACATGCTAATGTATTTTCCTTTGATATCCCTCATGCCAATTTCATCCATCATAATGCTGCTATATGTGGGAGATTCCTTCCAAAGTGGAAGTACCTCCTGATCCTTCAAGGTTAAGGAGTAGCCCCTTTACACCATGATAGTTACATCTCTTACTCCTGCAACATCATGCAAAGTATGGGAGAAGATCAGTCCATACTCTCAAGTGACAACCAAAGCAAAAAAAACTCTAGTTGCCTCCCCACACCATCACCATATAAAACATGGAGCAACAACATAATAGTTGATATGGAATATATCACATCACCCCAATACATAAAAAATCCTTGTTTCCATATGATGTAAGTGTCATGCCAAAGTCCATCCACCACCCTAGTCTTCAAAATATAATGTGTCATATGATGACCAAACTCTTTCAAGAGTAACCAACGCAGTATTGCGTCTTGCTACCTGGTATCATAAATATGTAAGTGAATTTCCAACCTCTTGCTCATCAATATCACCCATCCAACCCATGGTGAGTGTCTACCATCATGTCCAAAAGTGGAATTCCTCCAATGGAGAATACCATCCTCCCAAACCAGATTCCCTGTCTTTGCATTTCATGGGATGTTGAAATGCAATCTCCTAGAGATCTCCAAATGAATACCACTCATCAATGACCAAGTTGACCCCATATGGATCCAAATAGGTGGTCGGAAAAAACCTCCCATCATGATGTGAAAGGTTCATCAAGAAATATCCATCACAACCATGAGAGATGTTATCCATCATAAGATTTCCTCCAACAAATATCTGCCTATCTTCTGTCATACATATGGGAAGGTCATTGGAATGCTCCAACAATGGTTGGGCCCCCAACTCATCACTGCTGCTCAATGACAATGCTGTTGATCTCCATGATGGTGCATCTGCTATCTTCAAATCATACTCTATGTTGAACACATAGTTCTACATGGCATGGTTCAGGACAATACTCATCCCATCCTCCAAAAATCTATACTCCAACCCCAAGAGTTGTGTGCAAATCAACAATGATACACTAGGATGACTGTATATCTCTTCCTTGAGTAAATCAAGTTTTCCCAATGCAGTTAAAGTCTGCTGCTCCAAATCAACAATATGTTTTGACCCATGGTCATGCAATGGCATATTCCCACAATCCTCCATATGATGCGCTAAAATAACAGGAAATGGAAACATGTGCATACCTTGGTGAAACTTGGGAACATCTTGTACTACTACAAGGGTTCCCTCCTCCAATGTGTTGGTTCCCCCAACTGCTGAGGATGATGGATTATCCTCCATATTTGTGTCACCATTGGTACAAGTCTCCTCAAGTGGTGGTGAAGGCTTCTCTCCCTCTGATTTCTTCTTGTCAAATATTTTGATCACCCTTTGAGTGAAATCTACAAAAGTAGTCACTCTTGCATGAGTCAAATGGCTGAACCACCAAATGTTTGCTTTACCCTCAAGGTGAAGCGCTAAAATCTACACAACCTCTCTTTCTACCACTGGATGTAGTAGGAATAATGCATCTAGCTTCATCACCCAAGCCCTTGCTATACATGTGGATGATCCATAAAAAAGTAGAGAACATAAATCTATTGCCCCTCATTCTCTTATTACTGCAAGGCCTCCTTTCTTCTTCAAGCTAAATAATCTGTGGAAGAGTTAGAGTCTCATTGAAAGCTATAGGTTGAGACTTATATTCTGCAAGGTATCTACTCAGGATCTCGTGTTCCAATGTAATATTCCTTTTTAGGAATTGCTGCACTCTGGACAGTGAAAACACTGTATTCAGAAAATTACACTATAAAAACATGAAATAGGACTTGGATATTCTTATATATGCTGTATGTGCCTTGCATACCAAATGGAATCAGAAAAAAATCATCCTAGCTACATTAAACAGATATCCCCAACTCAATACAACTTAAAAACACTCCAATCCCATGACTTTCAACAACATAATTTCTGAAGACTGCAATAGTGTAATTCACATGAGGGCTTCTACAGAAAATTATGAATTAATACTTATCTGGAGATTATATTAATCATGGAGCCAAGAAATGGAGGTTTAACCTCTTTTATACAATAAATAAGACAACTCGGCAAGGGTTTCCGGCATTACACAAGTATAAAAAGCAGTACTGTAGAAAATAACGCAGTCTACTACAAATATGTATTTGATATGATTGAATATAACATGAAAAAGTTGATCAATACATAAAATGGCCAAGGGACCTCCTTATTAGAATTTCCAGAGGGAAATAGACACCTCCTCCTCAAACACTAGCACAAAATCAAGGGATTCAACCCTACTACTGCTGCACTTGCATAAAAGACGTAGTTTCTGAAAGAGATTGCACTGTAGATGCTGATGAATGATTGAACATAATTCAGATGATGGAATTAAAGCTTATAACCTTCCCTTTAGATCCCTTAAACAAGCTGATCCAAAGAAGAGGATGGAATTCCCGCATGAGAATCCCTTGCACTAAATAGTGCTGCAACCACAGCTAAAAAGCTGAAGCATGCAAGTAGTCAAAATACCAAAGATAGATAAATGCGGAATGCTTTCCTTATTACTATCCCCTTCTTCTTATCCTTGGTGAGCCTCCTCACCCCTGACCCCACTCATTAATGAGGTGACTTCTTAGAAAATATTCTTCCTTCAAAATTGCGCTGTCCTTATTAGTTTCCCTCCTCTTGTAGTAGTGCTGTTGACTTGGTCAACTGGATCTAGTTCATCTGAATCGCCCCTTTTCACACCAAAGTGGCTTTATTTTCCCTCCTATTCTGATCCCCTTTCACATTGGGATTGTTTTATTGCCCTTTTATTCTTCTAACTGCAAAAATGGAGCAATTATAATATTCCAACTAGAAATAGCTAATTGAGAATATTACAGTCCTCCCCGCTCAAAAGTTGCTTGCCCTCAAGAAACAATAAATAAGGATGCTGCAAGATATTTTCTCCCTCCCAAGTGGCATCCTCATCTGGTAGATTCCTCCATTGAATTAGATATTCCTTGGTAACTCTACTTCTTAGCTGCCTCTCCCTTGTGTCTAAGATTGCTTCTGGCTGCAAAATTAGGCGGCCCTAATCATCAATGGGGGGTAGATCATGTTGGAAACTACATTCCTCCCAATGGCCTTTTTGAGGCAAGAGACATGGAAAATATTGTGGATCTTGCTCCCCTTAGGAAGCTCCAGCTCATATGCTACCTTACCGAAAAAATTGATCACCTGGTATGGCCCATAGAAACATGGTTTGAGCTTCTCAGCTCCCTTCTCCTTGAGTGTGGACTGTTTATAAGGCTGAAGACACAGATAGACTATATCTCCCACCTCAAACTGTCTCTCTACCCGACCACGGTCTGCATGTATCTTCTGCTGGTTCTGGGCAGTAGCAATGTTATCTTTGAGGGCTCTAAGTATGTCTTGATTCTCCTGAATCCATTCCTTTGCTCTTGGAGCCTTACTTTCCCCAAACATAACATCAGCAAATCAGAGTGCATCATACCCATATAAGGCCTGGAATGGATCATACCAATAGACATATGGTGAGTAGTGTTGTAAAAATACTCTCCCAAGTGGAGCCAAAGCAACCAAGCCCTTTGATGCCTTGCAACATAGTCTCTCAAGTAGCCTTCCAGCCACTTGTTCACTATCTCTGTCTTTCCATTGGTTTGTGGATGATAGTAGTGCTTGGTGTCAAATTAGTCCCCACTAATTGGAAAAGTTCTTGCCAAAAGCCACCCATGAAGCGACTTTCCCAATCACTCACTATGGTCCTTGGGAGACCATGGAGTCTAAATACATCTCTGAAGAAAATCTCAGCTACCTGTGAATCAGTATAATGTGCAGAAATGGCAAAGAAATGAGAGTAATTTGTTAGTCTATCAACAACTACAAAGATACAATCCTTACCCTGTACTGTCGGTAGGCCGGTGATGAAATCCATAGAGATGCTCTCCCACTTCCCATCTGGAATTCCCATCCGGAATAGGTAGTGGCTGCAATAACCTAGCAGGGTGGGTGTGTTCTCCCTTGTTTTGCTGACAAGTTGTGCACTCCTTGACATGTTGGAGCACATCCTCTTTGAGACCCTTCCATGAGAATCTCTCTCTTATGGTCTTATAAGTCTTTGTGAAGCCTTGATGCCCTGCAAGTGGGGAATCATGTGATGCTAGTAAGATCTTCTCCTTGAGCTTGGAATTCTTAGCCAAGAAGATCCGGTCCCGATAATAGATGATATCATCCATCACCCTATAATACCACTCCATCAAGTATCTCACATGAAAATTCATCTTTGGAATACCCAAATAAAATTTGAGCCTTCCAATCTGCGTCCATGCCCCTCAAGGACAATGCTGTAGGCCTCCTGGATAGAGCATCAGCCATCACATTACTCTTCCCCTTGACATACTCTATGTCAAAGTAATATTCTTGGAATTTTCTCACCTAATTTTGTTGTCTCTCCTGGAGTTGCTTCTGTTCAAGGAAGAATATAAGATTGTTATGATCAGTCTTCACCTTGAACTTATTCCCCACCAAGTACTGCTGGAACTTGGCTAATGCATGCATGATAGCCAACATTTCTTTATCATAGATGGGGTATAACCTTTCATGATGAAGCAACTTTCAGATTTCAAAGGCTATAGGATACCCTCCTTGCATCAAGACTACTCCAGTTCCTTCACCTGATGCATCACATTCTAGAACAAAAGGTTGAGAAAAATCAGGCAAAACCAATACAAGACAAATACTCATTACCTCTTTGAGCTTATCAAAAGCCCTCTGCACTATAGGTGTCCAGTAGAAAGCTTCCTTCTTGGTCAAGTCTATGAGTGGTGCTGCTAGCTGTGAGAACCCTTTCACAAACTTCCGGTAATAAGTGCATATACAAACAAACCCCCAGAGTTTTGTGACATTTCTGGGCTTAGGCCAATCTATGATAGCCCGGGTCTTCTCCTCATGCACCTTTTCTCCATCCACTCCTATGATGTGTCCCAAATACAACATCTCTGTGAGGCCAAATTCGCATCTAGAGAGCTCGGCATAGAATTGTCCTTGAGAATATGTAAAACTGTCTCAATATGCTGCAGATGCTTTGTTAGAAAATTATATATTACGGAGCAATGCAACACATAAAATTTGTGGAAAATACAAGCACACAAAACACATAAAACCAGAGAGACACAGATATACGTGGTTCACCCAGTTTGGGCTACGTCCACCCCGAACAGTCAGTCCTTCCTTTCTATTATCCAGCAAAATGAAGAGACAAAACCTACATCAGATCCACTGTAATAATCTTTTGTTCTCTCTCACAGTATCCCTATATATTTTCCACTCAGAGAATACACATATATAATGCACAACCATAATACAATACCCTCATACAAAGAGAGGGGTTACCTTCTAGGGAGAAAAACCCTAAACTAAACACAACGTCTACCGTCAGATCATCTGCCTAATGAACAACCCAGATTGACTAGAAATTACTATACTTTTACAAGGAAATTTTACATCTATTTTTGGCTTCAGGGGCGCTGCCCCCGAAACCCCCGCTGGGGGACTGATGGCCTCCGGATCCCCCAACCGGGGGGTCAGCCCCCCAGACCCCGTGGGGGGGACAATTCCCCCCCGCACCCCCCCACTGCAAGGGCGTACATTTTTTCTAGGGTATACATCCAACTAAAACAAGGATCTCTTAATCAAGATGAAAATTAGGCTCCACACCCAACATGCTCCTCCCAAGTGCGGCTGTAGATAAGAATATCATCAAAGAAGACTAATACAAACTTTCTCAAATGACCACGGAAGATGTGGTTCATGCAAGATTGGAAAGTTGCTGGGGCATTGGTCAATCCAAAGGGCATCACCAAAAACTCAAAATTCCCATAGTGACATCTGAACGTTGTCTTGGGGATATCTTGATCCCTCACCTTGATTTCATGATACCTGGATCTCAAATCAATCTTGGATAAGTATTTAGATCCCCTCAACTCATCCATTAGTTCATTGATCCTGGGTATGGGGTACCTGTTCTTCATGGTCTTCTTTTTCAAGGCTCTATAATCAATGCACATCCTCAATGTGCCATCCTTCTTCTTTACCAAGACCACTGAAGAAGCAAAAGGACTAGTACTAGGCCTGATGTGTCCTAGAGCTAGCAGCTCTTGGATGGCCCTCTCAATCTTATCCCTATATGCCTTGGGGTGCCTATAAGGAGTGGTGATTACTGCTTGGATCCCTTGCTCCGACTCAATAGTGTGTTCAAACCCTCGGTTAGGAGGCTTCCCTAGTGGAATATCTCCAAATATTGTAGAATACCGATCCAAAAGAGACTGAACATCTGGATGCACTAGTGAATCCTTTCCCCCTACTTCTGATAGATGCAGCTCCACTGCCCATTCTATATCTCCCCTGCATAGATCTGCCTCCATCATGTGTGCTGAAACAACCTGGGGGGTATGTGTTTATGCCCTTGATCTTCTGATGCTGACCACTCTTCCCTTCTGTCCATTCCATCTCCAAAGTTTTCCAATTAGTGGTAACTATCCCAAGAGCAATCAACCACTGGACTCCCAATATGATATTAATGTCAGGAATATCTACCACAAAGAAGTGATTTGTCAAGGTGTAGGTCCCCATGGTAATGGACAGTGCCGAAACATACTTGGCACACTGCAAGGTCCTAACTCCTGGAACCAAGACTGAGAATCCCTCAAACTCCTCCATGTGGATCCCTCTCCTTTGTACTAGCTGTGCATCAATAAAATTATGATTTGCTCCACTTTCTATCAGTACAGACACTCTTTTCCCCATAATAGTACCTCTTACCCTCAAGGTCAGCTATTTTGGGAACCCTCTTAACACTGCAACAGCTCCCCCTCTTGGAGCAAAGTATTCTATGGATGGTACAACATTGGAATCCTCCCCTTCTTTGGAGAAGGTCTTAACATAATTTGCCTCTCCTACAACACATTATTCCTTCAAATCCTGAACAAGGATTGTCTCCTTTGGCCCTGAAGAAGTCTCTTGTTGCAGTAATGTTTTTTCCTCGGGCAAGGTGTGTTGTAAGTCTCTAGCTTTCTCCATAGCTTCAAGGAGAGTGGTTGGTTTAGTGGATTTGACCAACACTTGCAATGGTTCAGCCACCCCATCAACAAACATGCATACCTTCCTGCTCATAGTGAGGTTGGATACCATCACTGAAAGTTGCAAATATTCAACAATATAGTCTTCAAGATCTCCCTCCTATTTGAGCTTGGTTAACTTGACAAAATGGGATTCCGGATCTCTTGGATCAAATATTTCCACTAGTATTTTGGTGAATACTGAGTATGAAGTGATGTGATTATGCCCAAGTGTGGTCAATCCATGAAACCACCATTCATGAGCCTCCCCTTCTAAGTGCAACACAACTATCTTGATGGCTTCTATTTCAGAAACCTTGTTGAGCTGAAAGTAAGTGTCCAGCTTCTCCACCCAAACCTTGGCTGTACACTTAGGTGTTCTGTCATATGTGGGTGAGAAGAACCTCCCCATACTGTGTTGTAGGTCTGATCCCTGCATAAAACTTCCCTTCTTTTGATGAAGATCAACTCTCCTCCCATCCTTGATCCGGAAAAACTCTTGAAAGCTCAAGTGTTCTTTGAACTTTTGAGATTGGGATTCATATTCCTCAAAATAATTACCCAAGGTTTCCTCCTTATCTTCTCTAGATAGGAATGAAGGCATGGTAGAGAATTTTGGTGCAGCTAAATGCTCCATGCCATATGAAGTGCCAGTGCTTGCCTCATGGAAAAACCCTATAGAATACCCTTTATGCCTCATCTCCTTGAGGTCTCTTCCAATGTTATGTATGGTCTAAAGTAGGATTTTTGAGATATCTTCCTCCTCCATACTGTAGATAAATTATCCCCACAAGCTGAGCCAAGAGCAGAGCTCTGATACCACTGTAATATTCCTTTTTAGGAATTGTTGCACTTTGGATAGTGAAAACATTGTATTCCAAAAATTATGCTATAAAAAAATGAAACAGGACTTGGATCCTCTTATATATGCTATATGAGCCTTGCATACCAAATGGCATCAGAAACAAATCATCCTATCTACAGATCTCGCCATCTCAATACAGCTTAAAAACACCCTAATCCCATGACTTTCAATAACAGAATTTCTGAAGACTGCAATAGCATAATTCACATGAGGGTTTCTCTAGAAAATTATGAATAAATACTAATTTTGAGATTATATTAATCATGGTGCCAAGAAATGGAGGTTTAACCTCTTTTATAAAATAAATAAGACAACTCGACAAGGGTTTCCGGCATTACACAAGTATAAAAAGCAGTACTACAAAAAATAACGTAGTCTACTGCAACTCTATATTTGATATGACTGAATATAACATGAAATAGCTGATCAATACATAAAATGGCCAAGGGCCCTCCTTATTAAACTTTCCAAAGGGAAATAGACACCTCCTCCTCAAACACTAGCACAAAATCAAGGGATTCAACCCTGCTACTGCTGCACCTGCATAAAAGATGTATTTTCTAAAAGAGAATCTATTGTAGATGTTGATGATTGATTGAACCTAATTCAGATTATGGAATTAAATATTAGAAACTTCCATTTAGATCCCTTAAACAAGCTTATCCAAAGAAGAGGATGGAATTCCCGCATGAGAATCCCTTGCACTAAATAGTGCTGCAACCACAACTAAATCATTGAAGCATGCAAGTAGTCAAAAGTAAAAAGATAGATGAATAATGAATGATTTCCTTGCTGCTATCCCCTTCTTATTATCCTTGGTGAGCCTCCTCACCCCTGATCCCACTCATTAATGAGGTGACTTCCTAGAAAAGATTCTTCCTTCAAAACTACGCTGTCCTTACTGGTTTCCCTCCTCTTGTAGCAGTGCTGTTGACTTGGTCAACTGGATCTAGTTCACCCACATTACCCCTTTTCACACCAAAGTGGCTTTATTTTCCCTCTTAATCTGATCCCCTTTCACATTGGGATTTTTTTATTGCCCTTTTATTCTTCTAACTGCAAAAATGGAGCAATTATAATATTCCAACTAGCAATAGCTAATTGAGAATATTGCATCCAAGTGCCCTCCATCTCCATGACTCTTGTATTCTTCCTCAAAAGGAAAGGGAATAGTGTAATGATTTGGAGCTTTCTGAAACATTGGCTCTTTATTCTAAGAATAGGAAGTACATGGACCTTCCTCTTCTTGAAATCCTCTAGAGATTTCATTGGATCCTTTCTATTTCATCTTCTTAACCTCCTTGGAGAGGTTCTTCATAGATCTAAAAACTAATGAGATAAAGCTCATTCCTTCCACCATTTTAGATCTCTTCTCCTTCTCTTCTTATTATTATAGCATAATGGTTGAAAACTCACAGGTTGAGCCAAGATTATGCTTTGATACCACTGTAATATTCCCAAATGGGAAAATCATCAATACATGCACTAAAAACGCATTTTTCAGAAATGTATGCAATAATAGTTAAATAAAGCCCATGGATCCATTCATTCATACATTATAAAAGCCATATACAAAATGAGATGTAAACCAAATCATGGTAGCTTAGTTGAAAATGCCTCCCAAGCCATTATTGCTCAAAAATCATGCAAAAAGAGGGGCTGCAACCATGAATATAAGATGGAAATACCCTGATAGCATTATTTTATTACTCCTACAACAACAGT
This sequence comes from Pinus albicaulis, assembly GCA_034641835.2. Lineage (NCBI taxonomy): Eukaryota > Viridiplantae > Streptophyta > Pinopsida > Pinales > Pinaceae > Pinus > Pinus albicaulis. Next base: position 868,721,247 of record CM076574.1, read on the forward strand.
AAGTTGTGCATCATATCTAGAGCTACTATGTTCATAAAAATTTAGATCTATATCAGATCCATGCACTATACATGCTCCTCTAATGAACCCCCTTGGGGTTTTCAGCAAAACACCATGTACAAGTGTAGATCTGAGATCTAAGACTGCAGATCTACTGAAAATTACAGATCTGGAAAGTGGATATGATCTGATATGAACAATAATAGGATCCCCTCCAACAAATCTCCAAAGTGAAGGGCATATCCCCAACACTCAGAAAATCATCTCTCCAAATGGTGCACTGAACCACCCTGTAACTGCTCCTTCATAAATTACACAGATCTAGATCTATTCTGCATTTTAAGGATCAAAATATAGTTGGCCTGGAGCCAAGATATGAAAATTAAGTTCAATGCCTTCAATACTGACCTCCCAATGGAGTAGAAACCTCGTCCATTGAAAATGAGTACTAAAATGACCTAGATCTGGAGATCTAGTCTCCACTTGCTGCAACTTACTGAAACAAACAAACCCTCAATAGGATCTGCGCTGTCAAAGGAAGCTGAAGCTTGGCCTTAAGCTAGATAGTAGACAATATGGTGCAAGTCTCCTCCAAGAGCTACTCAATGGAAGAGGTGGGATTCCTGATCAGTGACACCCTATGCTAAACAACATACAATCTCAACTAAACAACAAGAGAAAGTTATGTCTAAACATACCATATATTCAGAAAATCATAATCATAACCTAATCCCATATGGATTCCATCCTCTTCCTTATAAACAATGTGAGCCTTCTCACCTTGGGTCCCACTCATTAGGGTTTCCATCTTCATGCAATGAATCTCCCTCCAAAACTGCGCTGTCCCATCATTAATGTCACTCCTCCATAACAACGCTGTTGGATTTGGTCAACCTTGACTGGATCTACATGCAATTTCTTCTTCCACACTCAAGGTGGCTTTATTCTAACTATCTAAGCTGATCCATATTCCCACTGAGTTATCTTCATTAATGTCCCACTTCCTCCATACTAGCTTTGTTGACTTGGTCAAACTTGACTTTGTCCACATGCATTAGCCTTTGTTCACACATGAAGGTGTTTTATCCAGCTGTGAATATGATCCCCTTCCCCATTAAGAGGGATTTTATTGCTACTAAAAAGATTTATGGGTCTCGCAACCCATTTATTCATCTGACTAATATGTGTTTGGAGAAAAATTAATATTCCAATTCGCTGCATGCTAATTTAGGAGTATTACATATACAATGTCTACTTCCTATCAATATCTTTCAAGCATCCAGTTTATGACTGATCCTTTTATTAATTTTTTCATAAGATAATTTTAAACCTAATAAATGCTTGCATTTTTGGACCATTAATGGATGATTTTGTTCAATAACTTCATTCCTCTTATCTAATAGGGGTTTTAGGTAAATTAGTTCTGAATGTTTTGCTTGAAATTCATCTTGTAATTGAGAAACTTGTCTACTCATCTTGATCAAATTCTCTTGAATGGAATTGACTTGTATAGTCTCCACTACAGGGTCCACCCTATATTTCTAACATTTTAGCAAGGACCAAGGCCACTTCTTCTTCTAAAATTTTAATGGTTCTTTCATTTTTAGCATTTATTTCATTGAGGGTTTTAATTTTATCTTTAAATTGAGCCTTTTCTCTTTAAAATTTTTTGTTCTCCTGATTTGGAATATGGTTGATTAGTGATATATTCATTTTTATTTTTAGACGGGATATTTCATTATCTTTTTCCTTTATTAGGTCAACAATATAATCCCTATCATATTTAATAATGCCAAAGATAAGTAGCTTTTGTTGTAAATTATCCAACATAATAGTTTTGTATTTATTACTATCCTTTTCTATCCTTCAAAATGTTCTTCTTCCTTGTGTCGTTGTAACTTCAGTTAATAGACATTGATTAAGGGATTAATCACATCCCCGACCACAACATCACTTGTATATTTTTTGCAATATATTTCTCTTGAGGTGCAAGAGTATCCAAATCCAATTAAAACTAGGTAGACTCATAGTCACTACGCTTTAGATGTCCAACCAACTTATCCACTCTGGGTTTCATAAATTCCATTTGAAGTTGACCTATCTTATAATCAACTATGGATGGTAGTCTAAATGGAGAAGGGTCTTTGTGTACCAATTTAATGTAAATATACAATATTTCTTTCTCATATGCGTCTTTGTTAGGGCTCGAGTTCATATATTTACCCTTTTCCATTTTCTTGAAAGATATGTCTTATGACAACATCTCTGAAAATATAGGTAATTCATTAGAATAACAATAAATAATTGACAAAATTTTATTAGAAGATGATACAATTTTCAATATCTTATCTGGGAGATATATTATTCCATCATGTCTAAAAATTTCCTAACTAAATTAGGATGTCTTGGTTTGCTTCCTTTAGATTCAACATTATCCATCTAACCAGGATTTGTTGTAGAATTTTGAGTCCATATATCATTATTAGCCATTTATTATTTATACTTATTGGGAGAATTAAAGTAAGGGGAGAACTTAATTGATGTGCCCAAATAGGAAATGACCTGATGAGTGTCATATTTTCACTCCTAATATTCTTAAAACATAAAATATTTCAACATTTTATCAATAGCTGGGAGAGTTGTATGGGAATTAATGGTAAACAAATAATTAAGTTGGAATGCTAAATGCATATTTATTTCCCTTGGAGGTAATATTAAAATCATCACAATGGATCCTCTCTATGATGTATTCGAGGGAAAATAATTGAGGAGACAAGTACATAGGAAGTTGGTATAGTTTAAGTTCAACTCCATAAATAATAATAAATATATAATTCTTTTTATTATACCAATCTCCACATTTTAAATTTTCATTCATATGTAGGTGAAGCATACACACATTGTGGATTCTTTGAGCGAGATGGATAAATATTAGACTATAAACTGTAATGAATCTTTGATAGCCATAAGGTTGGTTTCTAAAAACCATGATTGATTGTTATAACATCTTTTATCACTCCTGTAGACCAGATGCTCTTCTATGGCCTGGGAAAATCCCTTCCCCTTGCAGATATGTCTTTATTTCAAAAACTGTTTTTCAAAATATATATGTGACTCTTACCACTATTAAAATGTGTACATACGTGGCCCTCATGAAAAATAACCGTGTACACTTTTTAAAACTTGAAACTATATATAAAAACATATTTTTTGGGTGGGGTTTATGGGTTTTACTGAAATCCCACCTATAGTAGCTCATGGCCTAACCGAATTAACTAGTTTGAGGTGGTATATATATACACCCTTTCGGTAGGTCTAATTCATTCCTAATGAGAGGTATCAACATTATGCCCAAATTTCCCGAGATTAGGTCTATAATTTTCCCATGCCTCTTGGGTTCCTATTCTTTAGGAGATGCTCAACCTCCTTATATTAGATCTTCTTGCATATATTGGAGTGGAATTCTTCGATGTATTGGAAAATATGGATCTAGAGGAAAGATTTAATAAAACCTTTGGTTAGGATCAAGTTGTAACTACACCTATCCTTACTACTTTCAATTAATAAAGAAACTCATATCCTATTTCCAAATTGCATTGTTATCTTATAAATGTTAATTTGTAATGATGCTTATGATGATTTAACATACATATATGTAATTTCAATTTGAATTCGGTGATCAAATTTTGTCTTTGTGTTTTATTTTTGGGTGTGCACATCTTGGAAGATGATTGAGGGTTTGTGTTAGTGTGAATTCTAATCGCAAGTGTACGAAAAAAGATCACTTTAGCTGTGCATAAAAAACAACCCTAACATCAAATGTGGCTGTCAATTTCCTTAGATCTACAGTAGGTGATTAGAATAAATTCTACAAAAATTAGATCTATGCAGTTAAAGACAAATAAACAAGAGTTACTCCATACACCCAATAGACAAGACAAGAATTTATAAAGCATTTTTTGTATTATGACACATGGGAAGGGAACATAGAAAGATGTTACCCGTCCCCCTCAATGGGATGGTTTCTTGTAAGTACTCAGTACTTCAGATCCAAGATCTCTCTCTCTTTTGATGGTGCAGAAAACCCACACAAAAATGGAACTCAAAGGGAGCTCACAAGAAAAAGTAGAAAAAATATGAAAATGATGGAGGATCAAAGTCAGACCAAAAGTATAGATCGAAAGGTGATCTCACGGCAACAAAAGGTAGTGAATGAATGGAAAACCCTTCTATTTATAACAAAATATTGAGTTAGTCTAGATATTAGTGTATAATTAAAATATTATTAAACAAATCAAGATCCAACTTACATGGAATATTTTATTATTTGTTGTGGATGGAAAAGGAATTTAGAATTGGTCAAATCCCTTTATTTAGAAATAATAAATAAATAAATGATTTATTTATTATTTCAAGGATGAGGTTAAGGAATAATTAAATAAATAATGATTTATTCAATTATTTATAAATGATTTAGTCAAATTTAACAAGGAATATTATTAAATAATGATTTAAATAATTATTCCTAGAAAATAATAAGATAAATAATGTGTAATCTAATTAATTTTCCTGTTTTGGGTTAAATATGACCAGGAATATTAATTAAGAAATGGTTTAGCTAATTATCCATAGAGGAAAATCAAACAAATAAGGATTTATTTAATTATTCCTCACGGGGTTTCCTGTTTAGACCAGAAATAACTTAATAAACTATGGGTTATTAAATTATTTCTCATAGTGAAAGCAATTTTACTATAGTAAAATTGGTCTTACATGGTGCAGTTTAGTCCATATAATAGTAACATGTTAGATGACAAAAAATTGGTGTAACAAATTCCCCCCCAAAGTGTGAGCATTAGGAGCTAATCGTATGACTGAAGTATGTTGTAAGAACATACTAGACACCGAAGGGGAGTCAGAGAGAGAAATATAAGATAGTCTAAAGTGAGAGAGGAAAATACCCTGAGGAGGCGAGACTTACAGGTGTGGAAAGTCTCTTTTATGAGTGAGTACCTAATCTGAATGAGGCAGGGGAGGCATATCTATGCTTGCCAAGATGAAAAAGTACAAAGAATAATGGTGCGCCCAACAAACATGGGACTAAGCTATATAGTACATGCTGGCATAAACATGGGAGAGATAAAAAAACATAATGGATCCCACATACATATTGTGCCTGGGACAACATATAAGACTTATATAATAATATCTGAGTCCATGAGATATAATAACAACCAAAGAGGCTCTGTAAAATAGGAAAGGGCTCGGAAAATATGAATGATACATGCAAACTAAAAAATGGCGCTGCAAGCGGCTGAGGTCAGAACTTTAAAATTTGTAGAGCTGCATCCAAGGATGTAGTAAAGAGGTCATCTGGGTATGTGGGGGGCTACCTGAATGGCTACCCCCTCATGAGGTCTAAAACATCACACACACACCCAGGAATTACTGGTACAATTTGCTGCATCACTGAATAATCAATTATATAGATCTCGATCATGCCATAAGGCGCTGGAATTAAGAAACAATCAAGTCAAAGGGAAATAAAGGGTCCCTTTTCCTGATCCGAGGCACCGAACATGAGTGGAAGCAGGAGCCAAAGTGCACCACCCTCTAGACCTATCTCTTGGAATAAATAAGTTGATGTTGACAGAAGGAGGTCTGCCATAGGTGAGGTAATGAGGAATTCTCAACTAAGGCACGAGGGATAATAATAGAGTGATTGATCGATTGACACTAGGGATGATGGTGGAATGGGGGGTACAGAGTAGTGGGCTGACAACTTCCTTGTTAGAGCATAAAGGGCATGAATGACCTGGAAGAGACTGACTCGACTCCACAGGGGATAGGGGATAGTATGATTGGGGGCTAAAATGTGCGACATGAGAGAGGTAAAAAGCCATGAAGTATGGAAGATTGGGACGGGAAACAAAGGGAACTCAGGACAGACACCATGGATGTGATGATGACTCAACTCTGATGCTTTAAACAAGGGCGACTCGATGATGCTACCACATAGAAGAGGCCTGGTGGGACCATAAAAACATGAGTACAAGATGGTTACTCATGAAAAAAATCAACATGAGGATCGAAAAGTATGAAGGGAAAGTGGTGCCCCAAGTACAAGTGTCGCAAGTGAAGAAATCTGATTTCGAGAAGCGGCGAAGTGACCCTTCTTGGAAAACAGGCTTCCAGGTTAAGTATCAAATCACCAAAAATGAAATTTAGCAACCTAAATGAAATAAAACGTGCATTTCAAGAGGGAAATGCTAAGGGTAAAATTTATTAAGGTAGAGCGCATTGCGAGGATTAGGAAGAGGGTGGCCTTTGAAATCTTCTAGAAGGTATTCCCTTTACCCAAATCCTTACTGATGATGTAAGGGCCTAACCATAATGAGTCAAACTTCCCATGACCAAGGACATCATGAGCTTGGTCATACACTAGAACAAGATCACCTTCGTGAAAAGCATGAGGGTGGACGTTTCGGTCATATTGAGCTTTGGTGCACTTCTTAGTCGCTTTGGTGGTTTGCAATGAAACACGATGGTCTTCGGAAGTGTGCTCAAGCATGATAAGTCCTTGTTCTAATGGTTGGGTGTTAGGGAGAAGTTTGATAGCTAGGTGAAGGGAAGGGATTTCACATTCGATTGGTAAGAATGCCTCCTTGCCAAAAACAAAGTGGAAATGAGTAAACCCGGTGGCGGTTTTAATAGAAGTTTTATAGGCCCATAAATTAGGGAAGAGCATAAGGTGCTAGTTGGTTTTGTTCATGTTCACCGTCCGTTCAAGCATAGTTTTAAGGATTTTATTGACTGCTTCAACTTGGACATTACCTTGGGGGTAATAAGACGATGAATATTGGTACTCAACGCCCAACATAGAGGATAGCTCACACCATATCGCATCTTCAAAATGTTGTCCATGGTCAGAGACCAATTGTTTTGGAACCATGAATCAAGTGATAACATGGTTAAAGAAAAAGAGAGCCACGGTCACTGCCGTGTTGTTGAACGTTGACATGGCCTCAACCCATTTGGTGAAATAGTCAACCACCACAATGATATACTTGTGGTTACCAACAGATGGAGGTTGACACTCCATATAGTCTATGGCCCACTTACAGAAGGGACCAGCTAAGATGATAGGATGGAGGGGAGTCGGAGGGGCTCGAGCCTTTGGGGTGAAATTTTGTTAGTTGGAACAATGTTTGATTGCTTCAATGCAATCACCAAAGAGACAAGGCCAAAAATACCCAGTGCACATGATCTTTTGGGCAGTAGAAAGACCAGATATGTGGCCACCATAAGCACCTCTATGGCAGGCATTAAGGACCTACTTAGCTTTAGCGTGCGTGAGATAATGACGAAGGAAAATATCTACACCACTACGATAGAGGTAGTGCAGGGCCTGGTGTCAGATACGTCATCGAGCATCACGATCAAGATGGAGGGAGAAATTTTGGGTCTGAAGATAAGTGAGGATGTCCCCATACCAAGGGTCATCTGAAGTAATGGACAATGAATTTTCATCAAGAAAATCATCATTAATTGGTGGATCTTACGTACCGGTAAGTAACTCAGAAATGAGTTCAGCGAAGGTTAGACCTTTCTTACTTTTTGGTGTGACAAATTCAAGATCGAATTCTTGAAGAATAATGATCCAATGTGCATACTTCCCATTGATGATCCGTCGACTCAACAGGAAGGCCATAGGGTTGGAATTAGTCATGACCATGGTGGAACACATGAGAACACAATGACAAAATTTGTGGACAGAGAACACAAAAACCAACGCCAATTTCTCTTCATGTGCGTAGGAAATAGGGCGGCCTACGAGTTTCTTACTGACATAATAGATAACATGCTCGATTCCATTTTCATATTCCTGAATAAGGACCCCATCGATTGAGTGGGTGGAGGCTGAGATGTACAGGATGAAATCCCTATCAAAGTTAGGAGGAATAATCAAGGGAGTGGAGCTGAGAGCATGTTTCAGGGCACCGAAATAATTTTGAGCATAGTCATCCCATACGAATGGAATGTTAAATCTGAGGAGTCTAAGGAGCCCATGCACAGTGGTGGCATAGTCATGTACGAACCAATGAAGGAAATTAGCTTTGTCTTGGAGGCTTTGTAACTGGCGTAAGGTACGAGGGATAGAAAGCTCAAGAATTGCTTGAACTTTCAAGGGGTCAAGCATTATACCATCTTTATACACAATGAAGCATAGAAGATGGCTGGTAGGAACACAAAAAACACACTTTAGTGGGTTGAGGTGGATATTATACTTGTGACATCGAAGAAGGACGATATGCAAATCATGGAGGTGTTGCACCCGATGTTTAGAATGCATAGTGAGGTCATCTAAATAACCAAGGATAATATGAGCCAGGTCATGAAAACAATATGACATGGATCGCTGAAAAGTGGCTCCAGAATTCTTAAGGCCGAACGACATGACCCTATAAGCGAAGGTTCCCCATAGACTAATGAACACGATTTTAAGCTGATTAACATGATGGATAAAAATCTGGTTATATCCGAAGAAACCGTCCATGAAGGATAGAACCTCATGCCCCACACACTCGCCGATGATTTGGTCAATGAATGTTGTGGGGAAGTTGTCTTTGGGACAACCTTTGTTTAGGTCATGAAAGTCAGTGTAGACACGGATGGTGCCTTGTTTTTTTAAAATGGGAACCGGATTGGACACCTAAGTGGTGTATTCAATGGGATAGATAAAACCAACTTGATTGAGCTTATTGATTTCGGCTTTGACAACCTCTCTTCTGGAAGGATTAATGAGTCTCAACTTTTGATAGACAGGATTGGCATTGGGCCATGTATCGATATGGTGTTTGACAATGGCAGGATCAAGTTCGACAATTTCTAAATAGGACCAAGCGAAAACATCATGGAATTCCTTGAATATCTTAGTGTAAGCCTCAATTTCTTCCAGGGTGCATTGGGCACCCAAGGGTATGTTTTATTCTACCCCTGGTTTGTCAGAAATTTGAATTTTAATGGTAGGAGAGATATTGGCCATATTTCCTTCTTCGAAAGCATCTGGTTCAGGAATAAGGCTTTTAAACCAATTAACTTCATCGGGAATGAAGTATTTTGATTCCATAACATAATGGCCATCAGATTGTTGTTGGAGGAAGTACACACAGTGGTGCATATCATCCCACGGAAAGTCAGGGTGGTCATAGCTTCCATAATGTCTTCATCTGAATGGAATATGGTGTGACTGGTGGAATGATGGCCATATGACGTGACGAAGCTACTTGACTCATCATCATGAGAAGTGAGGTTCGCATGCGTATTGTCACAGAGGGTAACAGAAGAATAAGTGGATGAATAATCCACTGATGTTGAGCCCAAGGTGATTGTTGAAGGAAGGTCAAGCGAAACAGAAGAGGATGCCTTAGAGGGGCCTTCCACTGCTAGTCTCATAGATGATGAAAGGTAGAGGATAGTGGCCGAAGGATCCATCATCTTGACATTGGGAGGGGGCATGTCAATGGGAGCGGATGTGTCCTTTGGTTTTTCCGAAGAAAAACTCACAAGTAAGGGATAGGTGGAATCATTGCGCTTGGCCTCGAATTGGTGAACTTCTTGCAAGGAGGTGTGGGAATCTTCAAGGTGGGGATAGAGGTGAGTATAGTGGCCATGGAATTCAAAAAAAGAACAAGGGTGATTTGTGTGCAAAGTCTTGATTTCTTGGCTAAATCTGGTAAAGTAACATGGAATTCTAGGATATCAGACTCAAGAAATGCTTCGTTAAAAATCGGTTTGATGTGAGACAATTTAGGACAATTATTGGTGGCATGACCAACAAAATCACACAAAGCACATCGAGGTGTATGCTTTGGAGGCTTATGAGGAGAATGTGTTTTTTGGGCAGCCTTGTCCTTAGGTGTCTTTTTTCGCACTTTCCCCCCCTCACCTGAGGCTTTCGCAACAAGAGCAGATTCTTGTTGAGGTGGTTGAGGCATCGAAGCAAAGGGAGGGGTCATAGCGACTGATTCGATCAGGGTCAAAGCAGTGTAAGGTTTGAGCTAACAAGGCAGGATATTGGTCGGAGGATCAATGTACCAGACTGGGATCCCCAGGGTCATGTTGGGAAGGGTCAAGGTCAGGGAAAATTTCGAGGGATAATAATTGCAGGTGGGCTAATTTTCTATGTTTTTTCCAAAAAAAGATTCGCCAATTTCCATTTTTCCTAAAAATGATTCACCTAAATTTTATATCATAAAATTATTTTACCTTAACAATTGCCAAATTTTTATAGAGACTATATAAAATCATTAGAAATTTGAATATTTTTACAAACATATCGCTAAACATTTTATAGTTTGCATGTTAAGGACTAGTAATATTTGCCAAAATTTCTAAAATTTAAGATAAATTTCCATCCTTAAAATTTTCCCTGGTCAAGGTAGCCATAACAGGTACCGAAAATACTCTAGGAGGGGGAGCAAGAAATGGTATCTGATCGGAGGGGTAATGGCCAGGTGGAACAACTCTGAGATGGTTAAGGCTAGGGGGAACCGTTTTGAGAGGAAAAATAGGATTAGGGACAAAGCTACTGATGGAGGGCCTTCAGGAGGAGGTCTCGAAGGCTGAGTCAAAGTACTAGGAGTAGGTTGGAAAGGGTGAGGCTGCTGACTAGTCGAACTGGACCATTTGAGGTCGGACTGAGACGATTGCATCATGCAAACATTTGATGAGCTAGGGTTAGAGATGAGAGGGGGCATACCAGGGAGTGAACCAAGAAAAGAGGAATATTTATGGACTCTGAGTGAGACACTGGTGGAAGGTTCAACTATTTTTTATTGGCCACCGAAGAAATAATGGACTCTTGAGAGGTTTGAGAATTTAGTTTGTAATATGTCAACTCATCTATAGTGATGATATTTCCGTTGTGAGGAAATCACATCTTATGTTGAACCACAAATGGGACAACAGACATGACATAATTGTAGCTAAGAATTAGTAGAATGTTGTAGTCTAAGGGGGTATCAATGACTTCAATTTCAACACAAACAAATTTTCTCGCAAGAGTAATAGGAAAATTGCGAAACATGCCAAGGGGCTAGGAAGAGTGGCCATCCCACACACAGAGGGTGATAGTGGATGGGGATAACTCAGGTGATTCGAGCTATTTCCAAACAGAAGCGGACATCACGTAGGTGGATGCCCCCTCGTCAATAATACATCTTGAGACATTGGCATTCCAGATCTTGATAGGTATTTTCAAGGAAATAGATGCACGTAGGGAGGGATGATCTGAATTTTCAACATCTAATACAATCAAACGATCATCTGAAGGATCCACATCACCCATAACAACTAGTAGATATTTGTAATATTCCAAATCTGGAATTTTCTACAACAATAAGAATACCTTAAGGTATTCCAAATTTGGAGAACAACAAGTAATAAAATCATGTAGTGTGTTTGAACACACAACCATCATAATAACAATCTCAGCAACCAACTACGCTTTTATACATTTCACCCAGTGGGGAAAAACAACTATTTTTGCCTTAAAAACTTATTTTCTAAATATTGAGTTATAACTATGGAAAATAACGGTTGTGTCCCTTAGAATGAAAAATATAGGACATGCATGCAAAATATTTTCAGAAACAAATGCCTTGAGCCTAGTTAAATAGGCCTCACATGCTCAAGACAACTAAAAATTACCAAAACCCCAACACTGCAAAATGCCGGAGCTGGTGCATAAGAAACTGTGCTATCTAAATAGAGGTTAAATCAGAAAATAGAGAAATATATCTGATAATATTATTAGAATACTCAATGAGGTACAAAAATAGAGATCTAATCTCTTTTATACAGATTCAAGAAGACCCGGCAAGTGTTTCTTGATAGAAAAGATATACAAGAGAAAGCTGTTGCAAATCTGTGGCTAAATAACACTGTATGGCTGAAGCTCTACAATATATGGCTTAACAAGCAAAGAAATGGCTGTAGATGCTGCCCCTAGCTTTCCCAAAAAAAGGTTGATCCTCCTCTTTGGAAACTAGCTCCTCAAAATGGGGTTTTAACCCCTTCCACTACACACCTTAAGAAATAACATAGTTTTCTGAAGGGACTGTGTTTTTGCTGAAGGTAGGTGCTTAGCCCAACACTAGCTAGTGGAAAATTTGGATCAGAAATATCCTCTTAGATTTCTCAAGCAAGATATCCAAGAAAGAGTAGGGAGTCCCCACCCGGGCAAACCCTTGCACTAAACAGTGCAGAAACTTAGCTAAACAACCAAGTATGCAGGAAGTATAAGAAGAACACATGAAAATATAATCTCCAATATGTACATATGCTTGCCATATCCTTCATTATATAATTGATGAGCTTCCTCACCAAGGGTCCCACCCACTATGAGGTTGCTTCCATTGAAAGGCTCCTCCACAAAAATTGTGTTGTCCCTCAAGATGGTGCAATGTGTCTAGACAAATTTGTTGACTTAGTCAACCTTGACTGATTCTTCATGCCCTGTCCATTTTCACATTCAAGGTGCCTTCATTTTATCTAGCTGGTTTGATCTTTATTCACATTAAGCTGACTTTATTTAGAATCCACTTCTTTGAGAATAAATCATGTTGACTTGGTCAAACTTGACCTTGTCCACATAATTTAGACCTTGTTCACACATGTGGATGCTTGAATTGGTTATTTCATGATCCCCTTTCACATTAGGAAGGATTTTATTCATACTTGAGCAAATTAGGAGTCTCCTTGCTCAATTATTCATGCATCTAGATTTCAAAAGAAAAATTAATATTCCTATTAGCTAAATCTAAATTAGGAATATTACAGTCTCCTCGTCCCAAATTTTACTTGTCCTCAAGAAACTGCAAGGGTGTTGCAAAATCTCCCCTCTTCCTCTTGTGGCCCTCTCATCCCATAGTATCCTCCATTGCTTCAAAATTTCTACAAAAATTCCATCGCCCAATGGCTCCTCCCAAGTGTGCAAGTTGGCCTTTGGTGAATAAAATCAATGGCTCTCATCATGAAAGAATGGAAGGTTGTTATGGAAACCTTCTTGCTAATCCATGACCTTCTCAAAATAGAAGTGATGACAATCATGGGGAATTTCATCATCAATGGAGGCCTCCCTCCTCCATGCTATCATCCAAATAAAATGAATCACCTTCAAGCTTGGTAATTAATAGAAAAGCTCCTCCCAATTTCTCATGAGAGACATGCCCCAAGTGCTCCAACCAAACATATGGTCCACATCATAGAGAAACAAGTGGTATGCAATGGTGGCCATATAGTTTCTCATGCTCCCCTTGGAACATGTAGTGCAGAAAAAGTAGGGACTCTCTTCCCCCAAAGACACACCCAACAAATGTGTCTCTCCTCCAACCATGTTCCCAACAAAAATAAGAACATCTTTAGCATGTGGGATCATAAGTAAGATCATGCTAGCTACCATATACAATAAGGGAGAAGGAAAATGGTCCCTCATGTTAAACGAGCACATTTTTCCTCCTAACTGCCATAGAATATGATATGACAAGTGTTCTCTCCAACACTTGCTTGCTGCCCCATCCTTCTTGCATGCTTGGAGAAGGTGTATGATGGTTGGTGTTGATGAATCACTCCATGAGGAGTACATCATCTCTCCAAGATCTTCCAAATAATGGCCAACATCACCATTGTTCATGGCCCAAAGTGGCTCATGAAGCCCATCAGAAAAAGTGTCCCATCTTGGATCCAAGAATTGCACATGAGTGTTAAGAAAATACAAGTATATAATAAATACATCATGAGATTCAACAATACAATTTTTGTCATACACTTGTTTAAAATTATCAAGGTAGCTCATGGATGAGCTCCCTCTCACACTCAATGAATAAGGAGGTGATAATGATAACTCTTCCGAAGAGCTATGTTCTGTTGGGTGTAGAGCCTGATTATCTTGTTTACTTTGTATCACAACATTGGACCCCTGTACCTTAAAAGGGGTGACAATGCCGCTCGTAATTAATCACTGCCGTGGGGGGTCCAGGGGGGGCGACAGCGCTTTTCGGAGCCCCCCCCTGGCGGGGGTTTTCAGGGGCAGCGCCCCCGAAGCTAAAAATAAATGTAAAATTGCCTTGTAAAAGTATAGTAATTTCTAGTCAATCTAGGCTGTTCATTAGGCAAATGATCTGACGGTAGAAGTCATGTTTAGATTAGGGTTTTTTTCCCTAGAAGGCAACCCCTCACTTTTATGAGGGCATTGTATTGCGGCTGTGCATTGTATGTGTATTCTCGGAGTGAGAAACAGAGAGGGAGACTATGAGAGAGAACAGAGGATATTATAGCGGATCTGCTGTAGGTTTTTTCTCTTCATTTTTGCTGGATAATAGAAAGGAAGGACTGGCTGTTTGGGCTGGACGTAGCCCAAACTGGGTGAACCACGTATATCTGTGTCTCTCTAGTTTTATTTGTTTTGTGTGCTTTTATTTTCCGCATATTTTATGTGTTGCATTGCTCTGTAATATTTTATTTTCTAACAACTGGTATCAGAGCCGAAGGTATATTTGGATGATAAACTCATAGGAAAGAAGGGTTCCTGATTTGAGTGGGAGCAATGGCAGACGATGGTAAGTTTAGGGTCGAGAAATTTAACGGCCAAAACTTCCCACTGTGGAAGATGCAGATGGAAGATTATCTCTATCAGAAAGATCTATACCTACCATTGAGCGGAAAAACAAAGAAGCTCGCGGCCATGACAGACGCGGAATAGAACATTCTTGATAGAAAGGCACTTGTAATAGTACGGTTGTGTCTTGCGGCGTCAGTCGCCTTCAATATTTCGAAGGAAACAACAAAAGAGGGTTTGATGTAGACTTTGGCAAAACTATATGAAAAACCCTCGGCCTCAAACAAGGTATTTCTTATGAAACGATTATTTAATATGAAGATGTCAGAAGGTGGATCTGTTGCAGACCATTTAAATGATTTTAATACAGTTACCAGTCAGTTAAGTTCTGTAGGGGTAAAATTTTATGATGAAGTTAGAGCTCTGTTATTCTTGTGCTCATTGCTAGAGAGTTGGAATGGTTTAGTAATGGCCATTAGTAACTCTGTCTCTAGATCTAGTACTTTAAAGTTTGATGATGTTGTTGGTGCTATCCTTAGCGAGGAAATGCGACGGAAAAGCTCTGGTGAGACATCAGGTAATGCTTTGAGTGTAGAGTCTAGGGGAAGAAGAATGGAAAGAGGAAAGAGCTCGGGATATCGCATTAAATCAAGGAAAGGCAGATCCAAGTCCAGATCGGGGATAGTGTGCTGGAATTGCGGAAAGAAAGGACACCTAAAGAAAGACTGTAGATCTCGGAAGGGAAAAGAAGGAGACACACAGCAAGAAAACAATCATGAAGCAAATGTGACAGGTGATGTGTTACAAGATGCTTTAATTCTTTCTTTCGAAAATGTTACTGATTCTTGGGTTGTAGATTCAGGGGCTTCATTCCATGCCACACCTGATAAGAAATATTTTCATGACTATGTTCAAGGAGATTTTGGACAAGTTCATTTGGGTGATGATAAACCCTGTAAAATTGTTGGAATGGGTAAATTTCTTGTAAAACAACATAATGGAAACCAATGGCTACTAAATGAGGTAAGACATGTTCCAGATCTGAAGAAAAATCTGATTTCAACAAGGCAGTTAGGTAGTGAAGGTTGTGTGACAACTTTCACAGATAAAACTTGGAAGGTCACCAAAGGAGCGCTGGTAATAGCAAAAGGTGAAAAGGTTGGTACATTGTATTTATGCAATGGTATTTCTAACTCTGTTAATGCTTTAACTTCCAAAGGAGCATATGCAGCATTATGGAATCATAGGTTCGGACACATGAGTGAGAAGGGAATGAAGATTCTTCACTCAAGAAATTTGTTGCCAAGTTTGAAGAATGTTGATTTGGATTTCTATGAGAATTGCATTTATGGAAAACAAAAGAGAGTCAGATTTCTCAGAGTTGGGAAAGAAAATAAGAGCGAAAAATTGGAGCTTGTGCATACAGATGTATGGGGACCTGCTCAGGTATCATCTCTCGGTGGCTCTCGTTATTATGTTACTTTTATCGATGATGCAACTAGAAAATCATGGATTTATTGTATTCAGAATAAATCTGATGTATTTGATACTTTCAAGAAATGGAAAGCTTTGGTTGAGATTGAGACAGGAAAGAAGTTGAAGTGTCTCAGATCAGACAATGGAGGTGAATATTGCAGAAAAGAGTTTGATAGGTATTGTTCAGAGCATGGAATTCGTAGAGAGAAGACAGTTCCAAGAACACCACAAGAAAATGGTGTGTCAGAAAGGATGAACAGAACAATCATGGAGCGTGCAAGGTGCATGAGATTGCATGCATGATTGCCTTTACAATTTTGGGCAGATGCTGTAGATACTGTTGTTTATCTAATAAACATAGGGCCTTCAAGTTCCTTGGATGGTGGTATTCCAGAGGAAGCATGGACAGGTAAAAAGGTAAACTACTCTTTTTTAAAGCCTTTTGGTTGTGAGGCCTTTATCCATATTAATAAAGAAAACAGAACAAAGCTTGAGGCAAAATCAAAGAAATGTACCTTTATTGGATATGGTGCTAATGATTTTGGTTATCACTTATATGATTATGAAAATCACAAAATCATTAGGAGAAAAGATGTAATATTCAATGAAAAGGTCTTGTATAAGAATCAGTTGTAGCAAAAGAAACAGGAAAAAGAAAGAAAGAAATACACGGTTCTTGATGAGATAACTGAAAAAGTAAAGTTGCCTGAAAATAATAATAATCAACAACCAAGTAGCAGCAACCACCACAACAGCAACAAGCACCTCAAACACCTGAAAGTGGTGTTAGAAGATCTACCATGATAAGTAGACCCCCTGAACGATACTCTCATTCATTATATTATTTATTGCTGACTGATTCTGGTGAACTTGAATGTTATGAAGAAGCAATGCAGATTGAAAGTAGGAAGAAGTGGGAGCTAGCCATGGAAGAAGAGATGGACTCCTTAATGCATAACCAGACTTGGGACTTAGTCAGGTTTCCTACAGGTAAAACTACATTGCAGAATAAATGGGTTTACAGGCTGAAGGAAGAAGATGGAGGAAAACAAAGATACAAAGCTAGACTTGTGGTGAAGGGGTTTGCACAGAAGAAAGGTATTGATTTTGATGAAATATTTTCTCCTGTTGTTAAGATGAATTCAATCAGAACTATCTTAAGTCTTGTAGCAGTGGAAGATTTACATCTTGAACAGTTAGATGTAAAGACAACATTTCTCCATGGAGATTTGGAGGAAGAGATATACATGTAGCAACTAGAAGGATATGAGGTAAAAGGGAAAGAAAAATTGGTGTGGAGGTTAAAGAAGAGCTTGTATGGCTTAAAATAGGCTCCAAGGCAGTGATATCTAAAATTTGACAAGTTTATGTCTGAACAAGGTTATACTAGATGTCACTCTGATCATTATGTTTATCTAAAAAGGAAAAATGATGGCAGCTATATTATATTGTTATTGTATGTAGATGACATGCTTGTTGCAGGATTTAACATACAGGAAATAAATGTGCTCAAAAGAAAATTGGCAAATTCATTTGCAATGAAGGATTTGGGAGCTGCAAAAAAAATCCTTGCTATGAGTATAACTAGAGACAGGAAAAATCATAAATTAAAACTTTCTCAGAATGAGTACATAGAAAAGGTGTTGAAAATATTTAATATGCACAATGCAAAACTAGTTAGTACACCTTTTGCTAGCCATTTCAAACTTAGTAAGGAGATGTGCCCAAAGACCCAAGAAGACATGGATTATATGTCTAAAGTTCCATATGCATCAGTAGTTGGAAGCTTAATGTATGCAATGGTTTTCACAAGGCCTGATATTGCATATGCAGTGGGAGTTTTAAGCAGGTACATGAAAAATCTAGGAAAAGAAAATTAGATGGCAGTAAAATGGATTCTCAGATATTTGAGAGGTACCACAAATCAAGCATTATGCTTTGTTGGTTCAAACATTGCTCTACAAGGATATGTTGATGCAGATATGGCAGGTGACAGAGAAAAAAGGAGGAGCACTACAAGATATGTATTTACTGTAGGTGGAACAACTATCAGTTGGGTTTCAAAAATCCAAAGTGTTGTTGCACTTTCAACAACAGAAGTAGAGTATGTTGCTGCTACAGAGGCTAGTAAAGAAATCATTTGGTTACAAAGGTTTATGGATGAATTGGGTAAGAAGCATGATATGGGTATGTTATACAGTGATAGCCAAAGTTCCATTCAACTTGTAAAGAACTCAGCATTTCATTCCAGGACTAAACACATACATCTCAAGTACCATTTCATACGGTCAGTATTAGAAGATGGAGAGTTGAAGCTGGAAAAGGTATACACTAGCCAGAATCCTGCAGATATGCTAACAAAAGTTGTAACCAAGGAGAAACTGAGAATGTGCTCAGTTTCAATTGGTCTTCAAGGATGACGATGAATATGAGGAATATCTAGGTCCAAAGAGGAGTCATTGTCTAGCAAATGAAGCAGCGGTGGAGTTGCTACAATCAGTCTCCAAGTGGGAGATTGTTGGGTGTGGAGCTTGATTATCTTGTTTACTTTGTATCACAACATTGGACCCCTGTACCTTAAAAGGGGCAGCAACACCACCCGTAATTATTCATTGTCGTGGGGGGTCTAGGGGGGGGGGTGACAGTGCTTTTTGGAGCCCCCCCCTGGCGGGGGTTTTCGGGGGCAGCGCCGCCGAAGCTAAAAACAGATGTAAAATTGCCTTGTAAAAGTATAGTAATTTCTAGTCAATCTGGGCCATTCATTAGGAAAATGATCTGATGGTAGAAGTTATGTTTAGATTAGGGTTTTTTGCCATAGAAGGCAACCCCTCGCTTTTATGAGGGCATTGTATTGTGGCTGTGCATTGTATGTGTATTATCAGAGCGAGAAACAGAGAGGGAGACTGTGAGAGAGAACAGAGGATATTACAGCGGATCTGCTGTAAGTTTTTTCTCTTCATTTTTGCTGGATAATATAAAGGAAGGACTGGATGTTCGGGGTGGACGTAGCCCAAATTGGGTGAACCACGTATATCTGTGTCTCTCTGGTTTTATGTGTTTTGTGTGCTTGTATTTTCCGCATATTTTATGTGTTTCATTGCTCTGTAATATTTAATTTTCTAACATTTTCCTCCTCAACTAGCAAATGATTCATACACTTACTCATATGAGAGTGCATCTTCTCTTTGAAATTTTCCCACATGAATCCATCTAAGATAGTATGATATGTTTTAATGAAGCTAGTGGGATTTGAAAGCAAGACCTCATAAGTTGTGTTAAGTAGTTTATTCTTGAGTTTGGAATCTTTAGTTAGGTCAATCTGATCATGAACATAAATGATCCCATCAACTACTTTATACTTCCAATCCTTTGCTTGCCCATCAAGAACCTTACATGTGAATAGGTCCTTAGAATATTCCATCAAGAGTTGGGACTCCCAATAAGGATCTAGGCTTCCTAATATTGACAGTGTTGTGGAAATATGAAATGATGCATTTGTCATATGATGGCTCTCCTCCTTGACATGCTTGATGTCAAAGTCACATGTTGGAGTATTCCCAACTTTCTTTTGCTGCCTTTCTTGCAGCTGATATTTCTCAAGACGAGATTGAAGTTTAGCAAATTCACCCTCCCCTTGAAAGGCTCTCTTTCTCAAAAACCTCCACAATTTTGCTCCTGCATAGAAAAATGAAAATATATTTTTGTTATGTTTAGAAATATTCATTATATATTGGAGTATCCTTTGCTGCCCCAAAGCTATGGAGTATCCTTTTGATACTATGCTCATATCAGCACAAATTTCTGAATCTATTCCTTCCAACGCAAATAGATGAATGGAAGAAAGCAAGGTCAATTTCAGAAATTTGCCTAGCCTTCCATCAATGCTTTTCAGTGCTGTAGTGGCTCCTTCCAAGGTTCCCTCTTTAAAAAAATATTTTGCTGCTGCATATATTTGATAGAACACTTTAGTTTCCCTCCAATCAAGAGGTCTTCCTGTTGAAATGCTTCCTTGCAAAGAGGCATCAAGGCATAGAGTAGGATGTGAATGTAGGTGGACAGATTTGCCCCTACCTTTGTTGCATAGGTCCTCTTGTATTCTTTTTTCTTTCAAAATTTGAAATAGAGAAGGGTACATGCTCTTCATCTTGTGATTCTATTCCTCCTATTTTCCTCCTCCTATGTTCAAGATCTCATCATTTTGCAATGAAGGTACATGCTGCTCATGTGCTATGTCAAGAGCTTTATGTGTGAGACTTTTTGGAACTCCTTGCAAGAGTGCAAGAGTTTCTTTCCTTGGAGAAAGTGCTCCATCCTATTCTTCATGAGGTGCTTGAGGTGCCCTTGTCATGACCGCGTTATCCTCTCCTACCTCCACTTTCTCCTCTTCACTAGTTGAAGTTGCCTTATCTTCAACAAGAGACCTTAGATCTTGGTCCTCTTTTGAAGAAGGAATATTCATGTCTTTCTTTTGAGAAGAAAGCCCTTCATCCAAAGGAGATATTTCCCTTGGAAAAGAATCAAACAAGCCCACCTCCTCCTCATTGGTTTTCAGAAATGGACTTGGATTTATAGATCCTCCCAATTCATGCAAAAACTTTGTTTGACATGGTATGATAGTTTCAATAGAAGATGTTTCACATGAAATCTCATCAAACCTCTCTACTAATATTTTAATGAACTTTGCATAAGTAGATGTATTTTCATTCTTTAAGGAAAATGATTCAAACAACCACAAAGCATAGGCCTTACCCTCAAAATGCAGCGCTGCTACTTTGATGGCTTCAAATTATGAAATTTTGTGTTGCTGCACAAAGGTATCTAGCTCCTTCACCCAAGCCGTAGCTGGACATAGAGGTGATCCATCAAAAGTGGATAGAAATAATCTACCCTCACCCTGATTCTTGATCCTTGTGCTATTTTCCTTTATTCGGAAAAACCCTTGGAAATTCAAGTGATCTTTGAACTCCTCGGATTGATCTTCATATTCCTGCAAATAATCACCAAGAGAAACTCTCTTTGGCACATCTCCTTTCTTCCTCTTCATGAAGAAATTTATAATAGAACATGGTAGATATGATGATATGGCTGAGTGCTCATGTCCATAATATGAGGATTTATAATCTTCATCTTGTATATATCTTGCTGAGGGATTTTCAGATTTCTCCCTCATTTCTTTGATGCCCTTGCTTCCACCCTGCAGATTTGGAAAAAGAAGTTTTGAGAACCTCATTTCTATAGACAACGAGGGTTTTCTCTGATTTATTCTGAAAATATCCTCCTACCCATGAGAATACTCCATAATGCTTGAGCTCACAGGCTGAGCCAAGATTGTTGCTCCGATACCACTGTAATATTCCAAATATAGAATTTTCTACAACAATAAGAATACCTTAAGGTATTCCAAAGTTGGAGAATAGTAAGTAATCAAATCATGTATTTTTTTTGAACACACAACCATCATAATAACAATCTCAACAACAAACTATGCTTTCATATATTTCACCTAGTGGGGAAAAACAACTATTTTTGCCTCAAAAACGTTATTTTCTGAATATTGAGTTATAACGGTGGAAAATAATGGTTGTATCCCTTATAATGAACAATATAGGACATGCATGAAAAATAGTTTCAGAAACAAATGCCTTTAGCCTAGTTAAAGAAGCTTCCCATGCTGAAGACAACTAAAAATTGCCAAAACCCCAAGACTGCAAAATGTCGGAGCTATTGCATAAGAGACTGTGCAGTGTAAATAGAGGTTAACTCAGAAAATAGAGAAATATATCTGATAATATTATTAGAATACTCAATGAGGTAAAGAAACAAAGATCAAATCTCTTTTATTCAGATCCAAGAAGACCCGACAAGGGTTTCTTGACAGAAAAGATATACAAGAGAAAGCTGCTGCAAATATGTGGCTGAATAACACTATATGGATGAAGCTTTGAAATGGATGGATGAACAAGAAAATAAATGGCTGTATATGCTGCCCCTAGCTTTCCCAAAGAAAGGTTGATCCTCCTCTTGGGAAACTAGCTCCTCAAAATGGGGTTTTAACACCTTCCACTACACACCTGAAGAAATAACGCAGTTTTCTGAAGGGACTATGTTTTTGCTGAAGGTAGTTGCTTGGACCAACACCACGTAGTGGAAATTTCATATCAGAAATCTCCTCTTATATTTCTCAAGCAAGATCTCCAAGAAAGAGTAGGGAATCCCCACCCGGGAAAACCCTTGCACTAAACAGTGCAGAAACTTAGCTAAATAGCCAAGTATGCAGGAATTCTAAGTATACCACATGAAAATATAATCTCCAATATGTCCATATGCTTGCCATCTCTTTCATTATATAGTTGATGAGCTTCCTCACCAAGGGTCCCACCCACTATGAGGTTTCTTCCATGCAAAGGCTCCTCCACAAAAACAGCACTGTCCCTCAATATGGTGCAATGTATCTAGAAATATTTGTTGACTTAGTCAACCTTGACTGATTCTTCATGCCCTATCCCTTTTCACACTCAAGGTGCCTTCATTTTATCTAGCTGGGTTGATCTCTATTCACATTAAGTTGGCTTTATTTAGAATCCACTTCCTTGAGAATAAATCATGTTGAATTGGCTAAACTTGACCTTGTCCACATAGTTTAGACCTTGTTCACACATGTAGATGCTTGAATTGGTTATTTCATGATCCCCTTTCACATTAGGAAAGATTTTTATTCATACTTGAGCAAATTAGGAGCCTCCTTGCTCAATTATTCATGCATCTAGATTTCAAAAGAAAAATTAATATTCCTATTAGCTGAAGCTAAATTAGGAATATTAAAATATTTTCATTGTGAAGGGCACGATTGGAGGACGTCCAACATTGACATGGCGATAGGGGATCGCGCCAAGTCATTTACTATACTGTAGGTGTGGGAAGCTTTACCGGAAGCAGTGTTTCGTGGTAATGGTCCTTTAAGGATCTTGGTATGTACCTTTGATTTCGGCTGAGGGATCTGTAAAGGACCATTGGATGTCAAAATTGGCTATGTGGGACCTGAAGACAAGGGATTGGTTGCAGACGTAGCGGGAGGCTTGGTGTACTAGCACGACCGAGTTTGAAGGTTGAGATCGGTGGTAATGGCCTCATCAGATTTCATCATGAGGATCTAGTAATCATAGGTACCAGATTGAGGAGCTTGAGTGGTCACTTGACCTTTAGGGGGTTGGGCAACCACATATCCTTGCTGGGGGGAAGGATTGGTAAACACATCTGGTTGGATAGGCGCAACATTAGGAGGAACCAAAGAAGAGGCTTGCTGTCCTTGAGATGCTGCTTGAGCTTCCCACATTTGATGCATCTAAGGTAAAATGGGACAATCATGGGTATAGTGACCATGGAAACCACAAAAAAAAAAGGCTTATTTGTGTGAAGAGGCCCGTCCTACTTGGGCTGAGAGCCTTGTTGCTAGGTTGCAGTGTTATATGTATTCCCTTAGGGATTGTTTCCTGGATTATCGAGAGTGGGTTGGTTCTAGTTTCCTTTCCTTTGATTTTTGGAAGTGGAAGGATTAGTCACACTCTTCTGCGCATACACCTGACCTTAAGGTGGGGGGGGTGGTTGTTGTTGCGGATCTTGAGAAGGCATGGGAGGTGGAGGTGCTTGTGCTGGAGGAGATGGAGCACTTCGCTGCAGATACATATAGTAAGGAGGTTGATCAACATTGGGGTAAATAGGTTGGACAAAAGTAGGCCCTGGCATCGGAGGATGAAGTTGGGCAAGGGCGTAAGGCATGTTGTGTCCTAGACACATGCTGCCGGGAGGGGGAAAAGTGATAGAGGAGCTGGCCCCTCGCTGAGGGAAACCATAACCCATAGAAGGATAAGTGTACGGATGTGAAAGGGATATAATGATACCATTGATGACATGAGATTCCCCTGGTGCGTTGGCACCACCGGGTCTAGGGAGATTAGGTAAGATGGTATAAACATAACCAGATTTCTCGTAGATCAAGTCATATTTCAACACAATTTGGAGGGCTTCTTCCTTAGTCCAAGGAAAGCGGGATGCAAAATCTTTACCAATAGAGGGAAAAAGGGATCTGAGAAATCAGTTCCTGTAGACACAGTCTTCGAAAATAGGGGCTCGACATAGGCTTTTCCTTCTACGCTATTCTTGGACATGGTCAGATAGGCTGGTGAAAGAATTCTGACGGAAAATGGTCAAAAGTTTGGTACCAGTGTCATAGCGGTTGGGAAGCTAGAAGTAAGTCAGAAACGCATTTTCAAGAGTCACAAAAGTAGTATGAGAGGCAGTGGCCTGGTCGACATGACACTTGGAAGCTTCTCCAGTAAGCGTATATTGGAATAACCGAAGACGGACAGAGTCATTAGTGATATATTTGGACGAACACCACATGTGGAAAGAACGAACATGGTTGGTAGGATCCTCTCCAACATTTCCTTTAAACTTAGAGATGTCTGAAGGAAGCTTGGTTGGCATAGCAGGCCAACCTGGATCATGGTGTATAGGGTCATTAATCAAATGGTTGACATCGGGAAGGCTTAGGCCTACCATATATGAAAGCAAGTGAGCAGCCATAATCGTTCTTATTGCGGCTCCACTAGTAACGATTCTAGCATTAGAGCCAGGGCCACCACCAGAGGTAGGTCCTGCACCAGACATGATGAAGGTGGAAGGTGGAGGAGAACCGAGGATAGAAATAGAAGGGGAACCCAATGAACCAAAATTAGAGTCGGAATGGGAACTCGACAGAGGACTAACTCGGACCCTACGCAGTGGGGTAAGTCTTCCTAATGGAAACTGTGGATGAAGGCCTTGGAGTATCTAGGATAAATGCATTGGGGGCATAATGATGGAACCCAATAAGGAAGAGAGGTAAACAAGCGCATGAAAGTGCAGATTAATTAATTACAGTGTTTTCGTCTTGGCCTGGCGGTGTACACCAGGTGCTCTTCACTTTAGATGTGCATGTGTGTGGTAAGTGTGTTTATTTTAATTAAGCCTAGATGTGTGTATAGGAAAAATAAAAAAGATGTTGTATAGCTGCAAATAAAACTGAAAGAAATAATAAAGGAAACGGAAAGCGACAGTAAAATAAACAGCTAAAGATGCATAAATTTAAACCCAAAAAGGAGGGCTTCCCAAAAAATAGTCTAAGGGTGGGCCAAATCTACTAAAAACACACAAAATGGCCAATGGATCTAAGGTCAAGAGGGACAAGGATAAAAAGGTCAGATCTGCTGAAAAGAGGTGAAAAAAACAACAAGAAACTAGAGGGAAAAAATGCTGAAAAATAGGTGGCGAAAGGCTACAACCTAGAGGGAAACAAAGGGGACCCTAAAGGGAGGACCAAAAAAAACTGAAAAGAGGTGCTTTGGATGGAAAAACAATCAATCTGAAATGGATATGAAAATGAAGGTCCAGATCTGAAAAATCGTTGAAAAACACTGAAATCTTAGAAGACCTTCTTCAACTAAACTCCTCCTAAAAAGGTGGAAGCATACTGAAGCCCTAAGCGGCTTGGTTCCTACTTCAACGAGTAAAAATAAGCAAGCATAGGTCCAAGACAGGTAAAGACATAGGTCAGAAAACCCTGAATAGTGCCCTCGGCAAACCTTGAAAATTTTAGAAAAAATCCCACAAAAAAGTAGAGGTTGCAGGTTCTGACCTGATTTCTGCTGAGGTTGCCATTTTTGGGTATTTATATTGCTACTTGAGAGCTGGGATCGTAGGTTTTGGGCCAAAAAGTGTGACCTACACTTTCAACAATCTCGGGGAAACATTTCAGAAAAAAAAACGTGTCGTCTCTATCGTGGTTGATACCTGTTCCCTACACAAAAGGCCCAAAAACACACAGAAGTTATAATTTTTACTGTTTTAGGATAAAAAAAGGTTAAAAAAAACATCAAGTAATGAAAAATAAGAAGTTGAAGAAAAAACCTAGCGGTCGTAATTAAAAACCCTTGCGGAGTCACTAGTTGTTAGTGTGAATTCTAATCAGAAGCGTACGAGAAAAGCTCACTTTAGCTGTGCATAAAAAAAAACCCTAACATAAAATGTGGATTTCAATTTACTTAGATCTGTAGTAGGTGATCAGAATAAATGCTACACAAATCCAGATCAATGCAGTTAAAGACATTAAACAACAAAAATAAACAAGAGTTACTCCATACATCCAATAGACAAGACAAGAATTTATAAAGAATTTTTCGTATTATGACACATGGGAAGGGAACATAGAAAGATGTTACCAGTCCCCCTCAATGGGATGGGTTCTTGTATGTCCTCGGTGCTTCAGATCCAAGATCTCTCTCTTTTGATGGTGCAGAAAACCCACACAAAAAGGAACTCAAAGGGAGCTCACAAGCAAAAGTTGAAAAAATATGACAATGATGGAGGATCAAAGTCAGACCAAAAGTATAGATCAAAAGTGATCTCAAGGTATTGAGTCCCGAATTTGTCTCTTTTCCATACACTTTTCCATATCTCTTTCACTCATCTAAACCTCCAAAATTGTCAATATCATGTACAAAAGGGTATCTAACATGGTTTTTAATTATGTTTGTGTGTTTTCTATTTGATTTAGATTTTGTTCATACGGTACAAAACTTGTCGCTGCGGCCACATTTCTGCATCATGACTGTTTGTGAGTAAATAGTTACAGGTGTCAACGAAGGAAACAAGCCACATGGGCAAGCTAGGAATGACAAGGACATGGTTCGTGTCCTATTGGTTCAATGAAATTCGTCAAGGAAAGCCGCGGTCAAAGCCATCCACGTGGAAGTCAACTGTGGAGTTCTATGTCGGCTGGACTCTGTTTCGTGGCATAGAAACATCCATACGGCCGTTTCCCAAGCTTGTGGAAGTTAATTGACATCTGTGCAAAGTTTTGGAGTTGAATTTAAGCGCACACCTTCCATAGATCCGTTTCCCAAACATGGCCATACTCCTAAATCCGTGGCCTTCGTGGTCTACGTGTTGGCTGCTATCATAAACTTCAGGAAACAGTTACATTTTATTGCTTTATAAAGAGCGTTTGCATACGCATGTAGAGTTAGTGAATGTGAGTTGATAGTTGTTAGTTGTTAAGTTGATGTGCGTACTCTGTTATGTGGTGATTACGCTGCCTTGAGCCGTAATACCACCAGCCTGTAATGACTTTCTTTTTAATGTGAAAAACTATGTTTCATAACTTAATTCGTGTTTGAAGATCATACCAGAGCTGCGTAGAGGGCCCCTGCTCAGCCGAGGTTCTGTGTATTAATGTATATATTTTTCATTTCATTTCTTTAAGTAGTCATTGTATCATAACCCATTACATGTTCATATTTCATAGTTGTTTTATTTCTGTTCATACATTTCTGTAATTTCCATTGCATTCCTGTCTTTTATGTTTTTTTATGATTGTTAAAATACTGATCAGTTTTCTTGTGCAGGTTTTAGGTAGACACCCCGGGGCATTTTCATAGTATTTTCGCTAATGATATGAAACTGATATTATTCTGCTGCTAGTTTTCTTTCACAGTCTTTGTTTAACTTCAATTTTGTTTTGTGCATTTCAGTTTTGTTTATCTGATTCAATAGTTAAAATTAGACATATTAAGCTACTCATAGTGTCCTCAGCTACCTCCGAAAGCCACAGCTGGACTGATGGTGAGGGGCTGCATGATGAGATGTGTAGGTTAGTATTAGTTTCCTTTCTGCAAAATTAGATATATTAAGCTGCTCATAGCGTCTTCAGTTTCCTCCGAAAGCCACAGCTGGACTGATGGTGAGGGGCTGCATGATGAAGTGTGTGGTTTAGTATTAGTTTCTTTTCCGCAAACTTAAATATATTGAATCATGTATGACATCTTCAATTGCCTCCGAAAGCCACAGCTGGACTGATGGCGAGGGATTGAATCATGTGTGTATGGTTTAGTATTAGTTTACTTTCTGCAAATTAAATAATCAGTTACACAAGTTGTTTATGATTACTTCCGCAAGTCATAGCTGGTCTAATGATGAAGGATCAGAAAATGAATTGATGTAATCTGATTTAGATTTATTTCATTGCAATTTTGAATTTCCATAAGCGTAGTTTCTTTTGTGTTCAGTTGGCAGCAAGAATAGTTTAGTTTTCATATTCACTAGTTTCTTGTTTTGATTCATTAGATTAACAGCACTTTCCATTTCAGCAATTTACTTTCTTTTGTCATTGTAATTCCAATTTGCTTTTGAAGTTTCGAGATTGGAAAATCATTATAGGGGAATATCATTTCCTTGAACAATTATAACCAAGCTTGTTTCTCACTTTAGAATTTCCATTTCACCTTAGAAAGACCATAAACGACAAAAAGATAAGAAAGAGATTATCTTGCACATATAGTGCGCCGCACTTCATCAGCTTACGATTCCCGGATTGACAATTAAATGCAGCAATTTAGGACACACTAAATTGACCAAACATTTTGGCGCCGTTGCCGGGGAAGTGTAACTAGGTAGCCAATTTCTTAAAAAAAAAACACATAAAATCATAAAATAAGGGAAAACTTGATAACTTCTTGAAGTATGCTCTCCTCTTGCACCTAGTGTGATCTGGAGGATCAGAAAAGAGAGTTATTGGTTTAGTAATTTCTTAAGTATGCTCTCTTCTTGCACCTAGTGTGATCTGGAAGATCAGAAAGAGAATTATTAGCCCAACTTTTGTTAAAAAAAAAACTAAAAAAATGACATGCATAGAGCAAGAGATTCTAGGGGAAGGTTTATAGCTAAAGCCAAGAGTTCGATTTTTACAACTCCATCTTCTTCAAGGCATAGACCAGATTCACAATCATCTACCCCTAGCCTTAAGATTTTTGGAAGCCAAAGAACAGCTGAATTAGAGGATTCTCCTACACCACCTACTAAAGCCTACTTAGAAAACAAAGAAACTTTCTCTCATCCTTCCTTGATAGAAGAACTAGAGGACTACAAGGACTCTAAAGAAACTATCATGGCAGAAGAAGTAATAAATAGAGGTGGAGGTAGAGGAGGAGGAAATAATGAAGATAACAATGGTGAAGGAAATAATGGTAGAAATAGGGACGATTTTCTTGGATTCCCTATAGTTGATGAGGAAACTCATGCAACAATGAAAAATATTTCACCATCTGTTCTCCCTAACTTTTATGGATTACGAAGTGAGGATCCTGAAACATTTCTGTTTGAGTTTGAAGTAGTGTGCCGAACTTATGACTATATGGAAAATTCTCAAAAACTCAAACTGTTTCCTTCAACATTGAAGGGATCTGCTTTGAAATGGTTCATGGGATTAGCCACTCAATCTATCAGGACTTGGAATGATATGAAACAAACATTTTTGGATAGATACTTGGATTATTGTATGCCCACCAGTCACAAGGATGAGGTATTCAAAATGATGCAAAAAGAAGATGAAAATTTGGAAGACTTAATTGAAAGATTTCAATACAACTTGAAAAGAGCAAAGATGAGCAACTTAGTTAATGAAACCTTGAAAGCCCTCCTATTAAAAGCCATTAGAGATGAATGGATAGACATTTTAAACATGATGGGTAAAGGAGACATTTCTCAACTCCCATTTCATGATATAACGGAACTATGTATCCAATTCTCAAGGGGAAGATCTAAAACTGGAAAAGGGCCTAGGGATTCTTCTCTTATTAGGGCTAACAAATCTGCAACTGGATCAGTAAGTAGGGCAGAGATTGGTAATATGCTTGATGAGTTCAAAACTGATATCTTAGGGAGCCTTGGTGAACAACTAGACACCCTTAAAATCCAAAACAAGCAGAAAGCAGAAACAGATGCTTTAGCCATCTTTTGTCCGAAATGTAGGAAGAAACATACTTTAAGGGAATGTCCCTTGGATGCAAAAGTTGTAGAAACATGTATGATTTGCTCAGAAAATCATGAGATCAAGGATTGTCCTTCAATCCCTGGACTCAAAGCTGTTTTTCAAGAAGATCCAAATTCAATAGAATCTCTTTGTTTTGTCGCAAGGAGACCTTGGCAGGGACAACAATCTCAAGGGTTTAATAACCCTATGAATATTCAAACCCCACCAAATTGGACTCCTTGGCAACAACCTTGGCCCCAACATCAAAACTCATATCAGCCATGGGTACAAGGAATGCAAAATCCTTATGGGAGATTTGCTCAATATTATCAATATCCTCCATCTTTTCAAAACCAACAAGCTCCACAATTTCCAAGCCAAAATCCACAACAACTTTCATTGCCATTTCCACAACATCAACCTTCTCAACAAAATACAAATCCTCAACTCGTGCTCCCATACCAACAGAAGACAAATCAACTTCCAGCTCAGCCATTGCCAAATCCTAACAATAAGAATCCTCAAACTACTTATATGGTAGAAGGACAACAATTTCCTACCTATATGATTGTTCCTCTCAACGATGTACAACTCAGATCTGGTAGAGTTTTAGAAAAACCTTCTATAGACATTCAAGAGAAAGATACCTCTGAGGAGGACTCTCTTCAAGTCGATAAGGGTTCTGAGGAAGAATCTCTTCAAAATTCAAAAATTCAAAAAGAAAAAGAAAAGCTAGCATCCACAACTCCTATAGTTGAGCAACATGTATCTTCATCTACACCTCCTTTTTCGGAAAGACTACAAATTGATA
Organism: Pinus albicaulis; assembly: GCA_034641835.2. Lineage (NCBI taxonomy): Eukaryota > Viridiplantae > Streptophyta > Pinopsida > Pinales > Pinaceae > Pinus > Pinus albicaulis. The sequence continues at coordinate 868,751,997 of CM076574.1, forward strand.
AGGGGGTGGAAAAACAAATTTTGTTGCCTAACTATGACTTTCTAGATGAATTGAAGAATGTTTGTATCAAGATTCCATTGCTACAAGCCATTCGAGAAATTCCTATTCTAGCAAAAACCATAAAGGAGTTGAGTTTCAAAAGACCAGGAAGGAAGCTAAAGGACACAAGAAGAATCCACCTGGTAGGAAAGATTGGAGACATTATGATGGGAAAAATTACCATGCAGAAGTATGTAGATCCAGGAAGTCCAATTGTCAAGACACATATAAATGGGATAGAAATTCCAAACACATTGATTGACTTAGGGGCTGCTATCAACATTATGAGTAGGCAGACTATGAAACAGTTAAAACTTCCTAACCTTCTTTTTACACCTACTTTATTGCAACTTGCAGATCGATCGGTTATTAAACCAGATGGTGTATTAGAAGACATTTCAGTCTCCTTAGATTCTTGGGAATATCCAGTAGACTTTATGATTTTGACTCCCAAAAGCAATCTAGGAGGACATCCAATTATCTTAGGAAGACCTTGGCTAGCCACAGCTGATGCTTTTATTAGTTGTAGATCTGGAGACATGTACATTTCTAATGGTAATTCGACAAAGAAATTCAATTTGTATCCTCCAGCAAGAGCAATCACAGAAATAGGAGACAATGAATAGGTCGATGATGAGAACACTATACAACCTGTCTTTACCATTTCTGAAATTAGTGAGGATAGTCAAATTCTGAACACATTAGAAAATTTTGAGATATCTTCAGAATATGACCCCACAAAATTTCAGTTGGAATCTGACATAGAATATTTATCATCAAGACAAATGTCTCTTTACTCTATGGAAGAGTTTGGTAATTCTGCTATTGATATTTTTCCAGAAAAGACATTGAATATCAATAAACATCTGGAGAAGTCACAACAAGAAGAACTAACCAGAATCTTGCAAAAACATTCTACTGCATTTGCATGGGAGTATACTGACATGAAGGGTATTGATCCTAAGACTTGCATCCATCATATCTATATTGAGGAAAACAGTAGACCAATCAGACAACCTCAAAGAAGGATGAATCCAAATCTTAGGGAGATAGTGAAAGAAGAGCTCCAAAAACTTCTCAATGTAAACTTCATTTATCCAATTTGAGATAGCCGATGGGTTTCTCCTTTGGTTATAGTACCTAAAAAGAATGGTAAATGGAGGGTATGCATTGATTACAGGGAATTGAACAAAGCAACTTTGAAGGATCACTTTCCTTTTCCTTTTATCGATCAGGTATTAGATACATTAGCAGGTAAAAAGTGCTTTTCATTCTTGGATAGTTTTAGTGGCTATAATCAAATTCAGGTAGCACCTGAAGATCAAGATAAGACCACATTTACCTATCCATGGGGAACTTTTGCCTATCGAGTGCTTCCTTTTGGGTTATGTAATGCACCTGCAACATTCCAAAGAGCAGTACTAGGAATTTTTTCTGATCTAATCCATGGTTGTGTAGAGGTTTATATGGATGATTTTACAGTTTATGGTAATTCATTTGAAGAAGCATTAGAAAATTTGGAAAAAGTTCTTATAAGATGTAAAGAAACAAACCTTTCATTAAGCCATGAAAAATGCTTTATGATGTTTACTGAAGGGATTGTTTTAGGACATCATATTTCAGGAGATGGAATTAAAGTTGATAGATCAAAAGTTGAAGTCATCTCCAAGTTGCCTATTCCAAATTGTCAAAGAGATGTTAGAAGTTTTCTAGGATTTACTGGATACTATAGAAGATTTATAGAAAACTTCACTAAAATAACATCTCCACTCTTCAAACTGCTTACAAAAGACTGTGAATTCAAATGGGATCCTGATTGTCAATCAACCTTTGAAACTTTGAAAACAAGAATATCTGAAGCACCTATCTTGGGAGGACCAAATTGGAAACTCCCTTTCCATATTTCTACAGATGCTTCAGATACAGCTCTAGGAGCTGTGTTGGGTCAAAAATATTTAGTTCCTTATGCCATTTATTATACCAGTAAAAATTTGACTCCCATAGAGTTGAACTATACTGTGACTGAAAAAGAATTTTTAGCTGTTGTTCATGCAATTAATAAGTTTAGACATTACATAACAGGCTATGAAACTTTTATTCATACTCACCATTCTGCAATTAGATATTTAATGAACAAACCTGTTACTAATGGCAGAGTGACAAGATGGCTCTTAATTTTGCAAGAATTCAATATTCTGTGTTGGATAGACCAGGAAAACAAAATACAGTAGCTGATTTCTTGTCTAGGATTCAGAATACTAAAGAAGATTCTCCTGTAGAGGATAAGTTTCCTGATGAATACTTGTTTGCAGTAACTATTAAAACTCCTTGGTATGCAGATATTGCTAACTATTTGGTTACAGGGAAACTACCTTCACATTTATTTTCAAGTGAAAAACGAAAAATTATTCAGGAGAGTTCAAAATATTCATGGATTTCTAACGAATTGTTTAAAACAGGGCCAGATCTTGTGATCAGAAGATGTGTCAGGGAAGATGAAATGCCTGATATTCTTAAGGCATGTCATGATGAACCATGCGGCGGACACTTTGCAGACAAAAGGACGGCCTGTAAAATCCTCTCTTTAGGATATTATTGGCCTTCCCTCTTCAAAGATGCAAAACAATATGTCAAAAGGTGTGACAGCTGCCAAAGAGTAGGGAAACCTACCCTTTCAAATGAAATGCCATTGCAAACACAGGTACTCATTGAACCCTTTGAAAAATGGGCTTTAGATTTCATTGGACCTATTAATCCACCATCTAAACAAAAGAAGTATATATTGGTTTGTACTGATTATGTTACTAAATGGGTAGAAGCCAAAGCATTAGTATCTGCTACTGAAAATTCAGTTATTCATTTTCTTTATGAGGATATTTTTACTCGCTTTGGTGTTCCAAGAGAAATTGTGACAGATCAGGGGAGCCAATTCACATCTAATTTGGTGGAAAAGTTGATGGAAGAATACAAAATCAAGCACAGAAGATCTACTCCTTACCATCCGCAAGCAAATGGTCAAGTGGAGTCCACAAATAAAGTTCTTGAAAGTATCATCATCAAAACTGTTCATCTACATAGAAGAGATTGGGCAGAAAGGCTTCCTGAAGCCTTGTGGGCCTACAGAACTACATGGAGAAATACAACAGGACATTCTCCCTATGAACTTGTTTATGGGAAAGAAGTCTTGCTCCCCATTGAGTTCCAAGTCAAGACCTTCAAGATAACAGTTCAGTTGGGAATGGACTTATCAGAAGCCCAAAAGCATAGAATGGAGCAATTGAATGAGCTAGATGAGATCAGACAAGAAGCAATTCTAAAAACTGATGTAGTTCAATATCAAAGAACTAAGTGGCATGACAAATATATCAAAGAAAAGAAGTTTCAAGAAGGAGATTGGGCATTGTTGTTTGACTCCAAGTTTAAAGACTTTCAAGGGAAATTTCAGACTCATTGGCTTGGGCCATATGAGATTGACAAGGTCTTTAACAATGGAGCTGTAAGAATCAAGACCATTGATGAGTTTCAAACTCCTCTTTTGGTGAATGGCCATAGATTGAAAGTTTATCATAAGCCACTCTCTAAAGAGGATTTTGTCAAGTTGTTTCAAGAAAGTTCTGCAATCAGGCTGGTACAGAAGAATCCTTCTTCTCTACCAAGCTAGTTTTTGTTTTTCAAGTTGAAAAAAAAAAAAATAAAAAAAAAGAAAAAAAGAAAAAAAAGATAAAAAAAGATAATAAAAAAAAAAGAAGAGAAAAAAAAAAATGGTATAAGCCTGAAAACCAATCATCGATTGGCAGTCTTATAAGGAAAATATGGGGTGAAAATCAGGGACACCTGACACTCTATATTTTCCAAAAAAATTCTGTCTTTTATTTCATTTTATCTCACCACCCACTCCATTTCATTTCACTTCACTTCATTTCATTTCATTTCATTTCACTTCATTCCACTTCATCTCATCCATTCCATCAATAAAAATATTTTTATGACCATTTCCATCTGGTCATTTGTCATTTGTTCATTTCTATTTCAGCCAAGTAATAGCTGTGACAGCTGTTTCCGCAGCTGACTCCAGTTTCCGCAGCCAGAAGCAGATTCCGCAGCTGCTACTACTCTGTTTTCAAAAAGAATGTACAGTTAGTTGTTGTTTTCATAAAATCATGAAATAAAATGCAGGAGAGGATCAATGGGACATTCAAGACACTAATGAAGATCAATCAGTTGAAGACCAAGGGCAAGAGCAAGGATTCCAAATGTATGAATAAAGTTTATTTCAAATAGTATAAAAGACACATTTTTATGTAATTTTAAACTATGAGCTCTACCCATAACGCGCAATGATTATATTGACAGTCCATAACCCTCCACGATCTCTATGTTATCCTCTTGCATTTATTTACAAACGGCTTCATTATTGAAATTCCGACTCTTACTCATGTTCAAATAGCCCACCGAAGATAATGATACGTATTTGAGTTGACAAAGGACTCTTACAAGCCGCATAACTCCATAATCATTGATTGAAACGTGTTCATATTTATGACACAACCACCAAAAATTCAAAATGCGGCCGAATGCATTACACTTTGTTAACTTCTTTGTCGTTTCTCTGTCGTGTTACAAAACCTCACTCTACTCATTCTCATTCCCTGTTTCACTCCATTCCGCTCCTTTTACTCACTCTCATTCCCGTATATTCACCCACAGTCTTATTCCATTTTGTGTATGGTGCTCATTTCCGTTTTGTGATAACATCCCCACAGCATTGTGCTCGACTCCGTGTATTCCATTGTTCCACTTCCGCTTAAAACCCTCACAGAGGCAAGCTGTGAAGCACAGAGAAGTAAAATGGGAAAATTATTAAGGGCAGAGCCGGAAGGACCGAAGTTCATAGAGGGATTTCCACAAGCAAAAGAGATGTTGAGAAAAGCTAAATGGCTACGTTTTATTCAGAAATTTCAGGGTTACCACAGAGAAATTACCAAAGCGTTTGCAAGATCATTTGATGGCTCGGAAGCAGAAGTGGGAGACCTCAAATTTTTGGTTAATGAAGCATCAATAGCAGCAGCAACAGAGCTTCTTCAGGAAGGAGAACGGTGGTTCAAAAACAAAAGTATCGGTGATGAGGCATGGAGAACAATCCTCCGAAATCAAGGTATGGATATCACTGTTTTCAAAAGAGGAATCCCAGTGCATGCAATAAAAGATGAATGGGCCACTTTATTACTCATTGTTCAGAAATTTATCACATGTGAAGGCCGCTTTGGCTCTATGTACATGTATCATACTAGGATATTGATGAATTTCCTTGAAAACCAAATTCTCAATCTTCCTTATTTCCTATTCAATAGCTTGAAGAAAATGGCTGTGACTGTGCAAAAACACCTAGGAGATGTAGAGCCTCATTTATATCATCATGGGCTTATAAAAATCTTGATTGAAAAGGAACTAAAAGAAAGAGAAGATACTTGGGAACAATTCTTAGTTAGAAACTTCTTTGAAGAACCTCAGGAAATTCCTGAAGGTAAACCAATTAGAAGGAGTAGAAGAAAGAAAATGGATGTTGAAACCCAAGTTGCTCCTACACAGGAAGTTCCCGCAGCTAGCACAGCAAAAAGAAGTAGAAGGAAAAGAACAATAGATGAAATCCAAGATACTTCTACTATTACTATGAAGAAAAATGATAGGGAAGAGAGATTGATAAAAAGGAAGAAGAAGGAAATCAAAATTAAGAAGCCAAAAATATCAAAAGGGAAAGAAATTGTTGAGGCTGTCCATAAAACTTCTTCTTCTGAAGAAGAAGATCACCAAATTCTATCTGAGAGATTAATTTTTCTTCAAAAACAGTCATCTCTATCTAGAAAGGCAAAAACAGGAAAACAAGAACAAAAGGGTAATGTACCACAGCAAGTGAGGAGAAGCAGCAGGCTTAAGGGAAAACTGAGAAAAACACAAATTAAAGGTCCTCATTTCATTGATTTGGGTGAAGAGACATCTGAATAGTCTCCAACTGACCATAGTCCATTTCAGTCAGTTAGTGAACCTGACTCCTTTCACTCCCAATCAGACAATGAGCGTACTCCATCTTATTCTCAGCAAAATAGTGATGAAAGTTCTCCTCAGCCAAATTTTGAACATAATTCTCCCTTGCAGCATTTTGAGGACAGTCCAATGAAAAAGACACCGGAAGTAGACCCCAAACAGCGGGAGGTCTATGATTATATAGAATCCTTGGAGAAGGCAGCCACAGGCCCAAGTACCTCTTCTATTCAGCCTCATACATTGCAGGATGACTTGGTTCAGTCATTAAAACAGGAGATTTTTGAGCTTGAGCTTTTGAATCGGCATATCAAAAATGAAAATGAAACACTCAAAGAGCAAGGCAAACTGGATAAGATTATCCATGACAATACTATGTTACATTTGGGTATTTGGCAAAAGAAAAATAAGAAGCTAAAAAGGAAATGCCAAAAATTGAGCAGAGCACTTGTGAATATCAAATTCAGGTGCCTCATGAAGAAACCCAGAATGATGGCGGTACCAAAGAAGAAGAGAAGGGGGTTAGATGTGTTGGCTGAAGTATCAAGGCACATGAATTGAACAGAGAGTGTCAAAATTTTGGTTGCATGAGGACATGCAACACCTTCACAGTGGGGGTATGTTGAGTCCCGAATTTGTCTCTTTTCCATACACTTTTCCATATCTCTTTCACTCATCTAAACCTCCAAAATTGTCAATATCATGTGCAAAAGGGTATCTAACATGGTTTTAATTATGTTTGTGTGTTTTCTATTTGATTTAGATTTTGTTCATACAGCTGCGGAAACTTGTCACTTTCCGCAGCCGCTGCAACTTTCCGCAGCTATTTTGTGGAAATCAATGTTACGGGTGTCAACGAAGGAAACGAGCCACATGGGCAGGCTAGGAATGACAAGGACATGGTTCGTGTCCTATTGGTTCAATGAAATTCGTCAAGGAAAGCCGCGGTCAAAGCCATCCACGTGGAAGTCAACTGTGGAGTTCTATGTCGGTTGGACTCTGTTTCGTGGCATAGAAACATCCATACAGCCGTTTCCCAAGCTTGTGGAAGTTAATTGACATCTGTGCAAAGTTCTGGAGTTGAATTTAAGCGCCCACCTTCCATAGATCCGTTTCCCAACATGGCCATACTCCTAAATCCGTGGCCTTAGTGGTCTACGTGTTGGCTGCTATCATAAACTTCAGGAAACAGTTACATTTTATTGCTTTATAAAGAGCGTTTGCATACGCACGTAGAGTTGGTGAATGTGAGTTGATAGTTGTTAGTTGTTAAGTTGATGTGCGTACTCTGTTATGTGGTGATTACGCTGCCTTGAGCCGTAATACCACCAGCCTGTAATGACTTTATTTTTAATGTGAAAAACTCTGTTTCATAACTTAATTCGTGTTTGAAGATCATACCAGAGCTGCGTAGAGGGCCCCTGCTCAGCCGAGGTTCTGTGTATTAATGTATATATTTTTCATTTCATTTCTTTAAGTAATTATTGTATCATAACCCATTACATGTTCATATTTCATAGTTGTTTTATTTCTGTTCATACATTTCTGTAATTTCCATTGCATTCATGTCTTTTATGTTTTTGTGATTGTTAAAATACTGATCAGTTTTCTTGTGCAGGTTTTAGGTAGACACCCCGGGGCATTTTCATAGTATTTTCGCTAATGATATGAAACTGATATTATTCTGTTGCTAGTTTTCTTTCACAGTCTTTGTTTAACTTCAGTTTTGTTTTGTGCATTTCAGTTTTGTTTATCTGATTCAATAGTTAAAATTAGACATATTAAGCTACTCATAGTGTCCTCAGCTACCTCCGAAAGCCACAGCTGGACTGATGGTGAGGGGCTGCATGATGAGATGTGTAGTTTAGTATTAGTTTCCTTTCTCCAAAATTAGATATATTAATCTGCTCATAGCGTCTTCAGTTTCCTCCGAAAGCCACAGCTGGACTGATGGTGAGGGGCTGCATGATGAAGTGTGTAGTTTAGTATTAGTTTCTTTTCCGCAAACTTAAATATATTGAATCATGTATGACATCTTCAATTGCCTCCGAAAGCCACAGCTGGATTGATGGCGAGGGATTGAATCATGTGTGTATGGTTTAGTATTAGTTTACTTTCTGCAAATTAAATATCAGTTACACAAGTTGTTTATGATTGCTTCCGCAAGTCATAGCTGGTCTAATGATGAAGGGTCAGAAAATGAATTGATGTAATCTGATTTAGATTTCTTTCATTGCAATTTTGAATTTCCATAAGCATAGTTTCTTTTGTGTTCAATTGGCAGCAAGAATAGTTTAGTTTTCATATTCACTAGTTTCTTGTTTTGATTCATTAGATTAACAACACTTTCCATTTCAGCAGTTTACTTTCTTTTGTCATTTTAATTTCAATTTGCTTTTGAAGTTTCGAGATTGGTAAATCATTATAGGGGATATCACTTCCTTGAACAATTATACCAAGCTTGTTTCTCACTTTAGAATTTCCATTTCACCTTAGAAAGACCATAAACGACAAAAAGATAAGAAAGAGGTTATCTTGCACATATAGTGCGCCGCACTTCATCAGCTTACGATTCCCGGATTGACAATTAAATGCAGCAATTTAGGACACACTAAATTGACCAAACACAAGGAAACAAAAGGTAGTGAATGAATGGAAAACTCTTTTATTTATAACAAAATATTGTGTTAGTCTAGATATTGGTGCATAATTAAAATACTATTAACCAAATCTAGATCCAACTTACATGGAATATTTTATTATTTTTGGTGTAGGGAAAAGGAATTTAGAATTTGTCAAATCCCTTTATTTAGAAATAATAAATAAATAAATGATTTATGTATTATTTCAAGGATGAGGTTAAGGAATAATTAAATAAACAATGATTTATTCAATTATTTATAAATGATTTAGTCAAATTTGACAAGGAATATTATTAAATAATGATTTAAATAATTATTCCTAGAAAATAATAAGATAAATAATGATTTATATAATTAATTTTCCTGTTTTCGGTTAAATATGACCAGGAATATTAATTAAACAGTGGTTCATTTAATTATCCCTAGAGGAAAATCAAACAAATAAGGATTTAATTAATTATTCCTCATGGGGTTTCCTATTTAGACCAGAAATAACTTAATAAACTATGGGTTATTAAATTATTCCTCAAAGTGAAAGAAATTTTACTATGGTAAAACTGGTCTTACATGGTGTAATTTAGTCCATCTAATAGTAACATGTTAGATGACCAAAAAATGGTGTAACAGTTTGGACATTATGGGATCTACTTCAAATGTAGGACGTTAGAGTTTGTTTATAATCCCTACTTTTTGGAATTCATGTGCTTTATTTTATTGCAAGTGTTTTCTTTGTTACAGTTTTTATTCCGCACTATTGGGACTCTAAACCCTAACCGTTGGGAACTTTTCCCTTCAATACTCATGTCCACTCAAGAGGTAAATTTTCTTCTCCTAATTGGTTTCTATGTTGTAGCCCTAAATACTTAAAATTGAGAGGATTGTTGGAACAACAAAATATAAACCAGATAAGATTGGTATTTGAAATTTCTCCCTTCAGGTAATAGTGCAACCTTTCTTGAATTTTGTTGGTATTAAATGAAGTAAAATTGAAACTAGTAAACAAAATAATTTTTTGTATTAAACCAAGAATTATTACATCGACATTAAAATCACCATCATACCCTAAAACTACACTACGAATGGATAGAAGGTATTTTTCAAATCCTTCTAAACACTTCTCTCTTTAAAGGAATTCTAATATTTATAGCATTTTCTATGTAATTTATTAGTTTTCTAAAGAAATTTGTTTTCTAGCTACCAACTAGGATTTCAAAATGACAGGAGAGAGAGAGAGAGAGAGAGAGAGAGAGTTAGTTTGTATTTTGTAGAACACCATGGGCCATAGGTCGTAGGTAACTCCATAGAGAGTTCCCTCTCCTTTGCAATTTTGTTCTTTCCATTCTAGAAAAACGAAAGTTGAGTAACCTCACATTCCAACTGGGTTTTCTCTTGAAAGGGTTTCACATAACATATCTTGGTTTCATTGTGTTTGGTGTGTGTTTTTATTTCATTGTTTTCTATTTTTTTCACTTTATCTATTACATGCATGTAACAAACCTAACCCCCTAATTACCTATTAGGGATGTGATGTATCTAGACTTGACCTCGAAGGTTAAATTATGGATATGGTTTGTAGTATTATAACAAACCTTTCTCCAATATCTAACATACTCGTGAAGATATATTAGTATCAGCAGCACACACACACTTGTTCCCTAATATATCATACTTAATATCCCTGCACCCGACAACCAATGGCCTGATATCACGAATTCCATGTAACTTTGGCCTCATATGACACCTAGTTGCCACTTTAGCACCAATGTGAACTCTAATACACATCATCCTACCATGTTGACATGCCATTTTAACACCACATCAGGGTGCCACATCATTAAGGAATTTCTTCATTCCATGTCATCATGACATGCCATATCACCACATTGACACCACATCAACATGCTATATCATCAAATATTGCCACACCACCATGCATGATGATTTCCTTATTAGGAGTCATTGGTATTGGGAGAAAATATTGACAGTCAGGTCTCTACCTCCCAATACTCGACCTTCAAAATCCCACCACCCAACACCCTATATGAAAATATTTTGATCACTGATACCTATCACATGATGGCTGCCAAATATTACATATTCATTAACCAATAGATATGTTGGTATCTTTTAGTATCAATTATGAGCACTGGTTGTTGTTGATTTTCACACATTATAGGCAAAACTCCAACAGCCCTATAATTATTAGTCTAATAGTCTAATACCCAATGTTGATATAAAATTCTCTACAATTTGATAGATGTGTTGGGTTCATTAGTATCAAGGGTGAAAATATAATAAATAATTTTTCAATATTTGAAGTCCAATACCTTGATATCCAATACTCCAGTCCCTAGCCTCGTTGATTGACATCTCTCGAACTTCCCATCTCAATTAAGTGATAAATAATGTGGGATTTTTTAGTATCATGAATTTTCTTGATATTTTCCATCACGATCTCCCAAAATATGATAGCTAAAAGGTTGATATGTGATGGCCAAAGGCTTAATAAGGGGAAATTTAAAGGATGACAATTTATCTTGAAGTTTAAATATTTGTGAATCTTACTAATCCTTAGTATGAAAAATGTAAAATGTTTAGTGATATTTTTCTCAAAACACTCAAATTTATAATGATGTTGCATATAGTATTTATAAAATTTTGGTGATTTTAAAGGTAAAATAATTTTATATTATAAAACTTAGGCGATTCATTTTAAGAAGACATGGAAATTGGAAAATCTTTTTTTTTTTTGAAAAAAGCGAAAAATTAGCTAACTTGTTAGTATTAGCCCCTAAAATTTTCTCCGGGCTTAATAATACTTTCTTGCTAGCCCTTGGATATGGATTTTGTTATCCATATGACTAGGGGTTGAATTTGAGTCCCTTTAAACCTAAAATTTTGAAACCTTTCAATATGAAATCCTCGAATTTATGAATTATCCAATACCAAGAGCGAGTTCAACAACCAAAGTTTTTCTTAGGAAAATGAGGATGGAAAAGTGGGCTCATAAAGAGAATTTATTAGCCTGTGTGTGAGGACTAAAGAGGGACTTTAACATTAATGTGAGTTGCCCAAAAGAATTCCTGAGACTTTAAAGGTCCTCACTAACCACAAGGGCATATGAATAACTATTTTCTTAGCCATTTAATAGAATTTTGTTCAAATTATTCAATAGACTTACACTAGCTCTAGAGTTATTTAGTGAATCTCTTCAATAGTTTCCATTAAATGTTTTAAGAAAACTCTTTCTCCTTGAGTCTCATTTTTTCAATCAAGGTTCTTGGCCTTGAATTTAAATCCATATAATCCAAAATACACTCTAATCAGTTTGGCATACATAGTGTTTCTCTCATCTATATAAAAAAAATCCATTGACATTAGTCATAAATGAGTCTATAAGTCTATTAGCCCCATGCTTAAGTGAGCCATACCATCCTTGACCATACTAGTGGAAAGAAAATTATAATAACACATTAAATATTGAATAACATGCATATGAATATTATACATCCCTTATAGCTAGATCTACTAATTCACTTGATAAATATGCATCATATAGATGATATTTCCCATTCTGAAATAAAAATAATAATACACACATGTAATAGATCACCATTTCGTTCTCATTAACATGATTTACATTACAAAGATGAAGTCCACAAGGGTACTTATCTAAGAAATTCAAAATATTTCATTTTCCCGCTCTTTGATGATCCTTATAATAATTTTCTTTTGAATACCAAAATAATATTTTTTCTTGAAAGCATGAAGAATATGCTTCATATAATTTTTTTCATTTTTCATTAGTAAAAATACAAAATAATGTTATGAAGACCAAATGTAGCTACAATATTCAACACCCTGTTCACTTGGTTATGCCAACTGAAGAGTGAATTACATTTCCTTCCATACAAAGCCTCAAAAGGAGTTATTTTTAATGATTCTTGGCCCCCCATCCTATCAAAGGTATAAGCTCTTCTCACCTCCTAAGTTGATGCATGACATACATTCTTAGCATGTCATTTAGCACCCTATTTAATCTTTTAATTTGTCCCTTTTGAGGATGATACATTTTGCTAAATGTTGACTTGGTTCCAAAAACAAAAAAACAAAGCTTTCTAAAATTTTGAAGTAAGCTTGACATCTTGATTTGAGATGATATTCTTGGTTATACCATGTAATATCAATATTTAATTCATGAAAATATGAGCAATATCAATTTCCTTTTGGGTGGGTTTAACAACTATAAAATGATCTACCTTACTTAATTTATCTACCACCACCATTATGGCATCATGCTACCTAGATTTCTTTGGAAATTCTGTGATAAAGTACATAGAAATGACTTCTCTCTTCTATTCAAGAATGGGGATTGGTTTCCACAATCCCGTTGGATGTCTAAATTCCACTTTCACTTGTTGGCACTCCAAGAATTTTGCATTTTACCTAGAAACTTCCTTTTTCATGCCTAGACAATAATACATATTTTTCATAGTTGTTACCATTTTCTGATAACCAGGATCATCTAAATAAGATATTTTATATATTTCATCAAATATGAGCTTCTTCAAGTCACCCATTCAAGGCATATACAACCTACCTATGAAACTCAACATTCCATTATGTGTGAGTGAGTAATTCTTACTCAATATTCATCATAAATTTTTCTACAAGTGATCTTTTATGTAATGCCCCCTAATAATAATAATAACAATAAATAATAATAAATAAATAAAATAATATAATATTAAAATACAAGTAAATAATAAATAAAATATAACAATAGTAAATAAATAATAAATAATGAAGAGAATATAACAATAATAAATAAATAAAATAGTAAATAATAAACTAGAGTTCTATATATATATATCTAAACTATAAAAATTGTAAGAATAAGAAAATCTAAAAAAAAGAAGTAAAAAGGAATAAAATAAGAAAGTGTAATATCCCAAAATAGGGAAAATCAATAATATTGGGAATATCTTATAATATCCCAAGATTGGAGATCTAGCAATACATGAACACAAAACTGGAAACAACAGTGAATAACATCATACCAAAATGTATGGAAACCATGGAGCCATTTTATTATGTAAATCAGTAGCAAACATGTACAATACAACTCAAATAATCAAGGCAAACAAGCCTCCCATGAATACATATGCAAAAAGTGGAATGCTCCTATATTGTAGAGTGCTCATGAACATGTACAGTGCAGTCATAGATGGTACACAGCTACATGGGAATGTGAAATAACATAAATCTACATATAGATGGCTCATAAAACATTGGGAGTAAAGATGTAAGCTCCCAAACACAATTTCAAGACAATCCTAGAAGGATTGGCTGAAATATGCAAAATGGAAAAAATGCCGGAGTTGCAACCTCAAGATTGAGTAGTAGATGCAACTCAAGAACTGGATGGAGATGGTTGTAGATGATGCACAAGCTGAACAAACCTCCTCCAATGGATCTTCCAAGTGAAAGGCTGATCCTAACACTGAATATCCCACCCTCCAAACAAACATTGCAACCCTCACTGTAGATGCTCACTGAAAATAACACAGTCAAGGAGAGGGACTGCATTGTAGATGATGGTAAATGGTTGGTATGATGCCAAATATGGTGAAATTAGCACAGATGCTTCCTCAATGATCCTCCAAAGGAAAGAAGGCTTCCTCCTTTGAAAAATAAGCTCCGAAAGTGGTGTTGAGTAACCTCCACTGCAACACCCTGTAACACAACCCAGCTCTAAAGAGAAACTGCGTTGTAGCTGAAGGAGGATAATTGGCCTGAAGCCTGAATATGGAGAAATGAAGAGAAAGCTCCCTAAATAGGCCTCTCTTGAAAGGAGAAGGAATTCGTAAACAGGAATGCCTTGTGCTAAGCAGCACAACAACTCTGCTAAACAACAAGAAAATGCACAAAGTCTAACCAGAACATGAAATCAATAATCCATAACATGAATAAAAATGGTTTCCTTTCCCTCCTTTTAAACAAGTAAAATCCCTCTCACCATGGGTCCCACTCATTAGGGTTTCCTTCACCAAAGAAACCTCCTCCCATTCATACTACGATGTCTCTCAAAGTGTTCTCCACCTCCTATCCTAGCACTGTTGACTTGGTCAAACTTGACCTTGTCCACATGCAAATGCCCCCTTTCACACATGAGGGTGTGGAATCCAGCTCTTATGACTATCCCTTTTCACACTATGAGGGATTTTATTTATATTTCTGAAATGTATGAGCCTCCTTACCCATTTATTTATCTCCTAAGTTGGCATGAGCAAAATTTAATATCCCAATTAGCTGCATGCTAATTTTGGAATATTACAGTCCTCCCCTCCCAAATGTTGCTTGTCCTTAAGCAACTGCAAGGATAGAACTGAGAAGCCTCCTACTCTTCCTTGGTAGCATCCTCATATGATAAAATCCTCCAAGGATCAAGATGTTGTCTCATCAATATATCTCCAAGTTGTCCCTCCCAAGTATGCAAGCTAGCTTTTGGTGTGCATCCCAAATAGCTATCATCATGTAAAACATCCATGGAGGCAATAACGAGATGTCTAAAGGCCTTCTTGAGGCATGAGGTATGATATACATTGGGATCTACCATCCCCATATTAATCTCCCATCCCCAAGCTATCATCCATACAAAATGATCCACCATCCAAAATGGTAACTCATGCAAATCATCCTCCACCTTGAGCTCTGATAATGTAGGTGGGCTGAAAATCTGATCATGGTAGACAAAATAACCTACCCCACACTGTTCTCCTCTCCACTTATGATAAGTGTAGTGTTTGCTGATCTTGGGCTGCAATGATGTTGCCCTTAAGAGTCAAGATGAAGACTAGATCTTCAAGGATCTTCTCTCCAACATTATGAAACATGCTGGCCCAAATAATTCCATATATGATGAGTTGGAAATCACCATCATATGGCATCCAATCAATCCCATGGCCCTCCTCATAAAGAAACAAGTGTTTTGCTTTGGTTGCCATATCATCTCTCATGCTCCCATTAGAACATGTAATGCAAATAGTGTGGGAATCATCTTCCCCAAGGGACACATCCAATCAATGTTTCACTCCCCCAATCATGCTCCCAATGAAAATAAGAACAACAACAACATAGGGAACCATAATGAGAACCATACTTTCTGCCATGTGTAGTAAGGGAGAAGGAAAATGGTCCCTCAAATGTAACCAATGCAGTTTGACCCTCAACTGCAAAAGAGAATGAAAAAAAGTGTGGTTCCTCAACCAATTTCTTGCTACCCCACTCTCCTCATGTGTTTGGAGAAATTGAATCATGTATGGTGCAAAGTAAGTATGTTCTCCATGAAAAATCTCCTCCCCAAGTCCTCCTAGGGAGTGGTCATCAATAATGCTCATGGCCTCAAGTAGATCATGATGTCTAGAAGGAAGAATTATCCTCCTTTGAGCAAATCCCTACACATATATGGTTAAGGGATGCATATATACATTATACAAGTCATTATGAAAACAAAAAACACCCTTACCATATGTCTTTCTCATGCAAATGGAGTGGCTCATAGATAAGTATCCTCTCATCCTCAAAGAGAAAAGAGGTGGCTATGCTAACTCTTCCAATGAGTTATGTATCTCCTCCATCTCCACATGATCCATGCATCTCCTCATATGCTGATACATCTCCTCCGCAAAGCCTTCCCAAAAATACCCCTCCATGATGGTGTGGTATGCTCTCATAGAATAAGTGTCGCTGAAAAGGAAATATTTGTGAGATTCTTGTAGAAACTTCTCCTTGAGCTTGGAAGCTCTAGATAAGAAGATCCTGCCATGGTAGTAGATGACCCCATCTATGACTGAATATCCCTCCTCATGCAACTGGTCATCCAATATCATGCAAGCAAAAAGATCCTTGGAATATTCCACCAATAGCTAGGAATTCCAATATGGATCTATCCTCCATAGTGATAGTGCTGATGAACTATCATGAAGATAATATGTCATATGGTTGCCCTCTTCTTTGACACCTCCCATGTGAAAGATGCAAGTTGGAAGGCTGCTATCCTTCCCCTGTTGCTCCTGCCACAACGCAGAATCTGAAATGATAGTGGGTAATGATGATGTTGAGAGTATGCCTCTCTCCTCCTTGAGTCTACCCAAGAATCTCAACATTGTATCAAGCTCTCCCAAGGTCTCCAGTCCTCTAGAATCAATGAGTGGTTCGTCAAAATGTGAAGCATCCATCCTCCTCTGTTGATCTGGTGGTCTCCTCAGTGAAATGTCTCCATGCAATGAGACATCAACATCAAGAGTAGTCTGCATATATGAATGGACAGATTTGTCCTTGCCCTCACTGCACAATCTAGTCTCCCTCTTAGGTGCATCAACCTCCTAAAATATATAGGGATGTGGGCCCCTCATCTCATGATGCTAGTCATCCTCCCTATCTCCTCCTTTTATCTCCATGGTTTCACACCCCATCATCAATGACACACATAGATCATGAGTTGTGCCTTGATCTCCACATGTGAGATACTGGGGAATTACTTGCAAGGATACAAGAATCCCTCTAGTTGGAGCAAGAGCTCCCTCTTCCTTTGCATGAGGTGCTAGATAAAATCTAGACATGACGACGATGTTTCCCTCATCCTCCTTAATATGTATGGGAAACCTCCCAATGACTAGATCCTCCTTAATATGTGTGGGAAACCTCCCAATGACTAGATCCGCTTAAGAACATATGATATAGGTATTGCCTCTAGAAAGGTATGATGCAAGATATTAGCCTCCTCAATGGTTTTCTGAAGTGTAGTTGAGTTTATGGTTCCCTCCATCACATGCAAAGTTTTTGTTTGTTGGGGTTTGTTTGGTTCCACCACATGTGTTTCAGAAATTTTCCCATAAAATATTTCCACTAATGCCTTAGTGAACCTAGCATAAGAAGAAGTATTTGCATTCTTCAAAGAAAAAGACTCAAATATCCACCATGCATAGGCCTTACCTCCAAAATGCAGTGCTGCAACTTTGATGGCTTCATCTTCAGAAATTTGGTGCTGCTGCAAAAAGGTGTCTAGTTCTTCCACCCAAGCTCTGGCTGAACATGTAGGTGAACCATCAAAAGTAGATAGAAGAAATCTATCATGCTTATTTCTTCTCTTCACCTTGATCTTGAAAAAATCTGGAAAAGTGATATGATCTCTAAAATTTTGAGTTTGAGACTCATACTCTTGTAGAAATTCACTAAGAGTTTCCCTCCTAGTCATTCCTTCTTCTTCCATCTCTCTCATGGAAAATTTGGGCATGTGACTGGGCCATGCATCATAGTGTGTGGCTGCATGCTCACACTCCTCATATGAAAATCTAGAGTTTGATTCAGATTCAAACACTCTTGGAGATTCTATACACATCTCCCTTCTTATTTTCTTGAGATCTCCTTAAATGCTCTGTATAGATTTAGGAAGAAGCTTTGAGAGCCTTCTTTCCTCTAAAGAATGGAGTCTTCTTTCTGTTCATATTCTCTTATTTTGATAGCATAATGGCTGAGATTCCAGAAGCTGAGCCAAGATTATGCTCTGATACCACTGTAATATCCCAAAATAGGGAAAATCAACAATATTGGGAATATCTTATAATATCCCAAGATTGGAGATTCAACAATACATGAACACAAAACTGGAAATAGTAGTGAATAATATCATACCAAAATGTATGGAAACCATGGAGCCATTTTATTATGTGAATCAACAAAAAACATGTACAATACAACTCAAATAATCAAGGCAAGCAATCCTCCCATGAATACATATGCAAAAAGTGGAATGCTGCTATATGGCAGAGTAATCATGAACATGTACAACGCAGTCATAGATGGTACAATACCATATGGGAATGTGAAATAACATAAATATACATATAGATGACTCATACAACATTGGGAGTAAATATCTAAGCTCCCAAACACAATTTCAAGACAATCCTAGAAGGATTGGCTGAAATATGCAAAATGGCAAAAATGCTAGAGTTGCAGTCTCAGGACTGAGTAGCAGTTGCAACTCAAGAACTGGATGGAAATCGCTATAGATGATGCACAAGTTAAACAAACCTCCTCTAATGGATCTTCCAAGTGAAAGGTTGATCCTAACACTGAAGATCCCACCCTCCAAACAAACATTGCAACCCTCACTGCAGATGCTCACTGAAGATAACGCAGTCAAGGAGAGGGACTACACTGTAGATGATGGAAAATGGTTGGCCTGGTGCCAAATATGGTGAAATCAGCCCAGATGCTTCCTCAATGATCCTCCAAAGGAAAGAAGGCTTCCTCCTCTGAAAAATAAGCTCCGGAAGTGGTGTTGAGTAACCTCCACTGCAACACCTTGCAACACAACCCAACTCTAAACAGAAACTACGTTGTCGCTGAAGGAGGATGCTTGGCCTAAAGCCTGAGTGTGGAGAAATGAAGAGCAAGCTCCCTCAAGAGGCCTCTCTTGAAAGGAGAAGGAATTCATAAACAAGAATGCCTTGTGCTAAGAAGCACAACAAGTCTCCTAAACAACAAGAGAATGCAAAAAGTCTAACCAGACCATGAAATCAATAATCCATAACATGAATAACAATGGCTTCCTTGCCCTCCTTTTAAAAAAGTGAAAGCCCTCTCACCATGGGTCCCACTCATTAGGGTTTCCTTCACCAAATAAACCTCCTCCCATTCATACTGCACTGTCTCTCAAAGTGTTCTCCACCTCCTATCCCAGTGTTGTTGACTTGGTCAAACTTGACCTTGTCCACATGAAAATTCCCCCTTTCACACATGAGGGTGTGGAATCCAACTCTTATGACTATCTCTTTTCACACTATGAGGGATTTTATTCATATTTCTGAAATGTATGGGCCTCCTTACCCATTTATTTATCTCCTAAGTTGACATGAGCAAAATTTAATATCCCAATTAGCTGCATGCTAGTTTTGGAATATTACATAAAGAGTCAAATTAAGAGAAATATTGAATTAAGTAAAACTTAAAGCAAAAAAATTAAAGTTTCATGTTGACACATGGATTGTGTGCATGTGGTTCCCTTTCCAATTCCCTACCATTTTTGGAACAATTGGTTTTATTTAACAGACAAAGAAGGAATGCAATTATGATTTTTTCTAGATAAGAGTGTTGTGAGACAAATGATTCCCTAACAGTAGTATGTTGGTTGAGGGCTTGGGGGTGGCAAACTGTAGAAATTGTATGTGCAACTGAACCTACGGTT
Organism: Pinus albicaulis; assembly: GCA_034641835.2. Taxonomy (NCBI): domain Eukaryota; kingdom Viridiplantae; phylum Streptophyta; class Pinopsida; order Pinales; family Pinaceae; genus Pinus; species Pinus albicaulis. Next base: position 868,771,971 of record CM076574.1, read on the forward strand.
CAGTGGAGAGTTGTCCCCAAAATTTTTTCGCGTTTAGTGGGATTCAAATAGCGTTCAACTTCTAAATCACAAGTAAGGAATATCATCACTACAAGTAAGTTATATTTACTCATATTTTTCGAAATTCTATACTAATTAGTTGAATAATTGTGTGTTGATTATAAATCATATAATAGATCTAATTAGTTGTATATTTAAATTGTGGTTTGTTCAATGGTATCAGAGCCCAGTTTTAATACTATTGGGATTTTGGGTTTGATGTTTAATAATTATGAATAACTTTTATAATTATATTGAAATTAAATTTTAAATTAATTAGATTAAACTAAAATTCCTGGAATTAATAGGAGACTATCGATTTGAAGGTTCTGTCACTATCACATTAAAATACTCAAGAACATTTGTATGGCATGTTAAAAACACATCACAAACCTTTTAAGTTTTACAACAAAGTTCTACACTAAAACCTTCGATATGTGGCCATTGTAGCTTGTCCATAAATATTTACATAATTTTATGCCTTGTTTTGGGTTAAAAGATTAACCTAGCATGTTTTGCCTACGAAATATTATTTAAGAAAAAAAATAGTACCTTAGAGGACAAAAATCAGTGGAAGAGAAGAAACTGCCAATAGATTGACTAAATCGTCTCTAGATATCATTCTTGTGCTCTATTTTCATTTAGTTTCACTACCATCAGATCAATTGTTTGATAAGGATTACGAGGGACAGTGATTGGAGTAAATTGTTCTATTTTTAATTTTTATTTCTTTCTATACAGACAACCTCACATTGTGACTTGGTTTCCTTTTTGTGATGCTTATGCTATTTTTTTTTAATTCCCTCACCCTCGCATTCCATTTGAATAAAAGAACAAAAGAAATCCATTGAAAATTGAACTTGGGTCATTAAGGAAAGAGCATGAAAGAATGTCAAATGCATTATTACATGGTCTTTGCTAGATGGTTTTAAGATTTGGATATCAATGGTTACAAGATTGATCCTTGTAGAGTTTCAATTTTTCCCGTGAAACAAATCCCTTGAGATGATAGTTGGAGGGAAGGTTAATCTTTTCACATTCCAAGTAAATAGTGTGTGGATAGGGTTTAAGTTTTTATTCTATTTTGGACATTTGGGTTATTGTTTTTACTAGGTTTGGGTTTGAAGTGGCCTAAGTGAGTTAGAACCTTGACCTATTAAATTCTTAGTGGTAAGCTATATAACCATCGTTTTGTTTTCCAATAGGGAAACTACCAAATATCTTATCCAAAAGGATAACCAACGAAACATAAGTGATTTCTATAAGGATTTATGTTAAGTCATTGGATGTGAACTCCTGACTTCAATAATTCAAGCGATCCTCTCGTATTAAATGAGAATAGACCAAGATTATTTGGTGATGATGGAAAATGTTTAAGATTTTTTATGGGGATGTTAATAAAATAATGAATACTTAAAAGGTAGATAATAATAAGAGATATAAACTAGATTTATAAAAATAATTAATAAGAAAAACATTTTTTTTAAGGATTTATGTTAAGTCATTGGATGTGAACTCCTGACTTCAATAATTCAAGCGATCCTCTCGTATTAAAATATCCATGAGAATAGACCAAGATTATTTGGTGATGATGGAAAATGTTTAAGATTTTTTATGGGGATGTTAATAAAATAATGAATACTTAAAAGGTAGATAATAATAAGAGATATAAACTAGATTTATAAAAATAATTAATAAGAAAAACATTTTTTTTCTTAGTGGAGAAATATTTACTGCATTAAAATGGTTATAATGGTTATATAATGTGTAAAAATGATTTCTTTATGTTTTCCTTTCATCCACTATCAAAAAAATATATTTTATAATATGTATATATATAAAAGGAATAATATTTATAATACAATTAGTGTAATAAATAAAAGTTTTCCACTTATATTGAATTGAAGTGTATCGAGAGGTTAAAGGATCAATCGAGTGGCTAGTCAAGAACGTCACTAACTAACTATCTATCTATTTGGATGAATCGATTTAATTAACTATTCGACATTTCTTTCAATATTATAAATTCTAAATAAAGAGTTAAAGGTTACACCATTATTTCAAAAATATAATAACACATTTTCTATTTTCAATTTAATAGATTAATTATTTTATAACAATGTGTATAATTTTATTTCATTTTGAATCAATAAAGAGAAAAATTTTGTTCCGCATTTTTAAGAACTGTAACTCTGAGCTTTATAAATGTCCACTGAGGTAGTATTGTCTTCTTAAAAGTTTTCCGAAAGTTCGCCAAAGGTTCGCCAAATCTAGAAGGGACGTGGAGTAGGCCATTAAAAGGCAAAGAGAAGCTGCAGAGAAGGCCGAAAGAGGCGTGAAAGAGAAAGTAGGTTAAGGAATGTGGAACACATGTATTGTATAATTAGATGTTTATAATTAAAAGTTTAAAATGGGTAGTTGTATATTATAAATGATTTATATTAACCACTCATTTTTATGGTAATGACATTTTGAAATTTGATCATATATATTAGAAAAATTAATATAGTTATTAAATGCTAGGAAATGTTCAAAACTTGAATACGCATAAATACAGATCATATAGAAATGCATGTTTATTAGTGAAGTTGGACTTAATTAAATTTTGGATACATATCAAACAATTTTGTATTTCACTTTTTGTTTGATTTTGAATTAATGTTTAAAATGAGTGTTTTAAATATTGGATTCATAGTGGTATTATAAAGAAGGGTTGAATACATAAATAATGAAATAAATTAAAAAGAAATTGTCTAATTGGAGGAACATATTTTTTTTACTATATATAATATTTTTTTTCTCTAATAGGAGAACCGTTTTACATATGTCACTAACTATATATGTCAATTATGGGTATCCATATGTATGCTTAGGCATTTTTGTTCTTTTGATGCCTTAAACTGAGAATGCGATAATATATTGTTATTCTATATTTGATATGTATTATGATCATTCTCATATTTATGATGTAATGATATGGCATTATATTAATACATGGTTTTATTTATTATGTGATGTCATTATATCTCTTTGTTATACATATGTTGATGTTGTAATTTATGATAGTAGTTCACAATGTGAATCATGTGGTTATTGCATGTAGATTTTATGACATGCATAAGCATGTAGTTTTTATTATTTAGAATGTTGTGATGAAAATGATGCTATGTTCTTTTGATGGCATGCAAGAGTTGGCATGTGGATTAATTTATATGATGATGTTATAACTAATGCATTGGTTGCATTTTGAGATGTGGTGATTGAAAGGAAATCCACCAATAGGCAAAGAGGGCCGGTTTATTTGATGATCTCATAGGAGCCCATACCTGCGAGAGGGAATATGTAACACCATATGGCTTGAGGACAAACTCAATTAAAACTACATATGTTAGCGATTCCTTTGTCTTATATAGCTCTTGAGGGGCTATGGGACCATCTTGAGGAGGCCAAGTACGTGATATTGTAATCCAAGTGCTTGATAATGGATTAGGATGCCGAAGTCTAGTGGGGGGGTAAGGAATTTAATGCCTGGGGTTTTTCACCTTAGTGAGTGTGGAGGGAGTGGGCCAGCCTTTCAAGATGCCTCGAGTACTACTACATGGAGTACTGAGTCAAGATCCTTCCTTGGGGTAGATGAGGTCTAAGCTGGGCACGAACCGTGAGGCCAACGTTAGGCTATGGTATAGACCGATGAGGCTTTATGCCTAGTTTCAAAAGTTGGGAAAAATGACAGAGATTCCTTGGGGTTTCCCGTGTATTGTGGAAATGTCGCCTGTTGGTTATATTGGTTTAGCAGAGAGTGTAGGGAAAATGTGAAGTAATAAATAGCTAAGTAAAATAAAATGTTAAATGATTCAACTTAACTTCGGGAAGAAGCTTCTTAAAGATGGGGGAGTATGTAATTCCCCCTAATAATAATAATAATAATAATAATAATAATAATAATAATATAATATAATATAATGTTAAAATATAAGTAAATACATAATTAAACAATAAAGAAAATATAATAATAGTAAATAAATAATAAATAATGAAGAGAATATAATAATAAATAAATAAATAAAATAGTAAATAACAAACCAGAGTTCTATATAAATAGGCACCTCCACTTGTGTGATGGCCACTAGTTTTTGGAAGAAACTTGGTTCCCATGACTTGTCCCTGTCCACCATTACTCTTCGTGCTTGGGACGGTCATCCCTCACTACCCCTCAACTTATATCACAACTGTCAAATTACTATGCCGATAATAAAATCTTAACTAAATTCGAATTCGTTGATACCCCATTATATTATAACATCCTCTTTGTTCGTAGTTACACCTACGCCATGCCTGTTATTGCATCTTTTGTTTTCAAAAGATGTGCATTCCTCGCAATGGAAAATTTTCCATTATCGATCATTTTACCTACTATGATCCTTAGTCTCAGACTTATCCTTAGTCCACTATCTCATCAATGATTGGAAATAAGAATTTCCTGTACCTCACTAATGTTTCTTCTAGAGTCTACAAATATTCCACACTGCTTGGTGCTTATTATGGCCCACCGCCTACCCCTTCTGAGCCTAGCTCAAACAATTTGTGCATGCTTCAAGTGTCACGGGCTACCAAAAAGCAGTCTGGTACATATTCACAACATCGAGCTGCTTCGTAACATGCTGCTCCCAACTCAACCTAGCCTTCAAGTACAATTCCTCAAAGTCCATTTCCTTTTGTTGGTATCTCTCCTAGTCCCTTCCAATCGGGAACCATTCCCCTAGGTCTTAACCATGTAGGAGGAGTTCCTCTAGTTCATTACCCTTCTAGTCATATACCTTTCTTATTCCCACCACCTGAAATATTTTATACCCATGTTATGACTACGTTGATTCTACCTAATATCACCTTGGGGATGCTAATCTGGTACATTGATCATCCTAAAAACACTCCTGTTAAACAACCCAAACCTTACATAGTTTTGACTTTGGTCCAACCCATTTTTCCTACTCCTTCCTTTGCTTTAGTTCCACAATAAAATCAACATGAAGTCTCTCCTATTGCAAAAGCATCTGGTGAGGGGGAAAAAGCGTTGAAAAGGGAACCAAAGACAGGCAACCCAAGAAAATCCTGCTCCTCCTAAGATGCCAAAGCCTACTCCTCCATGCACTTTCTGTGAAGTTGTTGGGCATACCACAAATAATTTTCCTGAGCCCCCTCATATCTAGAATATGGTCTCTTGTACCTTTCCTGAATCTAACATTCCTAATCTCTATTTCACCTTACCCAAGTGAGACAATAAGAACATATCCTTACACATGAATCACCCTTGTTATTTGTGTGTGTTGAGGAGATAAATCCCCTCTGCGGATAGAGGCGATCCCTACTAGCCCAGATCGGGTCTAGCAACAATCAAACACGCTACAATGCAGGTTCCTAATCGTAAATAAACCAACTTGCGAGGAAGGCTTACCTAGAATCCAATGCTGTTGTTTGTAGAAGAGGTGGTGCTCCCATTCCTTTGCCCTGGCAGATCACAATCCTCACGATCTCCGTGATCAGACACCTGCACGTGCAAGAAACAACACAAACGCAAGCATAAAATCCAATATATACAACTATATGTCAGTCGAAGAGGACATAACTCATGAACATCATCAAGAACAAGAGTGGAACCATAACCAATAGTCGCTTATCATTAATGAGTCAAAAAGAAGAATACAACCAAAGATTCGACGCCGAATTCTCCTTTGGCGGGTCGTCAGCAGAACATGCCTCGATAAAGCCTGTCAAAGATGGGACAAGCCTCTCTCTCCAGATACTTGGCAATAGTCTCCTTGCTTGGATTTGGCCTTAAGGGAATCAAGAAGGCTCTTGCAGCATAAGGATGTGAAAGCTCTTGGGAACTTGGAGATTAGCTTGCCATGGAAATGAGCAAGATTTTATAGAAGGTGGAAGGGGAGTTGGGATCCCTATAATTATGGGATTGGTCCTATCATCAAGGAAGCTTCCATGAGAGGTGGCAAACCACTTCTTCACCATGGGAATCCGTAGCCAAACCTCCCAACTCAAGATAGATATCAGTCCAGGAATTTTTTAGGATGAAACTTCCGCCTTTTATTTTTAAAAAACACCTCTTAATATGGTTGGGGCGGGTGCGGCTCTATGACAGAGCACCAATTGGCGCGCCCTCTTTGGAGGATTTTCCCCCTTGGCGCGAGGGTTGAACTGTGGAACCGTGCCAATGGAAAAAGAGTTATTTTTAGGGTTTTTTGCAGGGAGATGTCTTCAGGGCAATGAAAGCTCATCTTCAGTGGGATGCAATGAAAGTATTTTCAAGTCTTGTCTCTGCTCATAGGTCACAGAATGAGCCCTCCAATGTGCGGGATGGGGATTGCAGGGACGGTGAAAAATTGTTGTGTAACAGATGCCCCCTAAAGCATGAGGCCCAAGAGAGAGAGAGAGAGGGGTTAAATGCTTTACGAGAACATGCCGACTGAAAACACTGCCATCGAAAAACCTATGGAGTGAAGTACAACTGATGTCTCAGATACATGATATATATGTGTGGTATGGGCGCAGCCATCCATAACAGAGTATACAATAATCGAGATCCAGGGCATGGACGCAGCCATCCAGAGAGGATCGATAAATAGACTCAGGTATGGTCGCAGCCATCTAATCAGTGAGTCATGTAAATAATCATAATAATCCACAAAATCGCAGCCTGGATTACAACAGACAGGAATCCAGGGTCTTGCGCTCCATCTCGACCCGAACAAAGTACAAGTTCAAGCATGCGAATATGTGAGCTGAAGTCGAACATGCAAGAACATCGTCTGATTACCAGCTAATGATGAAAGCTGTTAACAGATGCGAGAGGTACCACCATTAATTCCAATGGTCCTCAAGGTACTACAGGTACAATCTACGGCATGTGAACAGTGATCTGACGTCGAACACCTGCAGAATCACTCGATCGGAGGCCAATGATGAAAACCTCACGTTGAATGCGAAGAACCTGCCATTGAGGCATGCAGGTTCCAAGGTACCAGAAGGGAGTCTCTAGATCAGCTTCCTGGATAATGAGCTGAAGTCGACAGGAAGTGACCTTGATCGAAGGTGGGCCATAATGTTTCCCACATCATCGACACGAGATAGAGGAACATGATTTTTTTGTGAATCAGGATCAAACGAGAATCAGAGGGAGGTTGATATTTTGCAGAGGCCAACTTCTCTTGAACATATAAACGGCACGACAGTGGACTTGGAAGTATTTGACATCAACGGATCAGAGGTCATGGTGACGAGGCAAAGAGCAGATGAGAGGTCAAAAGGGATCACCCAAACCCACGGAGGCAAGTGAAAAACAAGATTAGATGTCCCCAACCCGACACGACTGCAGACAAGTGCCATGTTCAAGAGCGACATAATGCCGACACGACAATGATGTTGGTTCCATTTTCCCCACCATCCTGGCGAGTACCTCTTTATTTTTACACAAGCTTGAAGAGGATACCATATGCTTGTCATAAGTCCATCCTTCGGACGAATCCATCCTAGTACATTTAACGAGCCCTAGGAAGGAGCGACTCGAGTAGTGTCATTTCGACTGAATCCGATGTCATCAAGTTTAACGAGTCTGAAAAAGGAAGAACTTGACGTCTTTTCATGTTTAGAGAGTTTGAAAAGACAGCTGAAAATTAAATTGCAACGGTCCCTTTTCGTAGATAGTACCTCAGACCCGAAAAGGTAGAAAACAATATCCGAGAAAACCTCCTAGTCGTGATAGGCTAGGGTATTCCTTTTTCGTAAATAATCTATCCCGGCTTGAAAAAGGGGTAAACGTATACTGGGTATATGTCATTTCAAAACCATTTAACGAGTTCAAAACGACAAGATGTCTCGGCAATCTTTTCAATTTTTAAGAGTTAGAAAAGAGTTGAAAGTTGACTCCTCCTGAAGGAACGAGTGGTATAAAGGGTAGCAACTGGTTCCGGTAATGGTGGAACTGCTCAGACAAGTAAAGGTCAAGAGGCTAGCTAGCAAGACCACTCATTGCAGCGGTTCCTTAGGAATGGGCAAAACAACCAAGTGAAGGAATATGATCGGCCAAGCAGATAGTGACGATGGAATGAGAAAACCAAGGCTCATCTGGAAAACAGGCTGATAAAATGGCAATCACCAAAGGTAAAATGGGAAAGGTTTCATTTTTACACAAGCTTGAAATCAGAAAAATCTGCTTGAAGTTGGTTTCATTTTTACAGAAGCTTGAAACAAAGATAAACTATGCTTGAAACCGGTTTCATTTTTACACAAGCTTGAAACGGAAACAAACTATGCTTGAAAAATTAAGCATGCCCCCCAGCATGTTGACTCAATCCGAGGTACATGCCCCCAAGCTTCAATCCATATGAAAGGAAGATGGAGTGAAGGCTCAAGTTACGAGAGCAAGAGAAAGACTCGACTGGGATTTTACGAGATCTTATCAAAGACTCGAATTGAACTAGAACGTGTTTCATTATTTTAACGAGGTTGACACATTAAAAGAACTATCCTCAAGACACCTTGTTTCATGGTTTAAGGAGCTTGACACAAGAAAATGAACCCTGCTCTGACAACCTTGTTTCATTTTTTAAGGAGCTTGACACAAGACAACGAATGGTGCTCCCCACACCCTTGTTTCATTTTTTAAGGAGCTTGACACAAGGCAAGGAACTCTGCTCCGAACACACTTGTTTCATTTTTTAAGGAGCTTGACGCAAGAAAGGAACCATGCTTTAATAGACCTCGTCATAATGAACAAGAAGTCATCACTTCCAAGAGTTCCACTCTCGATGGAAGTAAAACATCCTGGAAGTCAGGACCTAATGCCCCCAGCACCTGATGCATGATGGAATTTTCACTTAGTACAGGCACAGAGTAGGTAGCCACATAGTTGACCTACGGTGGGGAAGATAAAATGGGTGGATAAAAACCAGGAAGGGATGATGGTGGTCCGGCTGCCACATTAGGACCAAAGAACAAAAGCTAATCAATGGTCACGATCCGTCCTTCATGCGGAAAACAAACCACACGAAAAAGGGAGGAGACAAGCGCTCCCATGGCATAGGTGTAATCACGCCCCAAAATCAGATTGAAATCCAAGGGGCCTGGAACAACCATCACGTCCATATGGATGGTTTTACCTCCCAAAGTAATAGGTAATCTTGGGAGGATCCCTAACGGTTGACTCGTTCTTCTGTTAAACGCCAACAGATTCTGCGTAACAGGCGCAAGTGGCGGCGAACCAAAATATTGCCAAGTAGTTGGGGATAGAACACTAACAGATGCACCTTCGTCTATAATGGTGTTGGGTACAACCAGACCAAAAGCCTGTACTGTGATCTCGAAAGGCACGTAAGACGGAAGGCGGTATCCTGCAAATCGACTCCAATCAAAGGATGCGACCAAACTACTTGGAGGGGATACCATTGAACCGAGATGGTATTTCCCTAGTGTTACGGAAGAAGCAGGAGCATCCTCCACGACCTCCATTTGGAAGGTGGGAGGGATATCCTCCGGGACCTCCATCACGGGAGGCGGAGGAGCAACTTCCTGAGATATAGGGATAGGAGAATCTTTCTCCAAGTCCGAGGAATCTAAAGAAAAAATAAGAACTTGAGGGATGTGAGATCCACTCACGACGGAAAATACCTGGTGCACCGTAGACGGGGCCAGCTCAACCGATCCCACGACCAATGGTTGGTCAGGAATAGATTCTTGAATTCGAATTTCTGAGGGAGTGGGATCGACCAAGGATGACTCTTGACCAATCGTAGGATCAGCTGGTGGAGGACTCAAAGAAAGCAGTTTATAACCAACTGGAAGGCATGGTGTAGAACCGGTCGAGTTTTCCAAGACTCTTTTGGCTTCATCCATATATGGACAAAGGTGAATGGCATGGTGCCCTTCACACAACTTACAAGGATTGGTAATCTTACCCTACTTCTTAGGAGCCTTACCAACACCAGTTGAAGACGTGCCCCCAACTTGACTCCCGGAAGCCAAATGCAACGGCGGACGACCGTCGGACCATACTTCAACCACCTTGGGAACGCCAGGGTAGTCTCAAAAAAGATGGTATCCCATGCAAAACATGCAAGGGAACTTGAATTTCAATGGAGGGTTTGAAGTTTTATCAAGAGGAGACTTCTTAGGCGTAATAGCCGCAGATCTAGCCTCTCCTTTATCGGTCTTCTTCTTATTTGTCTTCTTCTTCTTCTTCTTAGCCACCTGGTTACTCGAATCCAAACTTTCACTAGGCGGAGTAGAAGAGGAGGACACAGAAACAGGCAAAGAAGGGGAGAGGTCCACCTTAGAATCAACATGATGTTGTTCAGGCGGAGGAGACGATTGAACAGAAGCCGAGACATTTGGGACCACAGAGGTTGAAAACAACCAAACAGGCAACCCAACAGTTAACCCAGGAAGGGACAATGTTGCCATATAAGGAGTACCAACATTTCCAAAAGGAGGAAAAGGACCAGGATTCCCATCGGAGGGGATTCCTTGGTTGGTGAACTCTGGGAAAGTTTCCATCATAAATGATCTTCAAAACAACACCCTAAGGAAACTAAATTTAACCAGGAATATTTCGTGGGCAGTTAATTTTTAAAACATTGAAACAAAACTCTACCGTTTCATATTTTAAGAGTCAAGAAATAGTCAAAAGGTGACTCTATCGCTTTCAGATTTGAAGCAAGCGTGAAAGGACAAGCGCTTGGTGATCCTTTCAAATTTAAAGAGTAAAAAAAGATCAAATGACTACTCAGGAATACTAGGCAAAGGGTGTACCAAATAACCGTGAACTGCAATATACACCTTGGTTTCAAAATGAAAGAGAAATCAACCAAGGACTTAACTTACGTGCAGGCAGTCTCCTTGAATGTTGTGTCCAGTGTATCATGGGTATAGGGTGGAAAAATCTGCTTCCTATGGATAAAGGATAGAAACCTATTGGGGTCTCCCTTTATATACTCGATGGTACAGGGAGCAAAAGTCCGTAGTAGTGCTGTCTAAAGCCAAGAGGCGAATGACAGCTACTAGGTTTAAAGACGCCGGAACACGTCTCTAACCTAGACCTCTAAATGTTTCGTTAATGTTTCAATGCTTCCTTAGGTAAATTGAGTAAATTTTATGGTTGATCTTCAATTATGTTTCGGTTTCAAGGCCCTACCGTATGTCATATGACAATCTCCTGTATGCAGCTATATGAGAAAAGAAAACTTTCAATTCGATGAATGCTATCTAGTTAAGGGAAGAGCTTCAAACAATGATGCAACAAACAACAAAATTGAAAATGAAACTTTTCCAAACTAGATGACTTTCACTATCCAAAATTATTCTAAAACATTCAACGAAGAGAATTATGCAATGTAATCTATGCAAGATTCTCTTTTCCGAAAACTATGCAATTGTAATCTATGCACAATTTCCTTTTTCCTTTCAAATAATAAGAATGCACTCAATGCATTTTTCGATGAAATGAGAATCTACTTAATGCATGCTTTTAATAAAAGAGAATGCACTCAAAGCGATTTTTAGTTTTCAATCATTAAACAATGTGATCTAAGTTCAATGATAAATCTCAAAAAATACTTTTCAATGCAATGTGATCTAATGCATTTTAACGAAAAGCAAACTATGAGACGAAAACTAAAAGAACGCAAATCTCCTTAATGAAGGATGAATGCAAAAGAGATGTAAACAAACACTAAGAATGCAATCATTGTTTCAAACACTTTGTCATGAAATCCCTCAAAAGGCGACAAGACATATGAGGTCAAACACAAAGAGGACTTCCAAAGCAAGAGATCAAAACAAGGCATTCATTCCCTTTTACATCAAACAATCATGGAAAGAAGACATTTCAAACAATGAGCAATGTAATCTATGCTCATACAGTGAAAAGACCGGAAGGGAAAGACACACTGGTGAAGGATTTAGGGAAAAAATGTCAATTTTCATACACCCTGAAATTGGCTCGACTTGTACATTGACAACTAGCGCCAACTAGCGCGACTTGTACATTGACAACTAGCGCCAATGGCCAATTAGCGTGGGTTGCTAACTGACAACAAGCGCCAACGCCTGAAAATGAAAAAAAAAAAAAATTCTCCCAACCAAGACCAGAATCACCACTTCCAGCAGAATCTCCAAGACTCAAATAAACCATGTAATCTAGGCTCAAAGCGAGGTAAAGATAAACACACAGATCAAGCTCAAAAAGCTCAAAAAAGAGAAAACCCTAGTAGTCCCCAGCACTGGCACGACTGTCAGGCTGAAACTAGCGCCATATCAAGATTGGCGCGGGTAATAAATGGACAACTGGTGCCAATTGGCGCGACTGTCATGCTAAAAAGCGCGCCAGTCAATTTTTCTATGCCAAAATAAAAAATAAGCAATATAAGATCAGACCAGTGATGTTCAAGCTATCAAAGACCCAAATTCACAGAAAGAACCAGCCCAGAGAGCTGACCAAGCAAGCAAGGCTAAGAAATTGACCGAAAAGAGAAGACAACACTCCAAGTTGTTCAGTCCGTAAACTAAACCGGAGATTGACTGAAGCAGCGTTGATCTACTCCGCTAATGCAGAGCAAAAGCATTTCGAAGGTTATCTGGCTGTGCTTCAGGCTCCGTCTATAGCTTACAAATCAAACAACAAGCTGACTCCCCAGTGGAGTCGCCAAATTGTTGAGGAGGTAAATCCCCTCTGCGGACAGAGGCGATCCCTACTAGCCCAGATCAGGTCTAGCAACAATCAAACACGCTACAGTGTAGGTTCCTAATCATAAATAAAATGACTTGCGAGGAAGGCTTACCTGGAATCTAATGCTGTTGTTTGTAGAAGAGGTGGTGCTCCCGTTCCTTTGCCCTGGCAGATCACAATCCTCACGATCTCCGTGATCGGACACCTGCATGTGCAAGAAACAACACAAACGCAAGCATAAAATCTAGTATATACAACTATATGTCAGTCGAAGAGGACATAACTCATGAACATCATCAAGAACAAGAGTGGAACCATAACCAACAGTCGCTTATCATTAATGAGTCAAAAAGAAGAATACAACCAAAGCTTCGACGCCGAATTCTCCTTTGGCGGGTCATCAGCAGAACATGCCTCGATAAAGCCTGTCAAATATGGGACAAGAATCTCTCTCCGGATACTTGGCAATAGTCTCCTTGCTTGGATTTGGCCTTAAGGGAATCAAGAAGGCTCTTGTAGCATAAGGATGTGAAAGCTCTTGGGAACTTGGAGATTAGCTTGCCATGGAAATGAGCAAGCTTTTATAGAAGGTGGAAGGGGAGTTGGGATCCCTATAATTATGGGATTGGCCCTATCATCAAGGAAGCTTCCATGAGAGGTGTAAAACCACTTCCTCTCCATGGGAATCCGTAGCCAAACCTCCCAACTCAAGATAGATATCAGTCCAGGAATTTGTTAGGACAAAACTTCCGCCTTTTATTTAAAAAAAAAACCTCTTAATATGGTTGGCACGGGTGCGGCTCTATGACAGAGCGCTAATTGGCGTGCCCTCTTTGGAGGATTTTCCCCCTTGGCGCGAGGGCTGAACTGTGGAACAACGCCAATGGAAAAAGAGCCATTTTTAGGGTTTTTGGCAGGGAGATGTCTTCAGGGCAATGAAAGCTCATCTTCAGAGGGATGCAATGAAAGTATTTTCAAGTCTTGTCTCTGCTCACAGGTCACAGAATGAGCCCTCCAATGTGCGGGATGGGGATTGCAGGGACGGTGACAAATTGTTGTGTAACAGTGTGACAACTATTTTCATTACCCCCATCACTATCCCTGTCTTGAATATTTTCATGATACTCTTCAAGTAATTCACGAGTTAGACATCACTCATATTGATTCCAATTCTCCTCTACCTACTAGTTATGGTCCCACTATTGTGTCATAATAGGAGGTCTCTCAACCACCCACCATGATCCCTCCTCCTGATGTCGAGATAATGGATAGCTCTGGTCCTATTCTCTACATAACGACATCCATGGGATCGATGTATTGGGACACTATGGAAGTTTAACCCAATAATAAGATCGTTTTTAGACTTCTCTAGAAGTATATGTAATTTATAAAACTTATGTTAGATAGGTGTAGGTAGACACAAATTTCCCTATACTTGAAGATGTGTGTATTTTTCTCGCATATGGGGATTTTGTAGGGGCATGTAGTGTGTAATAAGGGATTTATTATCTATCTGGAAAATATCGTAGTGATAGTGAACCTCCCACCTCCAACGTTAGTGCCACAATTGTGCGTGAGATTGGGGAATATGGAGTATTATAGAAAATTCATGTGTTGGAGAGGTTGCTAAATACGAATGCTAATTTTGAATGTATCGAAGAATTCCAACAAGAGTTATATACACTAATAGTAAAATTAGTATATGTGCCTATTCTAATGTTCCCAAATTGGATCAAGGAATTTCACATTCATGTTGATGCCTCAACAACGAAACTAGGGTGCAGTGTTGGAATAACTAAGGGAAGAAGAAATAAACGATTTGATTGTCTTTTCTACAAAAACGTTGTGTATCGCAGAGCATAATTATACCACCATAGAGCACAAAGTTTTGAAAATGGTTTACGCACTACAAATGTTTAGGAATTATATATGGGGTCCCCACTATTTGTTATATAAAAAACATTTTTCATTAATATACCTTATCAAAAAGTTAGTGTTTGGGGGGCAGGATATGTAGGTGGCATTTCTACTTCAAGAATATGATTTCGATGTAATTTTCAACCCTAGTAAGTTTAATGTATGACCATATGACTTTTCATAGATAAGTTTCAATTAAGAGGCATGCAATGTCAATGATGTCTTACTAGAGGTGTAGTTTTCTCATGTGGAGATGGTGGAAAATATCATTGCCAAAATAATGCATTTTTACTACAGGGATGGTACAACATGAGTGTACAGTGGCATAGAAAAAGAAACTAGCACTGAAGGCAACATATTATCAACTCATCATCATATGTCTATATTACTTTGGTGTAAATGGAATACTCTAGCGATGTGAATTAGAGTATGATAGGCCCACCATTTTGATGGAGGCACATGAAGCTATGGATAGATTATAGGGAAGGAAACCTCATGGAAGGTTTTTTGTGTAGGTCTATTGTGGTCAAATATTCACCAATATGTGAAGGAATTTTGTCACAACTACAACATTTATCAAAGAGTGATTAAACCCTCACGCCTAGATGAGATGCCACTTCATCCAAAATTTACTTTAAAATCAATAGTGAAGTAGGTTATTGATTTCAATGGTCTAATTAATCCTCTAGCAAAGAGGAGTGGAGAATGGTACATCATCGCCGCGACGAATTATTTAACCAGCTAGATTGAATCAAGACCTATCACATATTGCAGTGCAGAGACCACTACCAATTTTTTATTGGAAAGTGTTTTTACTCACTTTAGATTCCCTAAGATTTCAATGATTAATTAAGGAAATTATTTTCTGAACTAAACTATCGAAGCTTTGAGAGAAGGGTTCAAGATATACCACCAAAAGAGCATGCCTTATCATCCACAAGAAAAGGGCACCATGGATGCCTTTAGAAAAAAATAGAGATAAAAATTAAAAAGGTTTGTAATGTGAATTGAGATGATTATAATTAAAAATTATTGTAGTTTTATTGGAGCACCAGACCATGTCGAAGAAGCTCACTAGTTAGACACATTTTTTTGGTCTATGGGCAAGAATTGGTTATGTCGATGGAGTTTATAGTCCCAGCTAGTCTCTCCATTTCTGCATTGAAAAGAGTAGTATATTCCAACACAGCTGAGAAAATATTTTTGGAGCTATTACATCTAGAAGAGAATATTTTTATAGTGGGATTCCAACAAAATGTATAAAATACATGGAAAATGTGTGGCATGATAACCATATCAAGAAAAAATAGTTCTAGACTAGAAATCTAGTGTTGATGTATGATAGTAAGTTCTTAATGTACCTTGAGAACTTTCAAATGCACTAGTTGGCCCACTATATTGCTTGCTGTGTCACAGAGGCTTGAGCTATTTAATTGGTGAAGTTAGACAGAGGGACCATTGACACACTTGTGAATGGGAACATGTTGAAGGTGTATATGGACAATTGCTCTTGGACCCAAGCATGAGTTGTATATAAAGTCAGAAAATAAAATAAAAGAAGCTTTATTTTATAATGTTATTTGTGTTTGCATGTAAAATTCATGTAGCTGAGGTCATGGAGAATAGTGTGACCGACCTGGAAAATTAAATCTTTCTTGTTGCATTAAAGGGTTGGTTCACCACAATTTGTAACACTTTGCATATAGGAGAACCAATAGTTGAAGGAGTGCATGCTACTATCAAAGATCAAAATAGTGGATTGGGCTAGCATCCGATTATGGAAATGGATAAAAGAAAAGTATATAAACCGACACCGACAGAAACATATGCCACTCATGTGGACTAGACACTGTGGAGATTGATGAAGAAAAATGATATAAAGTTAATAAAATTGAAATCTCATGCAGATAAATAATTGGGCCATAATGGTTGCTGAAATTACTTCCAACTTGACCAGAACCACAAATGAAATTCCCACCCAAATATTCAAAGTGTGTTCAGATCAACGGAGTGGTGGTCAGGAATGTCCATGATCTCCCAACAGTTAATGTGGCTAGAGATTCACACTATAAATTTCTAAATAATTTTAGAACTAAGGAATCATACAACCAGATAGAGGAGGAAATGAATCATATAGAAGGGTGAGAATGAGAAATTTCATAAATTTTCAAAGAAGCACACAATAATATGTACAGGGTACCCATGGAGGTCAATGTGCCACTAGAAGAGAAAGTATCCAATATCGATTATTTCATTCATGGCCTAGAGGTGAAATTAAAAGAACTATATATGGAGATCAAACCTAACGCCCCACCCAAAGAAATTGAAAGGAGAGAAAAAGAAAAATCTATGACCAAATCTCTTGAGAATTCCCTAGAAATTGAAAAATAATTTAGCCAAATTTATGAGGTAGGTGTAAATCTATGGCATAAGTTATAGGAAATATCCAAACTCAATGATTTTGGTGCTTGAATCTAGGGTACTGAAAAATAAAATGAAACAATTCATACTAGTATTTTACTCGCATCTCAACACCATACCACAATGCTCACGAGTACCTCATTGGGCCAAAGTATCAATAAATGGAGATTGGAGAAACAACAATTGACATAGAAGGTTGAGAAAATACAAGATGAAGAAAATAATATTGTTGATGAACTTGTTCTATGTAGAGTATGGCACAGAAAAACATAACAAAAAGTGATCACTTATTCCAAGTCTCCCTAATTCCAATAGACATTGTCACAAGAATTCTCGCAATAGTAGTCAAGGTTGAAACCATTGTGCATTAGGTTAAAGAAACATTCAATAAATTTATGGCCAAGACTATATAATTCCTCCCTTCTCTCAATGTGCAAAAACAATGGAGTGGATCGGTGATGAGCCACAATTAGTGTTGGGGGACTCTTGGGGTAAATAAGGGATAAGGGGAAATTTTTTAAACTTTTTCCTAAGTATGGAAGTATTGCATAGGAAGGGATGGATATAGTGAGTAGAAGACTACAAATATGCTCGATATATTGCATAGGTGCATCACATACTAATGCTAGACATACCATGTAGATGTTCAATAGAGACTAAAGATCACTACATGGTAGCTAACTTATTTTTCAACCCACAGGGATCTTCCAGATATGAAAATAATTTAGATATGGAATAAGGCGGAAAATTTAGAAATACATGGTGCAATAGACAATTGAAGCTGACATGTGCAAGAACAACTCAAATAGGTGAGTTAGCATGCTAAGTTGGTAGAATATCCCCCCAACGAGATCTGGATGACATCAACTATAAAAATAATGATTAATACTAATCAAGGGTTATGTTTTTGGATGCTCCAATGTTCTGATATTTTTTTATTTGAGTGCTCTAATATAATATAATTTTTTCTATTCTATGTATTGTCTAATAAGTATCGTGGAGTTCATGCATCATGTATTTTTGTAGATACTATGTTAATTTGTAAGGTATAACATTGGCCAAAAGTATAATATAAATTTTTTCTTTCTAGTTTTTTGTTATCAAATGCGTGAACTATATGTATAATATTTTTCTACTACTAATTACTATAAACATGATTTTTTTAGAATTTTTCTTGAGCCTTATACTTTTGATGTTTAAATAATCTATGTTGATGGTGAATATCATGAATGGAATCTAAGTCTACATAAAATTTATGAATTTTTTTCTATGTAACTTCTTTATCTATTGTACATAACTATGTTGGTGTATAAGGAATGAACATGGTTTTCTATTACTTCCTATTGAAGTTACTATTTTACATATGCCATGGAATAATATCAGAGAATGAGTTTTTGTATAAACTGTGGGTTATGAACATTTTTTAATATGTTCTCTGAACACTATAATATGCATAGTAAGGATTAGGGGTTTATGTTTTCACTATGGGATTACATGTGACATAATAGATATGATAGCTTGGGTTGGGTCATTATGAGAAAAAATTTCCTCTTACTCAATTGTATCCTTGCTTAACCTTCAAAGGTTATACAAAGGTTCTACATTGGACCTTTGGAGACATGATTTAGCACTCTGCTATAGAGTGTGGTATTTAAAAATAATTTTTTTCCATGTGCAAGATGTGTGTTTGTTGTAGCATTATGAATAATCTATGTTTGTTGTATACATGTGTTGATATTATAATGATAGAAATGGAATATCATATATGTTAGTTGTTTTCTCGCTGGCATACTAACTTAAGGTTTAGTTTTTATAGCCTCATATCCACATTATCATTGTAAATAAGCCAAGGTGATGGGTGTACACACACACACACATATATTGGTTGGATAATAGTTATATGTGTGTAATAACACACAAGAAGACACCAAGGAATAACAAAAGAATAAATGGCTGAGAAATAGAACGATGAAATACAACACCAACAAATCCCATCATGGTCAAGAACAAGAGTTAGTGGGGAAAAGGAGAGAGGAAGGCTCCCCTGACTAGATGGAAATCCTCAGAATTTTAAGGGTTGATCTAAGAAGATGCAATGTTAAAAAAAATATATTTGCAAATATCAGGAGAAGGAAGCATAAGTAAATGTAATCATAATGCAAAGTCTGTTAGATTTGCAAACATAGAAGTAGGATGAGCTAGATCCCAGCTACCTATGAAAGTATAAGTACTGGCAGAGTCCATAAAAAATTGGAAAGCATGAATGAAGGACTGATGGTTCATATGGTACCGAGATCTAAGAAAAGACATTAACATGCAAGTGAGTAAATGGTGAGAGGAGGAACTCCACTTAGTAGTCCAAAGATGAAAACAGGTCGTCACAAGCAATTGTCTAATGTTTCCATTAAAATACATCATTAATAGAAAAGTAAAGAGAAGAGGTTGTGGTGGTGTTATTTGGACTCACCAATGCCCCAACAACATTTATGTGCTTGATGAAAAATATTTTAAGTCCATATTTAGACAAGTTTGTGTTGGTATTTGTAGATGAAATTATGGTTTATTAAAAAATGAAGCAACATGAAGAATGTCTAGCTCTAGTTTTGCAACTGCTGAGAATCCACAAGATTTATGCCAAACTAAACAATTTTGATTTATTTTAATCACAATTTTAATACTTGGGACATATTTTTTCCAAGAAATAATTAACAGTGGATCCTGAGAAGATCAAAGCCATCATGAAATGGCATACTCCTCAAAATGCGGCAGAAATGAGATCCTTTATGGGTTTGGTTGGGTATTACTAGAGTTCCATTCAAAAATTTCAAATATCGATCATCCAGTCACAATGCTACAAAAGAAAGGATTTTTTATGAAAACAACTCCAAAAATAGAAGAAAAGAGAGATCAACGCCTTAGAAATAAGCCACTTCGAGGGGGAAACCTCCAATACATTACATAAATGAACAATTCTTGGATGATACAAATAAAAAAACCTCCTTTCTATATATAGGAGTCCATGGGGTCACAATATAATCCTAGCTGACCTAACAATAATAATGTTAGGGAACAATAATAACAATATGGGGTTTATAGGGGTACAAAAATACAATAAGGTGGGCTACTCTAACATAATAAGGGACTAGACTAGTAATATAGGGACCTAACATGCCCCTCTCCTTTAAACAAGTGTTGTCCTCAATGCTTGATTATTTCTTGATGCTTCTATATAAAATTATCATCCTCCCATGTGGAATCTTCAACGAGAAAGTTCTTCCTCTTTCTAAGATACTCTGTAATTGATTGATTTTTTACTTGTCGATTTCTTGTTTTTGTGACTGTTTCAGAACTTCTTTCGCTATGATGTTGATCATCCTATTGTTTCATTCGATTCTGCACCAAAGTTAGGTTATCCTTTGATAAATGGAGAACTTATTGTTGATGCTTGATGTGATCTTCCACTACTTCATTATCCATATTATCTTTCATTTGATCCTTCAAACCGTTCAACTTAGCCTCATTTTTTCTTCTAAACCATCTATGTAATCTTTGGTTTCTCTTTTTAAGATCGAAATTTGTTGCACTTGGTACTGTAATTTTGATATCTCATACTGCAATTGTTCCTCTTCATGCATCATAGTATATATTTCTAAAGGCTTAATTGATGTTGAATTCTTTTTTGGTGGCATTTTAGAACCCGATACTAATATGTATGCTTAAATATGCCCTTGGAATCTGATGCAGGAGCATCAAGGGCATTTTTTATTTGTAAATATGTTAGAAAAGGGGGTGTGACAATTTTTAATATTTTATTTAATTAATTTGTTATTTTAAATAAAATAGGAGAAAGTGAGGATTTTGTAAATATCCTTTTATTAATTAAAAGGATATGAGAGAATTTGGGTAGTTAAGGATATAAAGGGATAAGATTCTAGATAATAGGATTTGTTGAGATATTTTAGTGGTATTGAGATATTAAGGGGATTGAGCATTAAATTAGATTATTTTTAAAAATTGTATAAATTCATCAAGCCTCAAAGGCATGAAAGGGGAGTGTGAGTGAGTGAGAGTAAGAGTGATTGAGAGTAGGTTTTGAACAGCCAAGGCTGTAAGCCTCTGGCAATTTGTAAGGGCCAAGAATGTTGAATATTTGGCCAAGAAGATAAGTTTGTAAGTATGTTCATTTTTGTGAAAGTGTGATTTTGAGTTATGTGCCTTAATTTGGTCAATTCATGTATGGGTCAATTACTATGTTAAGAGTGAATTTGCTGGTATTTGTTGGTTAATTAGTGCATTAATTCCTGTGGAATAAGAATGCGCATAATTCAATAAATCGATATGTTTATAAGAATGCACAATACCAGATCTAAATCAGGAGTAGATCCTCATATCTGTTATGAATTGTGTTGAGCGCTACAAGCAGGATCGATTTCAATTATTAATGGTGTGAGTCAGGTTGACAACTGGTGGTATGAACAACGTTGAAATAACGTAATGATATGACATGCTATGTGGGGTTTTTATACACCATGTAACAATCAATTGAAAGGTTTTTCTGTGTGAAGAAGATTGGAATGGAATTGTGTTAATTTGCAGATCTACGTGCAGTGAAAGGATCTGGAATTATGAAACTGAATTGATTGATTTATGGTGTAAATGAGAATCGATTTCATACAGAGTCTACGCTTGTGAGAAAAAGACGTGGAAGAAATGCCGGAAGGGTGTTTGACTGAACAACCAATGATTGAATGCGCAACCAATTTATGGGTAAATCAATGGAGCGTATGTCGATCTACAGTTTATTGGACGTGTTGAATGAGGCGCAGGTTTGATTTCAAATCAGTGGTAACGTGTGCAGCGGAACCATCCAGGTAATTCAATTTGGAATTCACTTACTCTGTGGTATTTGTTTGACTAAAATCATGTGGAAGCTTGCCCAGAAGTTTTAATCAGTTGTATGGTGGAATCGATTGATGAATTGGAGTTGGGAAACTGTTATTCAAATTGATGTTCCCGCGCTGAAAGCCGTCCAATGATTTGCTGAATAAAATGTTAAATGCGTAATAATCAATGTAGAGGTTGCCAGCGGAAGTTTAAAAACGAATGCAGGTCTGAAAAGAGTTGCGTGGGCCAGATTGTCCATAGAGGAGGTAAGTTAAATTACATGAGCAGATTATAGTTAAGAGCGCTGGTATTTTCTTGAATGAAAGCCGTATGAAGACTCATGGGTATTAAATAAAACAAGAATGAAATATTTGAATTGGAATATTCACATGAGCGTGGGTTGATTGTATAAATGAGGGATTGGTGTTTTTTTTTAAAAGTGCATATGAGAGTTTTGGGATTGTTTGGTTATGGATGAGGAGTTTGAAATCCTATGGTTGAAAATCTGCTGCATGAGTTCTTGATTTGAAATTTAATCCCATGAAGAGTTTAAATTATTGAAACATATGTTTTAAATGTTTTGCATTCAAATGATAACTTGTGAATTGGCCAAGAATTGAAAGAATAGACTTCCGCATAATAGTTGAGATTACTAGTGGGTGAAAATTGCCATGTATTGAAGTTGTATTGGGTAAAAGTTGAGGTGAATGTTTTATATGCATAATTGTTGGAGATCCTGGACATATGCAGGTTTGGCGGCCTGCATCATTTTTGGTATCAGAGCTTGGCTCTGTTGAAATGAAAGGTGTTTGTTTCTGAATGAATGCAAGAAGGTTTTGTTGAAGAACTGAAATGTATTTTTGAATATATGATGAATGATTGAAAGGAAGATCAGATTTTAAATCTGATATGGAGCATACAGAATTGCAAGTGAACAGGATGGCAGAAGTGAAAGAAGAACAAGATCCTGCAAGATCTTAATGGTGAGATGATTTTCTGATTTAAAATTTGTAATTGAAGTTTATGGTTGCAGAGAAGATGATGGCAGTGAACCTGGCATTCAGCTAAAGGCTGGATAAGGAGGACAATTGCGGTGTCCTGAAGAAGAAGGTGAGTTGAAGAGATAGCCCAGAGAGAGAGCAGAGGAAAGTGCTCAAAAGGTTCCAGAGGCAGTGAACCAAGTACTTACCAAAAGAATGAGTGAGGAGAGCTTGGTGAGGTAAGTGGCAGCAGAAGAGATTGCTGTCGTAGAGGCTAGTACAACTCAGGGTGAGTGAGAAACTCATGGAGAAGATGATCGTGGAGGATCAAAGAAGAGGTTCAGAGGAATGCCACAGAGATGAGATGACTGCAGAAGTCAGAGAAAGAGAGATTGCAGTAATGAAGGTACAATTGCAGATACTGGAAGAACGGCTACAAGAGCAGGAAAATCAGAATAGAGGTTGGATCTTTCCACTGAAGGGAAAGATAGTGATTTGGAAACCATTGCAGATAAAGTTGAGGAAAAGTGTGATTGCCTTATCGAAGAAAGGACTTAGAGTTCTCAAGCTAGAGTTGGAATTTGAAGATTCCACATGCAGATTTGTTTAGAGGGATGTGTTGGAGGAAGCAGTCAAGATTGAAAGGTCTTGTAGTTTTAAAACTGACGAGTTGTGTATGTTTGCAGGTATAGTATAGGGAGATGAGCAAGCTTTAGAGTTTTTTCAGGAGAGAGAATTGAATCTGAAGGCTGTTCAGATCGATGCTGAGATAGCAAGATCTCAGAAGGGAATGAAGACAAAGGAAGCAGAAAATGATAAGTACTCTGAAAAAGAAAGCAGTGATGCTTTTGCTGTTACAGTACAAGAGAAAATTCTTGTGGATGCTGAAGAAGAGAAGCAGTCTGAAGCGCATATAAGGGAAGTAACAACTGATACTGTTGAACATTTTATGCAAACTGAAAGTTTATGTATGAATGCAGGTGATGATGATATGCTTCAGTAATGCTACAGAGAAATTGCATTGTTGGAATATTTGTTGATAAATTCAGAGTATGATAGAAAGATTGCAGCAGACGAAAGAGTTCAGTGCAATGAACGAGAGCAGAATGACATTTTGGAGACAGATGGAAAGAAGGCGAGACTAGCTGATAGTCTCATGGTGAATGCAAATCAGCATACTGATATGCTGAGAAGGAACTCAGAGCAGCATACGGAAGTGTTGCCAGAGAAAGCTGAGGAGAAAGCCAGTAAAGATTTTTTGAGTCCTGAAGAAGACTTGGAGCTGCAGAGAGAAAACTTGGTGACTGAATCGACAAGTGAGACCAGTGGGTCTTGTGATTTTAATGCTGACAATTTGATTGTGGTTACAAGTGATGCAGAAGACAGTCCATCATTTGGAAATGTCTTGGAAGAAGGAGAACTGTTGCAGAAAGAAGATGAGACCGTGATGTCTCATAAGCAGAGACTTGTTACCATGGGTGACAAGAAAGAGTTGGCTTGTCTATATAACCAAGAGAAGACTGGTGGACAAAATTTTGGAGCTGCTACAGTGACAAGGAATGAAGCTACAGTGTTTGCAAAACTTGATTTGATTGCTAGAATCAATCGAGATGATGATGGACAATTACTGAAGATTGTCAAAGGGGAAGATGGAGATTATGCTGGAGTTAATTTGCAGCATGTTGATGAAATGCTGAAATGTTTGCTGGAGACATTTGAACCAGAGAAAAAAGTTGCAGATGAAATTGCAGATGATGAGCAAAGGAATGTTGCAGAGGGACAGGAAGTTTGGGAGGCCGCAACATTTATGATGGCAGCTGAAGCAACATCCATAGTGACAGCTAGAGCAACATGTTTTATTGAAGATGCTGGAAACAATCAGCAGACAGAGGATATACTGGACAAAGAAATTGAGTTGATAAGGAGGTTAATGATAAAAACATCCCAGAGAAAGACAGCAGCAAGAAAGAAAAGGAGTGACAACAAGAGGAAGACAGTAGCAGATCTTGAAGGCAAAGCAAGTGGAGCATTACAACACAAAATATGGAAACCTGGAAGACAACAGAAGATAACAACAACAGTAAAGCAATTGACAAGCAAGGAAAGATTACAAAATAAAATTTGGGATCCAGGAGGAAATAATTATCCAGACTTATGACCAGGTGGTCATGAATTTTCTTACATGGGGAGTCTGATGCAGGAGCATCAAGGGCATTTTTTTTATTTGTAAATATGTTAGAAAAGGGGGTGTGACAATTTTTAATATTTTATTAATTAATTTGTTATTTTAAATAAAATAGGAGAAAGTGAAGATTTTGTAAATATCCTTTTATTAATTAAAAGGATATGAGAGAATTTGGTTAGTTAAGGATATAAAGGGATAAGATTCTAGATAATAGGATTTGTTGAGATATTTTAGTGGTATTGAGATATTAAGGGGATTGAGCATTAAATTAGATTATTTTTAAAAATTGTATAAATTCATCAAGCCTCAAAGGCATGAAGGGAGAGTGTGAGTGAGTGAGAGTAAGAGTGATTGAGAGTAGGTTTTGAACAGCCAAGGCTGTAAGCCTCTGGCAATTTGTAAGGGCCAAGAACGTTGAATATTTGGCCAAGAAGATAATTTTGTAAGTATGTTCATTTTTATGAAAGTGTGATTTTGAGTTATGCGCCTTAATTTGGTCAATTCATGTATGGGTCAATTACTGTGTTAAGAGTGAATTTGCTGGTATTTGCTGGTTAATTAGTGCATTAATTCCTGTGGAATAAGAATGCGCATAATTCAATAAATCCAAGTAAGATCGATCATATAGAGAGGATTATATATAAAGGTTGATTGTTTTATAAGGAAGGTTGAATTTGAACTTTCGATTCTGATATTAATCCGGCATACAACTCTGCACATAGATTGTTAATATCGGCATGGAAATTGTTAAATTATATTTCTGTCTGAATGAATGGTTATTTTATATCAATCTGTAGTTTGATTGTCTACAAGAGAGAGCGCCCAGTGAACACGAAGTCATGAGCTTCAAAAAGGGTTTGAATTTTAAGAACTGTAGATTGTTGAATGTGTTAATGAAAAGCAAACTGTGGTTATAATCTGCGCTAGTAATAGTCGATATGTTTAGAAGAATGCACAATACCAGATCTAAATCAGGAGTAGATCCTCATATTTGTTATGAATTGTGTTGAGTGCTACAAGCAGGATCGATTTCAATTATTAATGGTGTGAGTCAAGTTGACAACTGCTGGTATGAACAGCGTTGAAATAACGTAATGATCTGACATGCTATGTGGGGTTTTTATACACCATGTAACAATCGATTGAAAGGTTTTTCTGTGTGAAGAAGATTGGAATGGAATTGTGTTAATTTGCAGATCTACGTGCAGTGAAAGGATCTGGAATTATGAAACTGAATTGATTGATTTATGGTGTAAATGAGAATCGATTTCATACAGAGTCTACGCTTGTGAGAAAAAGACGTGGAATAAATGCCAGAAGGGCGTTTGACTGAACAACCAATGATTGAATGCGCAACCGATTTCTGGGTAAATCAATGGAGCGTATGTCGATCTATAGTTTATTGGACGTGTTGAATGAGGCGCAGGTTTGATTTCAAATCAGTGGTAACGTGTGCAGCGGAACCATCCAGGTAATTCGATTTGGAATTCACTTACTCTGTGGTATTTGTTTGACTAAAATCGTGTGGAAGCTTGCCCAAAAGTTTTAATCAGTTGTATGGTGGAATCGATTGATGAATTGGAGCTGGGAAACTGTTATTCAAATTGATGTTCCCGCGCTGAAAGCCGTCCAATGATTTGCTGAATAAAATGTTAAATGCGTAATAATCAATGTAGAGGTTTCCAGCGGAAGTTGAAAAACGAATGCAGGTTTGAAAAGAGTTGCGTGGGCCAGATTGTCCATAGAGGAGGTAAGTTAAATTACATGAGCATATTGTAGTTAAGAGCGCTGGTATTTTCTTGAATGAAAGCCATATGAAGACTCATGGGTATTAAATAAAACAAGAATGAAATATTTGAATTGGAATATTCACATGAGCGTGGGTTGATTGTATAAATGAGGGATTGGTGTTTTTTTTTAAAAGTGCATATGAGAGTTTTGGGATTGTTTGGTTATGGATGAGGAGTTTGAAATCCTATGGTTGAAAATCTGCTGCATGAGTTCTTGATTTGAAATTTAATCCCATGAAGAGTTTAAATTATTGAAACATATGTTTTAAATGTTCTGCATTCAAATGATAACTTGTGAATTGGCCAAGAATTGAAAGAATAGACTTCCGCATAATAGTTGAGATTACTAGTGGGTGAAAATTGCCATGTATTGAAGTTGTATTGGGTAAAAGTTGAGGTGAATGTTTTATATGCATAATTGTTGGAGATCCTGGACATATGCAGGTTTGGCGGCCTGCATCAGAATCACTTCAAACTAATTTTTTACACAAGACTTATGCAATTTGAAAAAAAATACACACATTTTTCCTGCTTTTGAGGAGCTCGATATTGAAACTAAAGTATCTCAGTGATTTCAGATCTTTAATATCTAAAATTATTCCCTGGAGTAGCCTCTGAATCTTCTTTTGAATACCATAGTTCTGACTTGATTTGGATTCTTTAAGGCAAAGTTATACCCAATCTCCCACAATGACCTAATTATGGACTGGTTCAGTAGAGCCAACTTGTACGACATGCCACATGTCGCTATTTCCTCCTTCGGCTCTGTAATTTATACAAAGGAAACTAAAGTCCATGTACTTGTGGCCAATTTTTACATAATTTCAATCTGACACTCAGAGAGAGAGTTATGACGATTTTCCCACGGTCACCTTTCTGAGATGAAATTCGTGAGCCTGAAAAAACCCTAACTTCCACAGATCATATCTCCGAACATATTGTGAACCAAAATCTGAAATTTTTACAGGAATTTTCTCCAGATTTCAGTTTCACTTTGTAAAAATTTCATCTTCTGAAACTTCGTAGAAAAAAAGTTATAGTGAAAATTCCACGATGACTTGTTTTAGCTAAAATTTGGGAGCCTAAAAAAACCCTAAGTTCCACACATCATATCTTTGAAAAAATTACGATCCAAGATTTGAAATGTTTACATGATGTTCCTCATGATTTTGGCTTCATGCTGTAAAAATTTCATCTTCTGAACCTTTGTATAAAAAACATTATAGCGAAACTTCCACGATGAAATGTTTGGAGCAACGAAACCCTAGAATCCAAAGCTCTCATACCAAATGTTATGAAACCAACTACAAAAATATAAGATAAGAGAGATCAATGCCTTAGAAAAGCCACTTCGAGAGGGAGACATCCAATACATTACATAAATGAAAATTTCTTGGATGATACAAATGAAAAAAACTCCTTTCTATATATAGGAGTCCATGGGACCACAATATAATCCTAGCTGACCTAACAATAATAATGTAAGGGTAAAATAAGAATAATATGGGGGTTACAAGGGTAAAAAATAAAATAAGGGGGGCTACTCTAACATAATAAGGGACTAGACTAGTAATATAGGGATCTAACAGGATTTGAACTCCACTAGATAATGGAATGTACAACAATCACTAGAAAATTTGGTGGAATTTTCGACGGCCAATTCGTCGCTATTCTGACACATTGTCGTCGCAAGAGCGACAGTTCGAGGGTGGGCAAAATGTGGTTTTCCATACCGTCGAAGTTTCGAGGCACTTAAAAAGCGTTGCACTATCGACAGTTTTTCCGTCGCTTCCAAACATGCATTGCTCTTCCGACGTTTCCCAAATCGTCACGCTTCTGACGTTTGTAAACTGTCACACTTTCGACAAAATTTTGTCCGAAATTTTGAACGTCGCTCTTCCGACATTTGTAAACTGTCACAATTACGACGAAATGTGGTCCGACGTTTTGAATGTCGCTCTTTCGACGTTTGTAAACTGTCGCAATTCCAACACAATGTGGTCTGACATTTTGGACGTCGCTATTTCGACGTTTGTAAGCTATCGCAATTCCGACGAAATGTGGTCCGACGTTTTGAACGTCGCTCTTCCGACGTTTGTAAACTGTCGCAATTCCGATGAAATGTGGTCCGACGTTTTGAACGTCACTCGTCTGACGTTTTTATAATGTCGCTCTTCCGATGTTTTTAAGCTGTCGCAATTCCAACGCTTACAAGGCATCAATATAGCGACGACGGGTTCAATTTAAAAAAAAAAATGAAACTTTAAAAGAGGAAAAATGTTGTTTTGAATATATTATATGAAGTAAAACAATCCATGAAGTCATTACATTTTCACATCTGAAGATTGGAACCCAAATATCCATCCAGAAAAGTGGAAGTCCCACCCCAGACAGTGATAGAAAAATACCCCATGTCACATACAGGGACATGATATAAAATCCAGTAACGATCCACATGGAGATTATCGACAATCTAAGAAAGCATCCAAATATTCCCAAGGAATCTATAAGAAAGTGAAATAGCAGTATGTAGAATAGTAAAGCAACAGATAGAGTACTGACATCCATTGTTCCAAATACTACCCAAAATCCTTGAACAGAGAAAAACGCTAATCATGTGAGGAGTGTGATATGTCCAAAATATAAAAAGACCATCAGACCATATCAATAAACCAGCAACATAGACCAACATCACTAGTTTTGAAGGCAGAGTGATAAACATTAATCATTTTTTTTTCACAAGAGAAAAAACGTTGTTTTGAATATATTATATGAAGTAAAACAGTCCACGAAGTCATTACATTTTCACATCTGAAGATTGGAACCCAAATATCCATCCAGAAAAGTGGAAGTCCCACCCCAGACAGTGATAGAAAAATACCCCATGTCACATACAGGGACTTGATATAAAACCCAGTAACGGTCCACATGGAGATTATCGACAATCTGAGAAAGCATCCAAATATGCCCGAGGCATCTATAAGAAAGTGAAATAGCAGTATGTAGAATAGTAAAGCAACAGATAGAGTACTGACGTCCATTTTTCCAAATACAAATTAAAGTACCCAAAATCCTGCAACAGAGAAAAACGCTAATCATGTGAGGAGTGTGATATGTCCAAAATATAAAAAGACCATCAGACCATATCAATAAACCAGCAACATAGACCAGCATCGCTAGTTTTGAAGGCAGAGTGATAAAAATTAATCATTTTTTTTTCACAAGAGAAAAAACGCTGTTTTGAATATATTATATGAAGTAAAACAGTCCATGAAGTCATTACATTTTCACATCTGAAGATTGGAACCCAAATATCCATCCAGAAGAGTGGAAGTCCCACCCCAGACAGTGATAGAAAAATACCCCATGTCACATACAGGGACTTGATATAAAACCCAGTAACGGTCCACATGGAGATTATCGACAATTTGAGAAAGCATCCAAATATGCCCGAGGCATCTATAAGAAAGTGAAATAGCAGTATGTAGAATAGTAAAGCAACAGATAGAGTACCGACGTCCATTGTTCCAAATACAATTTAAAGTACCCAAAATCCTTGAACAGAGAAAAACGCTAATCATGTGAGGAGTGTGATATGTCCAAAATATAAAAAGACCATCAGACCATATCAATAAACCAGCAACATAGACCGGCATCGCTAGTTTTGAAGGCAGAGTGATAAACATTAATCATTTTTTTTTTCACAAGAGAAAAAACGTTGTTTTGAATATATTATATGAAGTAAAACAGTCCATGAAGTCATTACATTTTCACATCTGAAGATTGGAACCCAAATATCCATCCAAAAAAGTGGAAGTCCGACCCCAGAAAATGATAGAAAAATACCCCATGTCACATATAGGGACATGATATAAAACCCAGTAACGGTCCACATGGAGATTATCGAAAAATCTGAGAAAGCATCCAAATATGCCCGAGGCATCTATAAGAAAGTGAAATAGCAGTATGTAGAATAGTAAATAAACAGATAGAGTACCGACGTCCATTGTTCCAAATACAAATTAAAGTACCCAAAATCTTTGAACAGAGAAAAATGCTAATCATGTGAGGAGTGTGATATGTCCAAAATATAAAAATACCATCATACCATATCAATAAACCAACATCGCTAGTTTTGAAGGCAGAGTGATAACCTGTCAACACATAAAATAGTATCATAAAGCGGATACAAGAAATGTGTAGAGACATGTACTGTTGATATACACCTCACACAAAAAGCATCCATGATAGAGCAAAAATATGTATAAACCCAAGGTCGATTGTATGTTCTGGCTCACTTGTTCCCAGAAATAAAAACCATCTGCAGAAACCTAGGCTCGCTTGATTCCAAAATTGGTAACCATCTGTTGCATCCAAGATGTAAGGTTTAGGCTCACTTGTTTCCATTAGTAGCCCACTACAACATCCACCCCGTTCATAGCAAAAATGTTCCTGTAGATATACAGAGAAAGAGTATAATACATCGACCAGATAAACATGGCTCTGTATTTCAAAAAATAGGTTTAAAATAGAAATAGGGCAACATTTTTTTTTCTAAGTAAAGTTAATCTATTAACAGTGGGAATAAAATTACACCAAAGTCAAAATCATTGCCCAGACTTATGGCAAACTTTTCATCCAAAAATCAAAAAATTAAGAAGACTGCCCTCATACGGGGAAAGCAGTCTTGAACGTTTAATTTACAAAATTCAAAAATATTACAAAGGTCCAGCACAGTAAAATAATCTAAAATCAGCCCAATTAAGTGGGCCGTTAAGCAAGAAAAACAAATTAACCAAAATACTCCTCCGGCTCCTCGACAATTCGGCACCATCCTTCGGAAGGTCCAGGATCGCTAGGTGCTACCTCCACATTCATGCCATGGCTCCCCTCTTGAAGGATCGAATGCTGGCCAGCTTTTTCCGAGCTCAGACCTGCTGGACGGGTACATTCTTCCTCCATTTGGGCCTCCTCGCGGAAAACCACAGTGACTGAAGCTGTGATTAGTGGGCGGCTGAGAGAGAAATTAAAGGAAAATTGCACAGTGCGTATCGTGGGATGAGGTGAACTAGCGGTGGGGAAACGAGGAGCAGGGGAATCCATATGGTGGCTAGATCCTACAACCTGGCCCCGCCCACTCTTAGTATTTGGATAGCGACCTGCGTAATAATCACTAGATTGGCCGGAAGACGACTCGGTGGAGGGGCTGGAGGGAGCGCACAGGGGTTGACCTCTAGTGCTCCCCCTGCGGCAAAACATCCTTTGACGCAGGCGAGGCATGGGTGCAGTTTCACTAGCAGTGGGCACAAGAGGAGATGGAGAAGTAGAATTCCAAGAAACAGAGGAAGATAGACAAGGACCAGACCGAGAGAAATGCAGATATGCAGCAAGGTCTACGCAGCAGTTCAGCTGGCCACTTCTCCTTCTCGTCACAGTGAGCAGGCAGTGTAACCCAGCAACCGGCTCGTCTGAAAAACCATAGAGAAATGCCATTTTATCGACTTGACTGCAATGTAATCGAAGGACCCCCATCATAATTAATCTCTGATCATTAATGAGAGCCGAAGGTCGAATCATATTGGAGCATGCGGAATCGCTAACAGGAGTGGAGGTCCGATCTTGAACAGTGTTAAAAATTAATGCGATTAGATGTGAAAACCTTGGAACTTAATTGAACAATGTTAAAACTTAATGCGATTGATATGAAATTTCCACATCCATGTCCCATCGCCTTAAATGCCATCGAATGCACCTGCAGCCGGGAGCAGGGCAATTTTTGATTGAGGACACGTGTTAGAAATTGATTGGAATGGATCTTTGTTTGGGTCGCTCGCGTAGTGGAAATCCGGACCCGAAAAAGATTAGGGTGAATTTGATAAGAAATTCGCGTCACAACTCTCCCTCCGTACGCTAGCCCAACTTCGAACCCGAAAAAGATTAGGGCAGAATTCATTTGGTTTTCGCGTCACAAAATTGGCCAACTTCAGCAGGCTATTTTGGAACGTGAATTTTGTTTGAATTATGGTTTATCGCCGTTTGAAGTCCGGCGGGCTCGACTTAAGAACAATTTTGTTTGATCCCATATTATAAAATTTGTGTTGGTTTTCTTTGATAATACAAATATTTATAATAAATCATGGGAATACCACACTAAACATGTGGAAAAGTTATATAAGTTATTGAGAACAATCATTTTTATGTAAAAATATCCAAATGTGTTTTTGGGAAATAAGAATTCGAGTATTTGGTTCATATTGTTTTAAAGGAAGGAGTGAAGTTGGAGCCTCAAAAGATGCAAGCTATTAAAAAATGACCTATTCCTAAGAAAATCAAGGTTCTTAGAATATTTTTTAGACTTACATGATATTATTGATCATTTTTTAAGAATTATGCATGCATTTCAAGTCCACTCACATATCTCTTGAAGAAAATATCATTTATATGGAATGATGAGGTTACTTTGGCATTCTCTCTTTTAATGGATGCCATGTCTTCTACACCAACATCGGTTGCACCTACTTTTGGTAAAACATTCACAGTAGAGTGTGAGGCAATAGGACAAGGAATTTACGTAACATTAACACAATAAGGGATATCATTGGCTTTTAAAAGCAAGGAATTCAAAGAAAATATTTGGTGAAATCTACGTATGAAAAATAAATGGAAGCATTATTACATGCAATAAAAAATGGGGATAGTATATCACTGGGAGGTACTTTAAAGTCAAGATATACCATGATAGCATAAAGTATTTTTTGAAGCTATGGATTTCATTGGAAGATTAACAAAAAATGAGGAGAAAAAATGCAAAGTTTTAATTTTGAGATAATCTGCAAAAAGGGTAAGGAAAATTTAGTACATGATGCTCTTTCTAAAATAGAAGAGGCCTCAAATTTACATCCAATTACATTTTCTATTCCTAGGTGGCTAGAAGAAGCTTGCCATAATGGAAAAATGACAATAGTACTAAACAAAAACTAAAATTTATAAAGGATGGGATGAACTCTATGGAGCATTGGGAGTGAAAGAGAGATATAATTTGGTGCAAATGTAGAATATTTTTATGCATGCAAGCATATTTGAATAAACAAATATTAAGGGAGTCCCATGTCTCTCTGATGGTAGGACGCAGGGTTCCTTAAAACATCTCAAAGGATCAAAAAAAATATTTTTGGAAGGAATGAAGAAAGATATTCAAAATTTTGTAAGAGAAGGTCAGGTTTGCATAATAAATAAAAGAGAGATAGTAAAATCTCTAGGGTTACTTCAACCATTCCACATACATATTGAAATACTAGAAGATATATCAATAGACTTTATTACACGGTTACTGAAATATAAAGGTAAGTATTACATTTTTGTGGTCATTTATATAGACAATTTTTTTGGATTTTTTTTGTAGAGCTCAAAGTACATAAACAACAAGCCAAGTGGTAGAAGTGTCCGTGAAATAAATTCATAGTCTTCATGGTTTTCCTAAAGTAATAGTAACAAGAAAATTTTGGAAATAATTATTTAATATGAGTGGAGAAACACTAGCTGCCATGAGTTCTACATATCAAACACAATCAAATGGTCAAACAAAAATAGTTAACAAATGTTTTTAAGGTTCTCTACAATGTTACTCTTTAGAAAATCAATCTTAATGGATGAAGTGGGTTCGTCAATGAAGAATGGTAATATGATACTACCTATCACACATCTACTAAAATTTCCCCATTTAAGGCCTTTATGGATATCCAACTCCTAGTATCTCATACTTTTGTAAGATAAGTCCAAAGTATAGGAAACAGAGTCACATATGGAAAATACTAAAGAAACTTTGAAAATTATTATGGAAAACCTTCAAATGACATGAAACATGATAAAACAACAAGGGGAACAACATTGAAGTGAAAGATAATTTGAGGAGGGTAATTGGGTATTTTTTAGATTATATCATTATAAGCAATCTTCATTCAAGAAAAAGAAGAATAAAGAATTAGCTCAAAAATGTTATGGCCCTAAATAATTATTCATAGGATTGCACAAGTGGTATAGAAGTTATATTTTCCTTCTTCTTGCATTCATAAGGTTTTTCATGTATCTTTCCTACAAAAGGTTTCGGGAAAAAATATGCCAATGTAAATAGAACTTCCAAAATTAGATGAAGAATGAAAGTTTATTCTTGAACCACAAAAGTTATGGATAAACATTCTATATCTCTTTGACATATAACCATTATGAAGTACCTAATCAAGTGGAAGAATATTCCTCTAGAAGAAGGTACATCGTAAAATGATCAATTCGTGATGAAATACCCACGGATAAAGGGTTTGTTTGAAGTTTTGACAAAGGTTTTGTTATATGTTTTATACAACGTGCGGCGGAATAATTTTATTGTTTGTTAAGGTCCCACACAGTGATCAAATTTGAAGGGCAGGTCCAAATTTCAATTAGAAGGGAATATATCTATGTTGCCCTTCCATAATGAAAATCTTTAAAAAAAAAATTTCAATTGACCATAATAAATTATTTTTACATTTCATTTTCATAAAGACAAAACCATCAATATTTATATTAATAAAATACTGTTACATATACAACAATGAAGAAGGCTCCATATTTCATTGCTTAAATATCTCATTGGCAATGTCAAAATAAGTCTTGAAGACACTATTATAAGAATTTGGATACATACCACTAGGATATAGGAGATTCTTATGTGTCAGATTGTGTAATGCAATTTTGACTTTGTCTCACAAGGAGCAGTAGCATGGAGGTCTAGATTTTTCTTATAGAACTTTATTATTATTATTTGAAACATTGTTTATAGATATGAAGACAAAAATGAAATTATGAGCATGGTGGACAATTAGTCAAGCTCATGATGCCAAACCATGATGATGTAAGTTTGGAATTTAACATTTTTACATGTTAAAGACAAATAGTCAAAATCACTGACAACTTAGTATGCCATAATTAATAATAATTCCTTGTTCACTTTTGTTAATAGGTTTATGTCACACAATGATCTCTCTTCTCTGGCATTTACTTGTATTGAAGATCACTATTCTAGGAATAAGGAGTTATTTTCTCCAAAAATAACCCTAGCCAAACATTGACAATGCATCAAGGATATCTTTCTATGCTTCATAAGTACATATGTTCTAATTCTAAATCATGTCTTAGAAGTGGTTGTTTTGATGGAAATTATTCACTAGTTGGTTTCATACCAAAGTCTTTTTCTCATTTTTAGCGTCCAATACATGAAAAAGATAATGGTTTAAAACAACATAAATATTTGAAATTTTGCAAGAATTGTCTGGCACACTTTGAATATTAATTTTGAAGTCAAGTGCATGATGCTGTATAGGATCAAGTGTCATTTTGAATACCAAATGTTTCACAAGAAAATTCTCAACATGCTACCCTGCAGTAAGGATTAAATGAAAATATTGCATCAACTATTTCCATAATAAAAGTGCACCTCGGCCATAAGACTAAACAACTACAAATGTTGTAGATCTAACAAGACCACACAATCAAATGTATTCCACAAGGCCAATACTATATGAAAAATGAAAAGGAGTTTGCAACCAAAAATACCTTAGGCAACTAATTCAATTAGATACACCAAACCATCAGCAAAAAGGAAAACCAGCCTACTCAAAAGGCAAGCGTTTACCTCCTTTGAAAAATTTTTGAGTTCCGAAACAAGGGCCTTTATTGTCTTGTCAATGCCCCTAGTAATTTGAATGGGGTTTGCACCTGCTGCAACAACCTAAACAAAAAGGTTTCATTTCAAATTATTTTCCACAAATTTAAGATACAACCATTGTCAGTTTTGTATTTCCTAACAAGCTCATAAATTTTGACAAAAGAACCAAAATTTTTTAATACTCGATAGCAATTTTTTCACTCAAAAACTATCTTAGACTCAATAAGCCCAACCCAAAACTAAAAAACCAAACACCATAAGACCCTACAAAAATGAATAGATGATCTTAATCCAGTACTATCGACAAAAAGTTACCTTTACAACCTCACTTATTAAACCCTGTGCTGTTGAATTTTAACTTCAACTGCTGCAGCAGAAGGACGGATGCAGCAGCAACATTTTTTTTTGGAGGTTTCTTGCATGCCATCTAGAAATTTAATTCAGCATTTAAAATTCCTGCAAGTTTTTTTTGTAGACGGCCGCAGCCATATTTCTGTACAGGATTGTATTTAAACACAACAACCAGCATTAACGCAATTCACCAACCAGAAATTAAACAAACAAAATTTACCCCCCAGTTTTGTAAATTCAAAAGGAGGACACGTGGAGCATTAATATTGGATCGCATGAAATTGAAGGGAATCTGAAAACCTGAAAACCGGACCCGAATTTTTTATAAGGCACATCGGATTGAGAATTCGCGTTACAAATTAGGCAGACGTCAGCATCCCATTTTGGAATGCGAATTTGGTTTTAAATTCAATCTATTCAGACTTTTGAAGTCCAACGGAAAGGGTTCTTTAATGTTTTGATAATTTAATTTTATGTATGCTTTAATATATACATATGTTTTAAACATATGTTATATATATATCATATGCGAAATGAAAGGTGGGCCATAGAATTTAGTTTTAATTTTATTTTTTTTAAAAGAGGGTTTATTATAATATGTTTTATATGTTACGGCATATAAAAATAAAAAAGGACAAAAAATCTTGGTAGTTTTTTTAATAGACAATACGTAAATTTTTTATTACACATCAGTGTGTAAAAAGTGAAAGACTGAGTGTAACTTTTTAAGTGTGTATGCACAGTAGTGCGAAAGTGAAAAACACAGCAGAGTGTTTTAGAGACAGAGTATGTTTGTTTTGAACAGACAGTGAGTTGGTTTTATGCACTGCGTTTTGTAGCAGTCATAATTTTGTAATCCCTCTCAGTGAGGAAGAAGTGTAATAGTTGTTTTTTGAGTTATTGAAGGGAATAGAAGTTTGTTTTCAAAGTATTGAAACTCTGTCTCCTGTCAAAGAAATTTTTATTTTCTCTGTGTTAAAAGAAGGGAGATTTATTCTCCATTCATTGTTCTGGAATTTTTCAATATTCCAACATGTGCAAGAACAACTGATGTTGTGGTTCCATCCCCAGCTAAATCATTTGTCTTTGCCGCATCTTGCCTTACCAACTTGGCCCCAATATTTTCAACTGGGTCCTCTAATTCAACCAATAAAAAGGCCAAAACCATAGCATTGAGATACATTTCATTACACTGTCAATAACAATAAAATTTAACTCAGCCATAACCCTTTCCTTTTATTGTTGTGAAAAGCTTTATTCATTACTCTAATGTGGCTAGTCCATAGGCCAAGTAGACCACTGGGTAACAAATATGTTTCCTTTCACCTTTGAGATTTCAAATTATGCCTACCAAATCTAAGACATTTAAGAGGGGGAACTAATATAACGTTAAAAAGAAAACCAGAGCACACATCTACAAATTACCTCCTTAGCTACTGTCACACCTTCATTAACTATTTTCGGAGAACCATGCTTGCTCTCCAAGACAACATTTTTCCCCTCGCCCCAAGGGTGACTCCAAAAATATCAGCAAGTTTGTTCACGCCTCCTGCAAGACAAATTGACAATGCTTTCAATAAGTGTGCAATTGAATGCCAGACCATATGCCAAAACAACCCTCCATGAAAAATTAAAATAACACATTAAAATCGAATATAAGTGGATAAGGAAAGATCCACCGCAGTGAAGTTTCACGTGCAAGTGACCTTCCTTTAAACATAATTTTTTCTCTGACCTGCAATTTTTTTGTCACTGAGCCATCCTTGTTGAAGTACAAATCCTTTTCCATAGATCTTGTATTAACTACCTTCTCTCTGTCGCGTAATCTCAGAGTCCCTCTTCTGCTTGAGCGATTAAAGGAAATGGGTGAAAAAACTGAAAGAGAAGACAATTGTCTGCCATAATTATCAAACATTGAACCCAACTTCTTCCCCTTTCCATTGTTACCCAATGAGGTAGATGTGGCAATTGTTGTCATATTGCCCAAAGCAGAGGCCATCTTCTCTTATCTTGAATATAGAATTACAAGATCTTCATATTAGTATGAACCTTAAAAAACATGACTCCCATTGCTAAAAACCACTTTTAAGTTGTAACAGGCAAACTAAAAAACTATCGCAACTTTTGGCAACTTCTGGAGCATTAAGAGAGAAACAACCAAAGAGAAATACAACCACAATCCTCATTTTAATGAGACTGGACTATATATTTGCATTAAGATAATATAAAGAAATCATGACTATATTAAGGCCAGCACAAAACAATCTTTAACCAGTGTCTCTCGCGGCCTTCAAGTTGCCATGCTAAAGGTTGCATATTTTTAATTTAAATTCTTGACCTCTCGTGCCCATCTATGAATGCATCCAATGGGATATGTACATCAAATGCTCCTTTATATCCCCAAAAACAAATTCCCTACTATAATAGCACTAGTATTGATGGATCACCCCACACCATCCCACCCACTAGAAACGGTGAAAAAGGAAACCCAAGAAAACTTCTGAAATATCTCAAGATGACTATATGGGTGGTTCTTATGAATCAACCAACCATTCAGAACATGCTCATCAATCCAAACCATGAGTATTATGTGACGATATTCAAGCAGGCACCGAATCGGATTTCCGAAGCTATGTTAGAGAAACCCTAAACTCTCACTGAAAATAGGTGAAATGTGGCACCACTCAGAGATTGACATGTGCCAATTGGTACAAGTGGTAGAAAATTGGCATGCTCAAACAACAAGGTGATGTAGGAATGACATGAGGGAGAAAATATCAGAAAAGCCCCAAATCTGGAGAACTAAAGCTCATCACCAACCTAAGATTGACAACTTTACATGATGTAACCTATGAAATCGTAAATGGAGAAATCATAGTAACAATAAAGTAACCTATGTAACAATAAATTTGGATTCATCCTGGGAGTGGTAATGGGAGAAATCATAGTGAACAACAGGAAACATGTAGATTTGCTTACAATCAAATAGATGAAAAAACACATACAAAAAACCTAGATAATAATCATGAACAAGCTTAATATTGAATTATGAACTGTAAAGGAACTTACAAAATGTGACATTGCGAACCTGGTCAAGTGCACAAGCAAAAATATCCTGGACATGACCCTGGTTGACTAGTTGTATTGCTCATGATGCAATAGGATTTGTACCTGCACTGCCAAGTCAATCAAAATCCATCATTATCTATACAATAAATACAAGTAATTGATGTAGTATTTTTTACTCTAAGATGCATTCTTATGATAATGTTAGAACATATGTTGAAAATGTCAAAACATACCTGAATAAGCTCCTCTTCTTTTCAAGAACAATTTATTGGAGTCGCATGAACTTGGAACAAGCCTCCCACGATCTGAAAGAGTAGCAACTAAGTCAACAGTGACTTTTTTGTTGCTACGCTGGATCGAGGGAGGCTTGCTCCAAGATTAAATTGCTCCAATAAACTATTCTCTACTAAACAGGGCCAACCACGTGAAGGTGGAAGCTCTTATGGCCCCTCCCCCCCCCCCTCACATCACTCTCAATTCCCCAATACCCAATCTATATTTCATTTTTTACTTTCATGAGCATAAAAAAAAAATTCAATAACTAATAAAAAAACAATTCAACAAAAAGTACGCAAGGAAACATTTCAATTAATGCTTGACATAAAAATAGTATGATAAATGAGTTTTTTATATAATGCAAAAAATGTTCCAAGTATGGTAACGTTTGTCTTATAATAATACAATATTTTACATTATCAAATTTTCTTTTTCTTCTTCCTATTTCTAAAGCTCCTAATTACATCATCAATATCATCGTGCTCTGCTCCTGTTTCGTG
Source organism: Pinus albicaulis (assembly GCA_034641835.2). Classification (NCBI taxonomy): domain Eukaryota; kingdom Viridiplantae; phylum Streptophyta; class Pinopsida; order Pinales; family Pinaceae; genus Pinus; species Pinus albicaulis. The sequence continues at coordinate 868,812,813 of CM076574.1, forward strand.
CCTTTCAACTCGCACTGCTGACCTAGTTGCGTAGTCACGATGTCTGGTCTCATCCAGTGACGGGGCATCGCCTACAAAAACAGATAATATTAAATTTTAATTGTCAGTTTTTAAATATCATTGAACTAGTTCGGTAATATTAATAAAAAAAATTGCAATGAGAATATTTACCTGGTGCACCAGTTGTCGCCGCTGACCTAGTTACGTAGTCACGATGTCCGGTCTCATCCAGTGACGGGGCATCACCTACAAAAACAGATAGTATTAAATTTTAATTGTCAGTTTTTAAATATCATTGAACTAGTTCGGTAATATTAATAAAAAAAATTGCAATGAGATTATTTACCTGGTGCACCAGTTGTTGCCGCTGACCTAGTTGCGTAGTCACGATGTCTGGTCTCATCCAGTGACGGGGCATCGCCTACAAAAACAGATAATATTAAATTTTAATTGTCAGCTTTTAAATATCATTGAACTAGTTCGGTAATATTAATAAAAAAAATTGCAATGAGATTATTTACCTGGTGCACCAGTTGTCGCCGCTGACCTAGTTGCGTTGTCACGATGTTTGGTCTCATCCAGTGACGGGGCATCGCCTCCAAAAACAGATAATATTAAATTTTAATTATCAGTTTTTAAATATCATTGAACTAGTTCGGTAATATTAATAAAAAAAATTGCAATGAGATTATTTACCTAGTGCACCAGTTGTCGTCGTTGGGACTGTTGCCCTGTCTTCCTCTCTAGTGGTAATATCCTCAAGGGAAACATTCTCTGTCATTTAAACAAAAAACGTTATAAGGACAACCATCAAGGCATAATTAGAAAAAATTATAAGTGGAAATTAATTACCGTCACGGCCCTCACTGATAGTAGCATTGTCGGCCTGGTCCCCACTACAATGATCAGGTTGCACGTGAGGATCATCTACATCTGGCTCTAAAACTAGGTTATTTGCCTCGTCGGTAGTGCTACTCCCCTGATTTAAACAAAGTTGTTAGACATTAAATTTATGGACGAAAACAAACATATTGAAAGGTTAATGTTTTACCTTATCAGGCATTCTGGATCTTGGGACCTGCCCCAAGCTTATGCGATGTTCAACTACGGCTTGATAGCCGAAATGGAAAGCGATATTTTTATCTTCCTTTGTTGTTTCTATTCCGAATTCATCACCCTACATTACATATGATTGTGTATTTGTAATCATATTTGATAGGATTACAAAAACGTTGAAGGCGATACAATTAATTATAAGATGTTTAGCTGCGATGATTACATTCTGTACCATCACAGCCTGTTTATAAATGATGTTCTTTTTTCAATCTATTTATTGTTTGAGTTTCAAACCATAATTAAAGATTGTTTGATATGATGTAGCACACGTGTTTTTAGAGAGAAAATTTTAAAGTCATTAATTTGGGTGCCAATTTACTCTTGCGTGTCCGTGCTTGTATTTTTCCTTTCTTTCTGTCTTTTCTATGGCTGCCATGATGAGCGTCTCCGCCTAGCGGAACCAACTGTGAGAGGACGCTCATATCTAGGGTTAAATTGCAATTTCGTCTTATAGGTGTCCCTGGTATATTTCAAATATTTGCCGACTACCCGAGCCACCGCTGTTCTGTCAAATGTGCCGACCCCAAAAAGGGCTTCTAGATAATCTAGAAGTTCTTTTTTCAGGTTGGAATTCTGGGAATTCCACCCTGTACGTATGTTTGGGCCAAAAATTACCAACGCATGGCTCTCCAGAATCCTGTAGAACTCATTGTTTCCTACACAGAATAAAACCAAAAGAAAAAGAAGATATTATCATTAATTTAAAAATAAAAATCATGATAAATATGTTTTAGATAAAGTACATGAAATAGTTAAAATATTAAATTTTACCTGGGAGTTGTACATGCTTTATAGGGACACCCTCATCGTTCACCAACAACGTGCCATTAATGGTCCCTGTGGAGCTGACACGTGTAGCTCCAGGAAACGCAATAATGTAGTTGGCCATATCAGCCTCATCATTGCCAACACATTTAGCGGTTGGCTGGGTGTCTTCTTGGGCAGGGTTTGTTTCTTGGCTAGCACCTAAAGGAGTAGAAGGTGTACGAGAGGGTTGTTGGGCAATCTCTTGCCCTTGTGTCCCACTACCACCAACACCGGGTTCAACAAATGCCAGAAAACGCTACATACAAAAGAACTTTTTGTTATTTTAGTCAATGTAAAAATTAAAAATCAAACTATCACAATTCATCTCATGCAGAACAAAAAAAATATCCTTTTGAATTTTTATTATTACCTGATATCTCTCTAGCTGCCTCATAAGATGTTGTATCCTCTCTTCTGTTTCAGGTGTTTGAGGCGTGTTTATCAAAGTATTAAATTTCGACCTTGCATCTCGTGCCTTTTTTTGCAACAAGAACACTGGAGATAGGGATGAAGAAAGCTCTTTCTCAAAGAGGGAATCATCAGGCGTACCATGGCTAGGTGTCTGCATATTTGAACAAAATTAATATTATTTCAATTATGTAAATAACTAAAATACCTGAAGATAGAGCAATGCTGGCACTTTACATGTTCTTCCACTGGCCTCTTTTCGTGATCATCCTGTATCGGGGTTGTTCCTGTACTGCCCTGATCAGTCTTCCACATTGCAATAAAATTATAAATGTAAAAAATTGAAAACAATATCTAACTTGAAAACACACAATGAAAACTGAAATAATTTCTAATAAGACACCGGAGGACAGAGTTAAAGTTTCAAATATGTCGTGCATTGAATTCAGTCCTGGAAACATGTCATTGCACATTAAGGCACCCAAACAAGAGACAAGTTGACAATGAATACCTTATTGAATATATTGTTGGAGCAACTTCTAGCAAACTTGTTGTGAAGACCTTGAGGACATTTTTGGAGCAACATTGTTGAATGGTATAGCATTGTTGGAGACGATCTTGAAGGGACTTGAAGTAAAGCTTTTGGAGCAACTATTGAAAAATCCTTAGAGAATTTAAGGAAGGCACTTTCTATCTTCCATCACCTTTTTCCTTTCAATATCCTTTAAACGATTTTGTTGATATTTAATGTTTAAAATCACGTTATAATTCCTTGATTATATGTGTTTGGGGACTTTCCCTTTGAAATTACCCAAAAATACCCTGGCAATTTTATCTTCAGGATGCATGTCTGACCCTATTGTTCAATATTTTGATCGATAGTAGTAAACATAGAGAGTTAGGGGGCTCTTGACTTGGTTTGGTTGGGCCATTATATCCCTAACATCTACTAGGGAGAACCCCCCTTGAGTTGGAGGAGAGCTAGCCCGAAGTGAAAAGAGGTTGGTGAGGTGACAATGGAGCTATTGAATTACACATGGTATCACACTTTAGCTTTAGGACTTTATCTTGAGAAGTGTGAGATTTTGCTATATCAATTCTCAAATTGTTTACAACACTATTGTTAAGAACTAATAAGAAGTGATGTTGAGGGGTTTTTGGGTATAAGAAACAATACCATTTAAAAACTAGGTTTCTCAGTCCTTGGCATTCCTTCACCTGGGCCTAGGGGCACACTAGAATAATTTCACACTAAACCATGCAAACTTAAAAGTAACTTAACAGATCCATAAAGTAATAATAATCATAATTCCTAATTTCCTATTATACGATATGATGCAAATTATTCAAACATGAAGCAATGAAGACATGCAATGTCCGAATTTCAAGATTGATGAACCAATACAAGAAGTTAGAAACTACAACTTTGATTCAATAATCTGTGTCCTAAATCCAGGAAGGAATCTAGTTTGTAGTATAGAACATGCATCGTGTATTATCAATTCTTAATTGAGAACAAATAAAGGTCATCTACCTCATCAATTCCTTCCCATTTTGTGTTTTTATGTTATATTCCTTATAAAAGTGTCAAATTTCTCTCAAAGTAAGCAACCACTGAATAAAATAAAAAATAGTTGAGATATGATTGAGAAATTGTCATTTATTTCTTGAAAGGATCTTCACAACACGGTGCAATGGCCATTTTCAAAGCCAAATGATGTCCATTGAGGACATGGCCTTTATTTGGTTCCTGTTTCATAGGAGTTTTGGGTAGAAATGGAACTTTTTTGTACCATTTCCAGTAGTAAAAAGGGAAAACCTTATTTTTCCATGGGAAATAATTTACCTTTCCTTTTTCAAGATAATCTAAATCACAAAAAATCTGAACTATACTACACACATTCTTGGATAATGTGAAAGTGGAAAAAGAATACCCTACACAAGTGATGCACACATGTACATTTGAACACTAATATATTTTTGTAGTTGAAATGCAATGCTTGTTTTCATTTAAATGTAGGGTTTTTAAAGCAGGGAGAAATAATGGCCGCCAAATTAATAAGCGTTTCTTTGGGAAAAATTTAAATCTTGTATTGGGTGATGAAGATAATAGAGGGTATTGAATCTTGATTCTTGACATCTAGAGAGAACCCTACAGCCTAACACAATCCAATGGAATTGACCAAAAAACCCAAATAGAGTCAACCCTACTATAGGAGGAAGGGCCTGCAGTAAGAACTTACCATTTTGCAAGAGTCAGTGGCAAATGCAGGGTGAATGCTTCTGTTTCCAAGAGCCTGCATGCACGTCGAGGGCGAATGATGTTCGCAGAGCCAGTGGCGACGTCGAGGGCGAATGTTGTTTCACAAGAGCCGAGGGCGAATGTTATTCTGCAAGAGCTGAGGGCGAATGCTGTTATGCAAGAGCGGAGGGCGAATGCGTGCATGATATCAGACGTTAATGTAGCACACATGTACATTTGAACACTAATAGATTTTTTTAGTTGAAATGCAATGCTTGTTTTCATTTAAATGTAGGGTTTTTAAAGCAGGGAGAAATAATCGCTGCCAAATTAATAAGCGTTTCCTTGGGAAAAATTTAAGTCTTGTATTGGGTGATGAAGTTAATAGAGGGTATTGAATCTTGATTCTTTATATCTAGAGAGAACCCTACAGCCTAACACAATCCAATGAAATTTACCAAAAAAACCAAATAGAGTCAATCCTACTATAGGAGGAAGGGCCTGCAGTAAGAACTTACCATTTTGCAAGAGCTGAGGGTGAATGCTGTTCTGCAAGAGCTGAGGGTGAACGCTGAGGGTGAATGCTATTCTACAAGAGCTGAGGGCGAACGCTGAGGGCGAATGCTGAGGAAAAATGCTATTATGCAAGAGCTGAGGGCGAATGATGAGGGTGAATGTTGTTCTGCAAGAGCGGAGGGCGAATGCGCACGTGATATCAGATGTTAATGTAGCTATTGTGACGGATACGAAACAATAAAATCATTTTTATGTAGCGCGCATATAAGTTTCGTATTTTTATGTAGCGCGCATATAAGTTTCGTTATACCGACGACGGACAAAGCGTCACTATTGCGACGGGTGCCTCCAAACGTCGCAATTGCGACACTTAGACATTGTGTCACACTTGCGACGTTTGGAGGCAATCGTCGCAATAGCGACGCTTTGGGCCATAGTGTCACAATTGCGACGTCTTCCTCCAAACGTCGCAATTGCGAAACTTTTTCTAAGTGTCGGTATTGCGACACTTTTCTATAAAATTCGGTATAGCGACGGTTTCGGGCGGGATGGAAAAAATTTGGGGAAATTTCCAACATTTGGTCAAAAGCATCGGAATTTCTACCAAATGTAGTAGTGAATATTTTAGCAATTAAAACATCTACTCACACATGCACCAATATTGAGAATAACATACCTAGAAAATGATTTTTTGGTTTGCACAGATGCTTGTAAGTAGGGGATAAGTGGATTCCTAATGCAAGAAGGAAAAGCAGTTTTTTATAAATCAATGAAGTTGAATGAACATGAGAGAAATTACATCACTCATAACTTGGAGCTAACATCACTAGCACAGAAATTGAAAATGTGGAGGAAATATTTGTTGGGAAGAAAATTTATCTTGATGTTAGATCATGTTGGGATGATGTATTAATATGATCACCTCAAGATGAATGCAAGACAAGGAAGGTGGCTAGCCTTTATTGAATTTTATTTTGCGATAATATATATCTAATTAAAGGGAAAAATGTAGCATATGCACTTAGAAAAAGGCTACAAATGGCTCAAGTGGCATCCATTACTACTTGTTAAGTTGACAACAAAGAAAATATTAAATGGGAAATTCACCATGATGAGCATTACCAACAAGTAAAATGTAACAACCCACAATTTAAATATACAACTAATTAGATTAATTATGTGATTTATAATCAACACACAAGTATTCAACTGATTAGCATATAATTTCAAAAAATATGAGCAAAGACAAATTACTTGTAGTGATGATATTCCTTACTTGTGATTTTAGAGTCACATCTCTATTTTAATATCTCTAACTGCAACAAAGTTTTGGGTACAAATCTCCACCCAACTATAGGCTCAACTGCACATAATATTTCTACAGCTGGCCACCCTTGAGACCTTAATCAATGTACTACTACCAGGGAATCCTTTATCTCACAACACTCTTCTCCAGAAAAATCATCATGTCATTACCTCTTTGTCCATTAAATGGAACCAACTGTTCCAAAAATGGAAGGGAATTGGAAAGGGATCTGCATGGACATAATTCGTGTGTCAACATGCAACTTTTATTTGTTTTCTTCAATTTTTACTTAATTAAATATTTCTCTTAATTTAATTCTCACTTGTTTTATTTATTTTTACTTTTTGTTAACTTTACTTATTCTTACTATTTTTAATATAGTTTACCTTTATATAATAGTGAAAATGTGAAGTTGGGTTACAATTTTTTCCCTTTTTTGAGATAAAAATATCAGTTTTAGAAGTTCTTCAACTTTCTACATGCCTAACAAATTTTTTTGTTTAGAATTTAATTTTATGATAAAAATAAAATTTTTCAGAAATTTTATTACCTTTCTATTTCTTATTTTTTGGAAATTTTTTATTCACATTTGATATGTCAACTTAACATTTCTTTGAGTGTGTGTTTTTTAACAATCAAATGATTCATAAAAAGAGATGCTCAAACACGTTGGTGTATTATTTGAAAAATTTGTGTTTTTGAGAAAACAAATGTGTTACTACAATCCAGACAGAGTCTACTTTGGTATCCTTATATTTGCAAAACGAACTGATGCATATACTAATTACTAGAATTTTTTGAACTGAACCAATATGAAAAAACTACATATTTTTAATATGTTTCGGCTTGCGTGAAGTTTCTCAACATATTAGTTATAAACTAAAATTATAAAGCTACCCATTATAGATGACGGACAAATGTAATGCACATTAATTTTTTCATTTTTTACAGTGTATTTTGAAAGATACAAAATTTTGATTTCACTGAATCATAATGACCTTTAAAAATTGTTTGCACCCATTTTATTACAAAATTTATTAAAATTGGTAAATATCAATGGAATTCCATAAAAGTTCTATTTCTTGAAAGTAGATTGAATTCTAGAAATTCTTGTATTGGTTCAGAAATATAATTCATAAATTTTGATGGAGTTTAATCATTCCAAAGTCGAAGAAATGTGTTCAGAGACAAGCTGCAATGTAGTTGCAGACATTTTAGTTCGGCCGAATTATTCTTTGCCACTTTGTCCCGTTAGTTTTAATGACAAAAAAGTTTGCCCAAATTTTTTTATAAAATTTCGGCTGAACATCTGCTCGCAAATTACGTCGGCCGGAAAATTCAATGAAGCCCCTCCAAAAAAAAATAAATTCGCAACTATATAAATAACCGAAAATGGAATCATTATTTTCGCACATTTCTTCATTTGGGCTGAATTTGCAAAGGAAATTTTTTGGGCTTAATTTTCAAAGGACATTTTTTGGAGGTATTTTTCAAAGTGACATTTTTTTGGAGGTTTTTTGGGCTTAATTTTCAAAGGTCTTTTTTTGGAGGTACTTTTAAAGTGACATTTGTTTAGAATATTTTTTGGCTTAATTTTCAAAGGACATTTTTTAGAGGTATTTTTTAAAGTGGCATTTTTTTAGAGTAAGTGTTTTGGGTTGCATTAAATATTTTATAATGATTTTTTAAAGTGATTTTTTGTCTAATTTTTTATGTGAATTTTTTTTGCAGGACTTGGAAGGAAATATGATCAGCTTCATTTCATTTTTAAAAGAAACTTTTTTGGTGGAATTTTGGAAGTATGTGTTTTGGGTTGAAGTATGTCTTTTGAGATTTTTTTTTAAAATGAGCTTCTTTGAAATTAAATCTTTTGTGATGCTTTTTTGAGTTGAGTTTTTGTCTAAATTTTGGTAGTGAGTTTCTTTTAAAGGATGTTGAAGGCATTTTTTTTAGCTTCATACTAAATTATCATGGGAAATCAAACGAATTACAAGAGAAAATATGATCGAACAAGAGACCCCGAGGCTCGTAGAGAACATGGGAGAGAATATCAAAAATAAAAGAAAGAATAACACTCAAATATTGAAAGGGAAAATCAAACTCAACTAGAAGTTGAAGCAATAAATGTAAATATTCTAAATTTGATATTTAAAATTTAACTAACTATGTATTGTGAAACTTAATTTTTATTTCATGAAATAATTTGAAAAATATTTTGCAATGTATACAGAGAGAGATATTCCTCAAAACATTGATGAGAGATAGAAAATTTCGAAAGATAAAGTGAAAGAGATATTGAACGAATGAATGAAGATGTTGAAAATGTTGAAAGAAATTCAAGTGAAGAAATTGAATCACCAGGTATGTATATATATGTTGAATGTGTATTATTGAAATTACACATATTTATTAATTTAATTATTTATTGAATATGTAAACCATGGAAAATTTTAGGGGCTAATATTTGTAGGTGGGCTAATTTTCTATGCTTTTCCAAAAAGAAAGTTTCGCCAATTTTCATTTTTTAAAAATTTATTTGTCTAAATTTTATAGTATAAATTATTCTACCCCTAAAAATCACCAAAATTTTATATATACTAATATAAAATAATAAGAAACCTAAATATTTTTACAAAAATATTATCAATATTTTTACAATTTACATACTGGGGACTAGTAGTATTCACCAAGGTTTCTAAACTTTAAGTTAAGCTTCCATCTGTCAAATTTTCCTTGATGTAAACTCATTTTGTACATTTAATTCTAATATGTACAGATGAAATAAATATCGATGATGAGATGTTAGAAAATGTTGACACTGATACATATGGAGATAAAAAAGCTGACCATTATACGATATCTTGTTAAGCGCATTATTGATATGTTCTTCAAAGATGAAATTGTGGCAGCTCAAGCCCAAATTTTGAAAAGTCTCTTAACATCAAAGAAATTAAAAGAATATACGACTTTATTGGGTATTAGAAAATCAACAAAAAATTAAAAAATGAAGGAAAATGTGATACAAAATATAAATAGTGCTCTAAGGTCAATTGGAAGATCTAGAGATAAAAGTGATTTAGATGCACCTAGAGAAATACAAATGGTAGTGTTTTCATCATATTCTAAAGAGAATCACTTGGTAAAATCTATGGCACAAACACTAGAAACCTCACGAAAATATTTGCACAAACATCAATAATTTTGATTGCAAATAGATGTAAATGATGAACTTGCTTAGTGGATAGTTATTTGTAGGCAACCATACAAAGATAGACTTGGATAATATGTTAATAAAATAATATATGGATATTGGATGAAAAATTCACATGTTTCACCAAAATCAAGGGATGTGATACGACGAACAATAACACGAAACCAATGTGAAGAACATGCAAAACATATATACGACACCACTCAGATAGAGTTCTTCAAAAATTCATAGAGAAGAATCATGAAATTAATGTCTTAATAAGTGCTTTTGTGCAACAAAAACCAAGGTATGTTAAACCTATCATTGTACGCGACACTTGTTGTTGTCGTTATCATATGAAATTTCAGTTATATTATGACACATTCCTTAATTTTGGTAAATCATTTTGGAAATATTTTCCTCCTCCTTCCACTATCCATGATTTCATATCTCAAATTCTATGTGGAAGAGAAAGCCATGAATTATTTTACCAAAAGAAATGCGTTGGTGGTAAAAAATGCGATGATTGTCGAAATTTGACTTTATTTCAAAAAAAATATCATACTGATATAAACGATCAATCATTGTGCAACATAAAAGTGAAATGGAAGAGATATGAATGTATTCATACGTGGATTGGTTCAAGTAGTACTAGAAGTGCTAAAAGAATTGATTTACAGGAAGAATACATTTTTGCGATAGTGTTTCTCAGAAAGTTTGAGGCATGAATTTATAAATACACCAAGCATTTCCATAGAGCTCGACGACATGACTTGCAATTCAAAAAATCCCATGAATTTTTTCCACTATGGGTCATTTTCTCAATAGTTGATTTTGCAGAGAACTACACATTTGTTACAAAAAAATAAATACTGAGAGAATACTATCATTCTGACCAAATCTCCATGATTTTTCCATATTCGCTATAGAGACGTTGAAGAAGAAAATTTTGATCATATAGACAGCAACAGTGAAAATCAACATGTTATTAAAGAATATCACTTTTATATCAGTCATGATTGTACACATGATACTTATTTTGTACATCATTGTTTTGAAAGGATTTATGAATCCTTGAAAAGTCATGAAATAAAATTGAATGAAAATTGGATATAGTCAGATGGATGCGCAGTTCAATTCAAATATTCATGATCATTCTTTTGGTTGTGTCGTCTTCATATGAAAACCCTCATTAAACATTGTTGGAATTTCTTTAAGACTGGTCATGGAAAATGGGAACATGATGGTGTAGGGGCATGTATAAAACAAGCACTTCAAAGATATCAAATGTATCACTTTGCAAACCAACTTGTCTCGGCTGAACAAGTTGTTCAATGGTGCATCGTTTCACTAAGCCATAAAACTAACCGGTCAAGGGAAGTACAAAGGTACATGTACATATATATACAACTCAACTTGCATATATAAATGTATATATAGATGTAAAACTTTAATATGTACTTGATCTAATTTTTATTAGATTTATAATTTTAAACATTATTTATCACAATGATTATCTTTGATGGTATTTTGAATAATATATTTATATTCTTGTTTTAATTTTCCATATAGTTTTTTTTGGAATATTAGGGTCCAAGATGTAGATATATTGACTGGAAATTACGTTGAAACAATAAAAGGGACTCGAAAATTTCTTTTAATTAAAACAAGGCAGTACCAAAACGTGTTTTCATTTGATAAAAGAAAATCTTCTTGTTTTTGTCATGTTTGCATAGACAACACAAAATCCAATGATGTTTGTGAAAAAAAATGTATGTAAAATATTGGCAACATATAGAACTAAATACAAAGGGGAAAATGTGTGTTGCAAACTTTTAAGAAATGCAATCATAGGAGACTATAGTATCATCTTAAGGTGATCGAGTTTCTGATCTTATTAGAGAATGTAACATTTCAATTGCTTTCAAATGATAGAGATCTATAAATAGATAATAAAATAAAGTACACATGTTAATTTTAAACTTAATTTTCCATGTTAACTATGATCTAAATTTATGTAAGTTTGTTTTATTGTGAAGGATATTTTCGTGTTGTAGTTGTGTAGAAATTATACAAACATATGTATATCAATGGATTCAATCTGATCAAGAAATCTACGAAAGCTAGATACTGAATCCTTCTACAAATCAATTGTGGAAAATAAACATGATTACCAATCACAACAAGTAAATAAATAAGAAAATCAAACCAAAACACATATATTTTCCCGTGTAAAGCTTACTGCTCAAAACCCCTCTATCTTCCATTGAATATTCACCATGGAATCATGAAACAATTACAATGCACTCTTCTCACAAGAGTCTCTTTCACTCTCACAACTGTCTCACACTGACCCAGACAAAATTGACCAACACTTAGTCAAGTTCCTGCCTCTAAGAAGCTTGTCTTGCTAGCAAAATTCATGAGGAGTGTAATCCCTATTCCTTGGGAATTTTAGCCTTTCTCAACTACACAAGTATCATGGGAAATCCTGTGGTGTTTCAACTGCATCTGGGCAATTTAATAATAACACAACTGATCATCAACTTCCATTTAACCTTTGTCTCAACTGGGTGTCCATTGGAACTGACATGTGTTGAGTCTCAAAAGTGTTCTCCATATTCATACATATTTCCATTATGTCATAACCATTTAAGCTCTTATTTCATAGCCATTTGACCTAAAACCCTACATCAAGTAATCATTTTCATAAATATATGGGTTAGGATCCTTGTTTTCCAAAGTTATTTATTTTATGTATTTTAAGTGAATTTATGATTAGAAACTAGAAAATTAACATAGTTTCATATATCTATATATGTGTTGTGAGTTTTGTGACATGTGTAGGTCAAAATGAGACTTCTAGAAGACCCTTATGTGGCACTCTAAGGCCAAATTCGAATTTGGTTGGAGAAGATTATGGGATCAAGAGGATATGTGTCTCACTTCCTTGTTGTGTTGAAACTCTAAGAGGATATGTGTCTCATTCCTCAAAGTTGTGTTGAAACTCTAGAAAGACATGTGTCTTACCATTTCCTATTTTGATTGTAACTCTAGAGATGGAGGGAGAGATTCATGGACTCCCATTAATGAGATGTCTCCTCATATTTTGTATAAATAGGAGAAGCTTTCTCCTATCATGGGGAATGAGGAAGTAAGGAAGAAGTAGGAGAAAATATGAGTATTTTGTAACAAAGTTTAAGATGGAATGGGATGTAGATTTGTGAGATTTTCAATAAAGAAATTCAGTTCTTTGATGATGTTTTGATTACAACTTTAAGGAGCTGAAGGACTTCACCAAATGGTAGCAGAGGGCCCATGCTATCCAAGGAGGCTTTTACATGCTTTCTAGATAAGTAGCTTTTAATTCATGTCTTGCATTATTTGTTTAACTGAAAGATCCTCATTATCTTACAATCATTCTTTTTCTTAAAATGCTCTTCCAAAATATCATTATTAGATGAAAAAGATTTGGTTGTATCATGTTGAGTATCTTAGTTGCCTTTACGTTTCTGAAGTTGAATTTGTAGTTGTTTTTATTAGTTACTATAGTTATACTCATTCTAACTCTTCCACAAGAAGACACTCTTCCAACAGACTAAAATGATGAATGTTTAATGACTATGGTATTGTAGGATAGGAGTTGAATTTGTATTTTTTTTTAACTAGCTACTGTAGTCATATTCGTTCCAGCTCTTCCACAAGAAGACACTTTTCCAATAAACTAAAATGATGAATGTTTAATGACTATGGTACTGTAGGATAGGAGTTGAATTTGTATTTGTTTTAACTAGATACTGTAGTTATATTCATTCCAGTTCTTCCACAAGAAGACATTCTTCCAACATATTATAATGATGAATGATGAATAGCTATAGTGTTGTAGGAATTAGTTGTAGTTTTTGCTCTTCACTATCACAGTTGCACTTGTTCTAATCACTCTTCCACAAGAAGAAATTCTTCCAAGACATCCTTAAGAAGTTCAAGATATGACTGTGATGTGATAATTTAGTTTTTCATTTGCTTTCAGTTCATTTGCTTTCAATTGCATACAATTACACAGTCAGAACTGTTCTACCTCTTCCACAAGAAGGAATTCTTCCAAAATATCACTAATGATGAACAAACAGATTGTGTAACTTCATAGAATAATGCATATTAGTTAGAACACTCCGGAGTTTCATTTTTCATTTAATTCATGTCAGCCTACTTTGTTTCAATTTTGATGATGACTTATAGTTTAACATTTTTCTAGTTTAGAAGCATCTTAAGTTCATGTTTAAATTAATTCATTGCACTTGCATCTCATAGTCACACTGTCACCCTTTGCACAGTAGATTACTTTAGTTGATAGGATCCACAAGACAGCCTTCATTATCTACAAATATATTTTTGTTCTGGAAACCACCAGTGAACCATAACCATAGGAACAGAAGATAACATCACTACAAGGTTTGAAAAATCTCTGCAAATTCCTCATCATAAATAGAGCTCCTCCTCAAAAGAACTACCTTGAAAAGAAACCAATAACTCTTTGAGTATAGGCTCTGTGACATTCAATTAAAATTGCAGAATAGAACTAGGAATTATTCATGGAATAGATGAGCTTAGAATAAAATGTTGCATCATGATTATTGTCTAACTGTCTAGTTAGAAAACTTGCATATTTAGTGATCATTTCCCAAGTCTAGTTTGTGTCATTTATCTAAGAAGTCATCATCAAGTTCTTGTTTCTATTCAGTCATAGTTCAGATGTTGCTTCAGTGTTTTTAATTACATTTGTCATTTCATACACTAGGCTCAACTGTGTTTTTAACCACCAACTTATTTTCATTAGTTTTCTAGGCATTTTCATTGTAAACATAAAACTTCAAAAGACCAAAAACATCATAAATCAACATAAAAGACCAAAACATCACAAAACACTACACACAACGCACTAGGAAACAAGCACCTAGGTACATATGGTACATTTCACTTCATCAGTTTACAAATCCTGGTTGACAATTAAATGAACTCAGTTTAGGAGACTAGATTGAGACCCAACAACATGCATGCAACTATTAATAGTAAATCATTAGTTGCATGGAAGATCACTGCATGTGAATTAAATCTAATTTAATTCACTTGATCTCTCACTAGTGAAATAAACAATAAAAACTAGTTTAACTAATTTTAACTCAATTAATTGAGTTAACTGATTTCTCATGCATTAAACTAATGCACTAATTGCAACCTGAACTCCATAACTAATAGAATCACTCTACATGACTCACCAACCACCCTCAACTCAAAATTCATGAGCTAATTGAGTTTATCATACTCAGTTAACTATTACAAGTCATTATGAGATAATATTACAATTTATTGTCCAATTTAATTTAGGTATAATTAAATCAGACACATTTCCAATTTATTAAATAAATTGAATTGCACATTAATGTATCGCTAGGACCCATCACTACATGACCTGTGGTCCCACACTAGTGTGTGTGTTGTCATGTTGTTTTTGGATGCCAATTTCACTGTTTCTTGTTGCAAACTTCAACACTTCCTCTCAACAAGAAAGGAATCAATTTGTCCCGATCTGGTACCTTGGAATGTCCTTGCATGTGCACATGCGCCTCATGCATGCAACATGCAACTCTTGCATACGAAATGCAACTCTTGCATGAAAAACTTCTCTAGTGTTTTCTGCACATGCAACTCTTCCATGCAACACTTTTCTATTGTTGTTCACACATGAAACTTTGCATGAAACACTTCTGAAACTAAATAACCTCCAAAAAACTAAATCATTATAATGCATCTTTCATCAAAGTCTTCTGACGACTGCTAGCTACTCCACATTTCTACTAGACTCTCTATGCTGCTGACATCTGCATCCATGCACTCTGCACTGCTACCAACTCTGATCTGCACTCCAATATTCGACACCTGTCACTCTAATTTCTGTCTTCCTGACATCTGAATGAATCAATCTAACCAATCCTACTACTGCTTCTTTGTGGGCTCCTGGTAGCAAGGTTCGAGCCATGAGAGACACCATCTCTAGGACCCTGCCCAAATTTCTTCTTGGGATTATTTTTGCACATCACCCCACGTCACACCTGGAAGTATAGCTGCATGTACTTACTCTTCCCTTATGGCTTGAAATTTCCCCCTCCTGGAGGTCTCTGCATGAGTGGTTTATACCACTCCATGATCCTCATTTGGTGGCTACTCCACATCTTGAGGTTCATCCTTAGGAACCAATAGTTCCTCATCTGCATGCAAATGAAGCTCCCTCTCAAGGGAAAATTGCATGGCTTTCTCACACTTCGCCATGGTACATCCCTTGCATGTGTATATCTCCACAAGAGTAGCATTTGGAAGCCCCATATAAATATATTACACAACCTTCAAAGCTTCGTGGTGTAGATGGCCCAATCTCTTATGCCATAACTCACCCTCATCCCGTATCACCACTTTTTCTGCCTTACCCGTAAATGTTGTGCAACCATATACATCAAGTTTATAAAGATTCTTCACACGAATCCCAACATTCTTGGCTTTTCCTGTGGCTTTGTGTCGAAGGAAATCTTTCCCTTCACTAAAAACCACATCATAGCCTCTATCCTCCAACATTGCGACTGAAACTAAGTCCTTTTTCAAGCCTACTACATGCATTACATATTTTAATAAGAATATTTTACCTTACTATCTCTGGAAGGTAACTATACCAATTCCGGTAGCACTATACTTCCCGTCAACACACATTTTGATATCCATCTAGAGGTCCTTCTCCTCCAAGCTACTGAAAAGTTCTTTGTCTCGTGTCATGTGGAAAGATGCGCCACTATCCAAGTACCACACTATTACATAGCATTTTTTCATCGTCCCTGCAATCCCTCGCCCCGCATATTGGAGGGTAATTCCCGTGACTTGTGAGAAGTGTCATACTTTGCAAACACCTTATTTTCATCCTTCTGCATAAGAACATCATTTCTCTTGTTGGAAATTTCCTCAAAAAAGCACACAAAACCTATTTTCTGACCTTGGCGCAGGTATTCAGTTTACCCCTCGCACCGATGTGGAAGATTTTCACTAGAGCCCATGCCACTTGGCGCTCTGTCTCAGTGCAGTGCCCACACCAAGCTGTTTTAGGAATGTTTTTTAACAAATAGAGGTGAAATTTTCCTTCTAACCACCTCAGGGATGAGTCACTAGAAGTGGTTAAGTTGATTAGCCACATATCTCCCTCTTTAGGTAGTGGTTTCCACCTCCCATGGAACACTCCTTGAAGATAGGTCTCCCTTCCATAATTATAGGGATCCTAACCTCTCCCTCTCCCTCTATAAAAACAGGCCTTCTCCCTTTATGAAAGCTAGCTAAACTTGGAGAAGAATACTATAACTCAGTAATTGCCATTGAGAAGGTAGAGCCAAGGAGAACTCCGTAGAGAGAGTCCCGTCTGAATTCCCAACGAGCCTTTGTGAGACGCGCTCTGCTTGAACCTTGTTGGAAGAGACCG
Source organism: Pinus albicaulis (assembly GCA_034641835.2). Classification (NCBI taxonomy): domain Eukaryota; kingdom Viridiplantae; phylum Streptophyta; class Pinopsida; order Pinales; family Pinaceae; genus Pinus; species Pinus albicaulis. The sequence continues at coordinate 868,829,911 of CM076574.1, forward strand.
CAACGTGGAAGCTTGGTTGTACTCTTCCTTTCATTTATTAATATACTCGACTATGGTGTTGGTTCCATCATTGTGTTATGTTGTTTATTCAATGCAATTGATTTAGTCCTCTTCGACTGACTAATAGTTATGAATGTGAATTAGTATGATGTATATTATCATTGTTTCTTGTGTGTGTGCAAGTGTCTGAGCGTGAAAGCAAGCGGACCGTGATCTGTCAAACCAGGAGCGAGAGACAGCCACTCTTTTCGAAAACAACAGCATAGGACCTCTGGTAAGTCATCTATCGAATCTCCATCCATTCGTTAACTAGGAATGAATATTATAACTTGTTTTGTTTGTGGCTAGACCCACCCCAGGGCTAGTGGGATCGCTTCTATCTGCAGAGGGGATTTACCTCACCAAAAAATTGGCGACTCCATTGGGGAACAGTGAGAGTATATCTTTCATCCATTAGGTCTTCTTTTTTGTCTTTTCTTGCTTATTTTTCCTTTCTTGATTATTCTGCTAAGTCTAAGACCCTTGTTCAGCCCCAAAGGATCAGATCGGACCTCTATCTTTCAAATTTTTCCCTTTTTCCTGAGTGAATTGGCTTGGCGTGCTTTCTGTTCAGACAGTCACACCGATTGGCACTGGTTGCTAGTGTTGTGCCCACGCCATCCCCTGTTTGGTGCTAATTACAGCCAAATAGTCGCGCCGACCCCTGTAGGTTTTAGGGTTTTGTATGTTTTGGAGATTTTTTGTTAGTGTTTTTGCTTCTAGGTTTTTTCTTATATGTCTTGAGTGCTTTGGGATTGTTTTTCATTATAATCAACTTCCTTCCTTCAGTTATTTGTCCATTTCCTATCAGCATCACAGCCTTAGTTTTTTTAAGTGCTTTGGTATGCTGAGCCTCCTGTAGGAGTTTGAGTTTTTTTGTTTCGCAGTCAACTTCATTCCTTGTTTGGTTGCATTCAGCTCCCTTGATCCATTTGAGTGATTGCATAGGTTGAATGATTCTTGCCTCTTTCATTCAATTTTTCTTCTTGTCACTCCAAGCACAGATCACATTGCTTGTATGGGTCTACTTTGAAATCTTTCTTTCATTTGAGAGATTACAACCTTGGTTTGAGTTTTGTTTGTTTTGGGTTGATTGAAATTATTTCACTTCAACTCTCACATTAACATTCTCGAACTAGTGTGGTGGTTTGTTTTTCATGTCATTTAGTGCACCTTTTTCTCTATTACATTGAAAATAAAAAATAAAAAATTCTTGCATTCTTGTTTTCATTGTGAAATTGAAAGTCTTCTGCATATCTAGCATTGGAAATTCTAGGAAAGATTTCTCCTTTTCATTAGCTTGCATTGGATACTGTAGTGGATGATTCTGCGTGTTCTTATTATTTGCTATCGCTTGAAAACTCCTAAATTTCTCGTAGATATCTTTTCATCAAACGAAATGGTATCTTTTGGCATGTAGCTTGCATTTAGGAATTTTTGAGATCCAACATTCGATAGGACCTTGGAATTGAAATGTAAATACAAGATCAACTTAAAATTTACTCAATTAACCTAAGTCAACATTGAAACCTAAGGACACATCTAGTGGTCTAAGTTAGAGACATGTTCTAGTGTCTTTAAACCTAGTAGCTGTCATTCGCCATCTGGCTTCAGACAACACTAGTATGGACTTGCGCTCCCCGTACCGTCGAGTACATAAAAGGAGACCCCTATAGGTTGCAATACTTTTATCCATAGGAAGCCGGGTTTGCTGCCTTGTAACCGTGATACACCAAACACAACATTCGGGGAGACTACCTGCATGTACGTCAAGTCCTTGATCAATTCTTCTTTCATTTGATTACCAAGGTGTATATGGAAATTCACGGAAACCTGGTACACCCTTTTACCTAGACTACCTGAGCAGTCATTTTCGATCTTTACTGAATCCATAAATTTGAAAAGATCATCGAGCACTTGTCCTTTCACACTCACTTAAAACTGAAAGCGACTAGAGTCATCTTTTGTTTGTTTCTTGAATCGTAAAATATGAAACAATGAATTTTTGGTTTCAATGTGGTAAAATAAATTACCTACGATTACATGCCCATTAAAGTTTTATTACCTGGCCTGTCTTTGTTTGCCTTGGTTTTTGTCCAAGTCTTCATTTTCGATCATTTTTCCTTTTCTGGTGTGCTACAGTCGCAGTGGCGAAACCATTGGTTTCGTCTAGTGGTAGTTCTTTCTCTGACGATTCATCTGAAAATTATCAAACCTCTAGGTCTGTCGAGCTTCAACAACCTATTCTCCCGTCAGAGTACCCCTTTGGAGAACCAGTTGAGTTTACTTGGCCTCTTTCAAACACTTGGTTTGGGTTTGGGGTCGGGGAAGATTTCCCCCCTCTTACATTGAGATCGCCATTTTTGGCTGCTATCATACCTCCTAGTCCCCATAGTCTTTTACAATATCTCATGATAGATTCAGACATGGAATCATCTGATCCTATTGGTAGTGAGGGGATTCCTGTTTTTTATGAAGAATACCAAATTTTTTTGGAAGACATCCCTCATGAGTCTGCTCAATATTCACCATTGGTGTCACTTCCAGCCGGATATAGGTCTTTGGGTCAGATTATGGCCGATATTACCTCCATGACAGCATCAACTCCATCGAGGGGGCCGATCCTTCCATCATTAGGGATGTTGCTAATGACACCTGTTTCATCGACACCTTTTTTTACGTCTGTCCCAACTAGGCCTACTGTCTGCGTGGCTGCATCGGCACCAGTTGTCACCGCTCAGTCATTAGGAGCTTCACCTTTGGTAGAGGCTTAAATTTCCATGGCGATCCCTGATGACCTTTCTTTCGAGGAGTATCGGCTGGCTGTTCAACAGCAGAGCTCCCAGACTCATCAGTCCCCTTAGGATCTTGGTCATCCTTATCTTTCTCATTATGATGTGGTTGGTAACCCGATTTATTCAATTCAATTTCATTATAATGAGCACGACAACCCCATCTATTTTCCTGATTCTGAGGCTTATTAGTTCCTTTCCGGTTTTAGAACTACCTTGCCTGTGTAACCTTCTAACCAACAAGGACAATCCTTTCAGGGAAAACCTTCGATTCAGCAAGGGTATGTGTGCGACCCACAAGGGCAACCCTTTCAGGGACAACCTTCGGTTCAACAAGGATTATTATACGGCTCGCAAGGGTAGCCTTACAATCCATAAGGCCAACCTTTACAAGGTCAACCTGTGATCCAACCTGGGCAACCCCAAGGACCTGCTAGGCAACCGGTATATCAACGAGGACCTTCATATGGTCCTGGGGGGGGAATTTATCCATCTCAAGGGAAACCTTTCATGCAACCACAACAGCCATATCTTCCAATTGGTTCAAATGTTGCATAGCCAGGGCCATCTTCTGGTCCTGCTCCAGGTCAACCTAGTTATCAGGCACAAACTAGCCTATTGAAACCATCAGGCCTACCTACTCCGTAGGGGAAACCTGGTGGCCCTCATCAGTCAGGTCAACCTACTCAGCAGGGACAACCTGCACAGACAGTTCACTCTGCTCAGCAACCTCTCTACTTCATGCTGCAGTCAAGTCAACCTCTACACCCAATTTATCCAGCTCAACAAGGCCCTACTTATCAACAGCTCGCTCGACCCCAAGGCTCTTATTACCCTCAAGGTCAATATCGTCCGGTATATAATGCTCCTCAAGGTTCTGCTTATTACCCTCAACCTCCAGGCCATACTTAAATTCCACAACAAAATCTTTATGTTGCTCAGTCAGGACCCTCATATACTCAGAATCAATATCCTAGTCCTCAACCTCCGTATCCTGGTCCTTAGCTGCAATATCAGCCGAAATATCTGGCTTATACCCCTTATGGTCTGAATCCTTCGGGACAGAACTAATGGGGGCAGAGTTACACTCAACCAGGATGGAATATGGGTATGAGTCCTTATCGAGGGCCTGCTATGCCTTTCAACCCTCAATTACCCTTTACCGCCATGTTGGAATTACCGGATGTGTCCAAATTAACAAATTATCCCATCCTTCATAATCCGTATTGGCCTCCAATTCCAACGAAAGTTCCTGGTGATTTCCCCAAGTTTGAGGGAAAGTCTGGAGAAGACTCCCAAGAACACGTTATGACATACCATTTATGGTGTTCTTCCAATTCTCAGGTGGATGACTCTATTTGGCTCCGTCTTTTCCAATGAACTCTCACCAGAGCTTCTACTAAGTGGTACATCGAGCTGCATCATGGTATGTTTCAAGATTTCAACACCCTTGCTATGGCGTTCCTTACTCATTTCCAGTTTCCAATTTGTTATGAGGCCAGAATGCATCTCCTAACATCCTTGAAACAAGACCAGGCTACCCATATCTCGAACCACATTCATGAATGGAGACATCGTCACCACCTAATCAAATTAAAAATTCCTAATCAGCTTCTTACTCACTGGTTCACTACCTCTTTTTTCCACCAGATTGCAAAATACATCGCCATGGGGGCATGTGTAACCGAGGAAAAAGCCATTGCTTATGCCCAGTACCTTGATTTAGTGTACTCTCAATCGGGCATATTGTATGATATCTTGACTGATGCCCCAGGACTTGGGACTTATAAAGTGCTAGCTACCCCATTCGTCGATGATGTTATTGGTTACTTGTCTCAAACTTCACATATGTCTTCCTCTTCCAACATTGGGAAGCAAAAATCAAATTCTTCCAGTGGTTCTGCTCTTTAGCCTACCTCGGATTCTGGTAAAACCTCAGAGGTCAACGCCATTCAGGAAAATCCTGCGGACAAGACATCCAAGGGGAGAAAGAAGGGCAAAGGCAAGGCCAAAGCTAATGCCCCAAAACCAGATTCATCTAAACCTCATGCTGATGATGGTTCACAACGCAAGCCTAAGTATCCCTGTCTTATTTGTGATGAGGAACACTACACTAAGGATTGTCCTAGACGAGCCAAAGTTAGTAAATTGCTCAAAGGCACCAAGGGAACTTCGGCGGTCCTCAAAGAACCTTTTCCATCTCAGCAAACAGAGATGGTCAAGCAACCTATGCCATCTGCACCATTTGGCTCTAAAGTGTTCATGATGAATGGTTTTGCACCCATTTCCATCGCTACTCGGTCAAAAGATTATACTGGATCACGCCAGGTAGCCAGGAAAGAGATCGCTGATGGTCCTCCTTCCCAAATTGCCTCTGGTCCTCTTGAGATTGAAAGGCCCAGTGCTGAACCCATTGTACGACCACCTTCTAAGGCTGTTCTCCTTAAATCTTCTTATAATCCTAACGCCCGTGCTACTCAGCATTACAGTATTGTTGAGGATTTAGCATAGGTGCCATCTGCGATGTCCATGTTAGAAGTGCTTCAGAGTTGTCCATCTCAATGGAAAGAGTTATTATCTATGATCGACGGGATTGATCCTACTAATTCTAGACTTCTCACTTTCAACTTAGAGAATTTCATCCCCTGACTTCTGCACCAGATTGCGCTTGTCATATAAGTTGGCATTAATGGTCTCAACATCTATAGAGACATTGTGGACAAAGGTGCATACACCTATGTCATGTCATCTGCTTGCTGGAAGGCCATTGGCTCTCCATCCCTAACTTCGTTACCCAATGCCCTTGGGGCATTTGATGGAAGGGAATCGAAACCCTTGGGTGTTCTCGCTAGCTTGTCGATCATGTTGTAAGGAAAGACGGTCAATGTCAAAGTAGAAGTATTTGACGCTAATCTCAATTACAATATTCTACGCAGTCGCAGTTGGACTTACGCTATGTTGTGCATTTCGTCCACCCTCTTCCTTCTTCTAAAGTTTCCACAAGAGGGAAAAATCATTACTGTCAACCAGTTGTCGTTCTTTACCTCATATTTTGAGAACAATGTTCCATACATGGAACAGATTCCTTCTCCCCTCAGCAGCGTAGGGATGGGTCTTTTCAAAGACCCTGCCCTCATGGGTATCTTTCCCCTTCCGCCACCAAATACCATTCAAGTTAATATGATCTCTCGGTCGGATGACCCATGGATTGTCCCTTTACCTGAACAGGTTGATTCATTTGGGGATTCGATTCCACTTAGTCCAATTGAACTCAATTATTGTGAGCTTGTAGCTACATCTAATTCTCGCCCTTCTGAAGGTGCTCCTTTGAGCATGTCTCTCAACGCTCATTCTCAATCCCCCTGGCTTGGCAATACAGCTTCAACTGATCCTTTGAAAGAAGTGTTTCCCTCTGACGAGGCTATCATGGAAACCTTGTCTCTCGAAGACCTACTGTGGAGTGATGGGCATCATCGTTCCTCATTTATGCCTGGCCTCGGGGCAATTTCTAACTATCTTGAGAATTATGCATCTCAAGTTCCTTCTCCACCACTTCAAACACCTATTTTGACTCACGAAGTCTTCGATGAAGGTAACTTGGGTAACATCACCCAGACGATGCCTATCAACATTTCCGTGAAACCAAGAATTGTCGAGAACATCCATGTCAGAGTCACTTGCCCTTCCGATGAATTCCAACTGTATACTAGCCTCTTTTGCAAATTCCGTGATGTTTTCGCTTGGTCTTACAAAGAGATGCTTGGAATTGATCCCAGTATTGTGGTGCACAAGATTCCCACCTACCCCGGTGTGAAGCCGGTTCGCCAACGTCTTCGTCCAGTGCATCCTTGGAAAGCTGCCGCCATAAAAGCTGAAGTTGAAAAACTTCTCAAAGCGGGTTTCATTTATCCAATTCCTCTGACAGAGTGGGTTTCTAACATTTTTCCTGTGGATAAGAAGCAAGGAGCAATTCGCGTCTGTGTTGAATATTGTGATATTAATCAGGCCTGCCTTAAGGATAACTAACCCACCCCTTTCATCGATTAGATCATTGGCGATTGTGCAGGGAGTGAAATTTTTTCCCTTATGGACATATTTTCTGGCTATAATCAGATCAACATTCTCCCGTCGGATCAACACAAGACCGCTTTTATCTATCTTTGTAGAACATTCGCGTATAAGAAACTCCCTTTCGGCTTGAAGAACGTTGGGGCTACATTCCAACACGTGATGTCTTATGCCTATCATGATATTCGTCATATTGTTCAACCATACCTAGATGACCTTCTGGCTCATTCAGCTACGCGAAAAGACCACCCAGACCATCTCCGCCAGATCTTTCTTCGCTGTAGACGCTACAACATTTGGCTCAATCTGCATAAATGCATCTTTTGTGTCGATTCCAGTAGAATTTTAGGGTTTATCATATCCAAATATGGAATTCACCTTGATCCTCTTAAGGTTGAGGCTATTTTTTAATCTCCCCTCTCCATCCTCGTTACACCAACTCCAGAGTCTACAAGGGAAAGCAAATTTATTACGTCGTTTTATCTCGAACTATGCCGAAGTAGCCAAAGGGTTCACACGACTTTTGAAACAGGACATCCCTTTCTATTGGGATGAGATTTATTAGCAATATTTTGATACGCTTAAGACATTGCTTGTTAACACTCCTCTATTACGTCCTCCAAATTATCATCGTGATTTTACCCTCTATCTAGCTGCCTCTTTCAGTACGATCGCCATGGTTTTAGTTCAAGATGATGATAACGGTAACAAGCATGTTATTTACTACTTGTCTCGAAATATTCTCGACCCTGAAACACGTTATGCACATGTTGAGAAGTTAGCGCTGGCTGCGGTCCAGGACGTCCAGTGTTTTCGTCATTATATCCTTTTACGAATGGTAACCGTGATTTCTGATTGTAACCCCATGACCTATATTCTATCTCGAAAGTTTCTGGGGGGGAAATAATCGAAGTGGATCGTTATCCTCCAAGAGTTTGATTTGGAATTTACTACCTCTAAATCAAAGAAATCACTCGTTTTTGCTGATCTAATTTGTTCCTTCCCCGCCAACTCTTCTCCTTCTTATTCCAAGGATCATATTCCAGACGAAAATATTTTCTTGATTAGCACCCTCAATCCGTGGTATGGTGATATCATCGTGTATCTCCAAACTTCTAATTTTAGTTCTGAGTTGATGAAAGATACCCAACGCTGCATTCGGCATCAGTTGCAACCTTATCGTATTATCAGAGATACACTCTATCTTGTTGGAGTCGATTCCATACTCCGTCGATGTCTGACCCTCGAGGAAGCTGAGAAAGTTTTAAATGACTGCCATAGTGGTGCCTGTGGTGGTGACATGTCCGGTTATGCCACTGTACAGAAGATCCTTCGTGCTGGCTATTTCTGGCTATCCATTTTTAAAGACTGCATTGTCATAGTACACAAATGTCATGCATGCCCGATATATCAACGCCAGATGCATGCGCCACATGTTCCTTTACACCCTGTCATTATCATTGGTTCTTTTGCCAAATGGGGCATCAATTTCATGACGTGTAACCCTCGCTTGGCCAGGGGTCATGCCCATATTATCGTCGCCTTCAATTATTTTACAAAATGGGCCGAAGCAATGCCTACAATGGCTGTGGATGGTAAGACAACAACGAAATTAATATTCAATCATGTTATTACTCGGTTTGGTGTCCCTCAAGCCATTGTTACCGATCATGGTTCACATTTTCAGGACTATATGATGGCAGAGCTAACGTCTAAGTTGGGTCTGCGTCACGACAGCTCAACGACATATTACCCTCAAGCTAATGGCCAAGTTGAAGCCGTAAAAAAATTTCTTGTTACGATGCTTCAACGAACAATTGGGATCCATAAATCAAATTGGAATCTCGTGTTGTTTTCAGCTCTATGGGCTTACCGAACGTTGATTAAGAGTGCAACCAGATTCACCCCGTTTCAGTTGGTGTACGGTGTGGAAGGCACTCTTGCGACTGAGTGTGAAATTCCTTCACTCAAATTAGCTGTGGAATTACTACCTAATACTTCACCTAAGGAAGAGCATCTCCTCTATCTAGAGAGATTGGATGAAACTCGTCGCTCAGCTGCTTTGGTCATCAAAGTACAAAAGAAGCGAGTCAAAGCTCACTTTGACCAAATAGTTTCCCCTCGTTCTTTTATCGAAGGCGACCTCGTTCTCCTATATGACCAAGCTCATGAAAAGCTGGGGGCAGGTAAATTCCAACCCATGTGGCATGGGCCCTACATCGTCAAATGTGTGTTACAGAATGGGGCTTATGAGCTTATAGATTATAAAGGATATCCCTTAACACAACCCAGAAATGGGTTGTACCTAAAAAGTATTATGCTTGAGTCATTCATGCTTGAGTCATTCATGCATGATATGTGTACATAGGTGATTTTTTCATTTTTTTGCATGTTTTGGTTTGATGTGCTTTGTAAGATTTTTTCTGCTTATTGGGTCTTTCTTGTTATGCAGATGTCTGTTTCCCCTTATGTCGATTTCATAGATGGTGCTTCCCGCAGTTCCAGGAACTTGTCTTCGGCAGCCTGGGTAATTTATAATCTTGTTGGTGAGTTGATTAACCTACAAGGTATTTGTCTAGGCACAACTACAAACAATGTTGTTGAATATAGTGATGTTTTGGAACTATTAACCGAGACAGTTAACCTCGGCATACGCGCATTGCTTGTAAATCTAGATTCACAGCTTGTTGTTCTTCAACTTAACGGTCATTATTCGGTTTGAAAACCATTCATTTTGAGATTGTATTTACGTATTCGTTTGCTTCAAATACATTTTTATTTCATCACATATCAACATATACCAAGACGAATAAATACATTAACTGATGCAATAGCTAACATTGTGTTAGATAGAAATTTGCGCAATTTATAAGACATCATCATATGTAAATAGACCCATGTATAAAATAGATGTATATATGTTGATTGTTTGCAACATGTGCATCATAAAAACCCAAAAAATATATATGTATGTTTCAGTTACATCCCGAGACAACATGTCTCTCAAAATGTGCAGAAATAAAAGCGTGGTGCTCATGATAGCACGTCACCGCCCATACCAACCACCTCAGCAAGCGGTGGATATGGCTCATTACCGCTATGGTATGCCTCTGATAGGCCCAAGGAAAATCATCAAAGCGAGCATAGTCTGGAATCCCATGGGGGATCCCCTCTATATTTTCTACTATCTCCTCCTCGCTGCCCTCACCATGAGGATCGAAATCGTGATTTTGCCTCACTAACAACGACATACCTACAGGTCTCTCTGGGCTAACATCTGCATACATATAATATTAACTGTCAGAACATGCATATATACCAAAAAAATCATAAACTCGTGAAAATAAAAAATGAGTCTCACCTAGCTCTTCATCCTAATCCTCTCCCTCTGGGAGCTGGAGGTTTGGATCACCGATGAAGTCTGTACCCAAGTAGGGACAGTCCTCCATGATAATCAGTTGTCGGCAGATCCAATCAATAATTCCAGCATCCAAGAAATTTGTTGGCTACCCCCTGATCTGGGCATCACCGCAGCCCATCGGGCCATCCGTGGTTCTCTGGGTGGTGGCATCGGGATAATGACCTCCTGGCATTGGAATATCGATAGTCCTTCCAAGAAGAACAATACCAAAATGGCTCCATACCAAAACTTCTTCATTTTGGTCTTCTTGCACTTGGTTAGTTGCCGATTCACGACCTCTACCTAGTTGTAGAGAGTCGGGGTCAGGTAGTCTATGAAAAGAAGTAGTTGTGTTTTTGTGGCCTCATCCGGTGCTTGTGATCCTGCAACCTGCATGATAGTGTGTAGCACTACTTTTAGTGCCAGATATGGGATGGTTTGGATGTAAACATTTCCACTCCCTTATCCTTTTCGTGCCCCTCGGCACACCCTATCAATCACCATCCCCATACTTTCCATGGTGGGATGGGTACTAGTCATGATAGGGACTGCACCCCTCCTCGATAATCCTGTGATAAAATATACATCGAAAACTTTGATTTCAAGTTCCTGATCTCGAAGCACGAATTTTTCTTGGTCTTCATCCTAGATGCTTATCAAATATTGAAGCGATTCCAGCTAAGCATGGAGGCACGATGTTAGAAATAATTTCTTTAGCCCAAAATCTCTCAGGGCATCCATGCATCGATCATTTTCCATGGCAAGTTCATCTTCCTGATTGTGTTCCCTCTCTTTCCACTCAATCACCATTCTTTTTGCTTGGTACCTACACACATTGTTCATATGAGCATTGTTAGTCTACTTGAGCATCGAAATTTGCAAGAAAATGACTACATTTTCCTTAGAATTATGTGGCTTTTTAGGTTACGTGGTTGGCACGACTGTTTCACAAACAGTCGTGCCAATGGGTGTGCCCTCTGTGTAAAAAATGGGCGATTTCCGCGGGTTCGTGCCCGAAACCTGCGACAACCACGGTGCCCTAATTTTGATAAATCTCCTCCTATGAAATCAAAATTACATGTACAGGTAATGAAATTTAGCTTAAAATATGGGAAATGGTGTCAGATCTTACTTGAGACTGACGGAATCAAGATCAGTTCACTGGATCACTCGCAATTGTCGCTGCAAGATTGCAAAGCACAATGGGCCATTGTTGCTCCATAAAGAGGTAAAAGTGAAAAGTAAATATTTTTTACCACTTATGGCATTTTATAACTTCTCATGAATTAGGTTTTAAAACATATTTGTCGATTATTTTATCATATTATTTTCGAGAAATGGGTTTTGCACATGTCTCTTGTGCAACAACAAGTTTTTCACATGGTTATGATGAAGTAACGTGTTATATTTTATACTTTTTCGGACTCGGTAAAAACACGAAAAATTCACTACTGGAGTCATCTTTCAGCTCTTTTCTGACTCTCTAAAACCGAAAAGATTTCCGAGACACTTGTCATTTTGAACTCGTTAAATGGCTACGAAACGATATCTAACCAGTATATCTTTACCCCTTTTTCGGGCTGGGATATATTATTTACGAAAAGGAATACCTTAGCATATCGTGACGAATAGGTTCTCTCGGATGATGTTTTCTACCTTTTCGGATCTGAGAGACTATTTACGAAAAGGGCCTTGCTGGAGTTTTCTTTTCCGCTTTCTTTTTAGACTCTCTAAACATGAAAATATGTCAAGTTCTCCCTTTGTCAGACTCGTTAAAAACTAATTACATCAGACTCTGTCGTTATGACATTAATCGAGTTCCTCCTTCCTAGGGCTCGTAAAATGTACTGGTTTGGATTTTTTTGAAGGAAAAAATTACATTGCAAGCATATGCTATCCCCTTCAAGCTTGTTTCCAAAAATAATTGGGGTACTCGCCAGAAATGGTGGGGGAAAATGGAACCATATTGTAGTCGTGTTGGCAGTATGTCGCTCTTGAACATGACACTTGTCTGCATTCATGTCCGGTTGGGGACATCTCACTTCATCATTTGTTTGCCTCCATGGGTTTGGGTAATTTCTTTTGACCGCTCATTTTCTCTTTTCCACGTCACCATGACCTCAGATCCCTTGATGTCAAATACTGCCAAATCTAGTGTCATGCTGCCGAGAATTTTTTCCTCTACAATTTTCAACCTCCCTCTGATTCTCTATTGGTCCTGATTCACAAACATCATATTCCTCTCTCTCGTATCGATGATGTGGGAAACATTATGGCCCACCTTCGATCAGGTCACTTCCTGTCAACTTCAGCTCATTATCTAGGAATTTGATCTAGAGACTCCTTTTTGGTACCTTAGAGCCTGCATGCCTCAATGGCAGGTTCTTCGCATTCGACACAAGGTCCACATCATTGGCCTTCGATTGAATGACTCTATGGGTGTTCGATGTCAGATCACTGTTCACATCTCGTAGATTGTACCTTTTCGTACCTTGAGAGCCATTGTCATTATCGGTGGTTTCTCTCACACCTATTATCGGCTTTCATTATTGGCTAGTAATCAGATGATATTCCTGCATGTTTGACTTCAACTCATCTATTTTCATGCTTGAATTTGTACTTTTTTCAAGTCGAGATGGAGCACAATACCTTAGGTTTTGTTTGATGAAACCCAGGCTGCGGGTTCTTTGTGGATTATTATGACTTATTACATGACTCTTCTGATTGGATGGTTGCGACCATACCTGAGTCTATTTTTTTATCCTTATTGCTATATGGCTGCGTCCATACCTCAGATCTCACTTTTTATGTACTCTATTATGGATGGCTACGCCCATGTGACATGTCACGCATCAGACATATCAATTGTATTTTTACTCGCAGGTTTTCTGACAGCAGTGTTTGGGTTGAACGCATTCTCATAAAGCATTTCACCCCTCCCTCTCTCTCGGACCTCATGCTTTAAGGGGAATTTGTTACACAACATTTTGTCACTTTCCCTGCAATCCCTCACCCCACATATTGGACGGCCATTCCCATGACTTGTGAGCAGTGTCATACTTTGGAAACACCTTCTTTGCATCTTTCTACATAAGAACATCATTTCTCTTGTTGGAAATTTCCTCAAAAAAGCACACAAAACCTATGTTTTGGCCTTGGCGCAGGTAGCCAGTTTACCCCTCGCACCGATGTGGAAGATTTTCACTAGAGCCCGTGCCACCTGGCACTCCGTCTCAATGCAGTGCCCACGCCAAGCTATTTTAGGAATGTTTTTTAACAAATAGAGGTGGAAGTTTCCTTCTAACCACCTCAGGGATGAGTCACTGGAAGTGGTTAAGTTGATTAGCCATAGATCTCCCTCTTTAGGTAGTGGTTTCCACCTCCCATGGAACACTCCTTGAAGATATGTCTCCCTTCCATAATTATAGGGATCCTAACCTCTCCCACTCCCTCTATAAAAACATGCCTTCTCCCTTTATGAAAGCTAGCTTAACCTTGAGAAGAATACTATAGCTGAGTAATTGCCATTGAGAAGGTAGAACCAAGGAGAACTCCGTAGAGAGAGTCCCATCCAAATTCCCGATGAGCCTTTGTGAGACGTGCTCTGCTTGAACCCTGTTGGAGGAGACCGCAACGTTGAAGCTTGGTTGTAATCTTCCTTTCATTTATTAATATACTCGGCTATGGTGTTGGTTCCATCATTATGTTATGTTCTTTATTCAATGCAATCGATTTAGTCCTCTTCGACTAACTAATAGTTACGAATGTGAATTAGTATGATGTATATTATCATTGTTTCTTGTGTGTGTGTAGGTGTCTGAGTGTGAAAGCGAGTGGACCGTGACCTGTCAAACCAGGAGCGAGAGGCAACAACTCTTTTCGACAACAACAAAGTACGACCTCCGGTAAGTCATCTATCGAATCTCCGTCCATTCGTTAACTAGGAATCAATATTATAGCTTGTTTTGTTTGTGGCTAGACCCACCTTAGGGCTAGTGGGATCACCTCTGTCCGCAGAGGGGATTTACCTCACCAACACACACTGATCCCATTGCACTTGAAACCATGCATGCAATGAGTGATAATTACAACTCAAATTGTGAGGCCAAAGCCTCACCAGCTGCAGATCCTGAAGCCTTCTCATTCTTCTTATTTTTTGGACAATTAATGGCATAATGTCCATGCTCGTGATAGTGAAAACATTTCACTCCGGACATGTCACGCTCCTTTCCTTATTCATTGAATGCATATCTGGAATAGGATTTATTTCCCTTCCCCTTCTTTTCCTTACCTCAAAAGGCACAATTTTCTTCATCATCTGCCTTAGATGAAGATCCATCCTTGGTATTCTGCCTAAATTATTCTTGCACCAAATCCGACCAAAGTCGTTCCCAATCTGGCAGCTTCTCCCTCCCATTGACAGAGTCCTGATAACTATCCCAACTCTTGGGAAGTCCTAGAAGATATAGGCTCACCAAGAAATCATATGAAATAGTAATTCTGATGCTCCCAAGCTCGTATCGACATTAGAAAAACTTGGTTAAATATTTCAGAATAGTGTCGTCTTTCTCCATTTTGATTTTCCTGAGCTTGTCCTTCAATACCAATTTTATATGATCATTGCTGCTCTAAAATAGATCTGTCAAAGGCTTCCACATTGCATATGGAGTCGCTTTTCCATGGAGACTTGAGACGACGTTGTCTCGTACTCCCTCCAATAAGATCCTCCTCACCCTTGCAACCTTCTTTTTCCAAGCATCAAGAAGAGTGACGTCTAGTGTTGCGGGTTTTGGAATGTCATTATTAATGAATTATTTCAACCCATTTTTCTTTAGTACTACCTCCATCCTGTATTTCCATGCAATATAATTAGAGCTTCCCTTGAGTGCATACTCCAATCTCAAGCCATTGAAAGCCATCTTGATCTGTTGTTGCACAAAAGAATACTTCTGCAAATTCGAATGTTATTCAGTCACAAACTAAATTTCTTCTTCACTATAGTGATTTCCTGTGCTATGATACCATGTAGAAATTATGCAAAAAAATTTATATCAACAGATTCAATCCGATCAAGAAATGTACTAAATCTAGATACTGAATCCTTCTACAAATCAATTGCGGAAAATAAACACGATCGAAAATCAAAACAAGTAAAGAAAGAAATAAATCAAACCACAAGACATATGTTTTCCTGAGGAAAGTTTATTTCTCAAAACCCCTCTATCTTCCATTGTATATTCACCATGGAATCATGAAACAATTACAATGCACTCTTCTCACAATAGTCTCGTGCACTCTCACAACTATCTCAAACTGACCCCAACAAAATCGACCAACCATTAGCCAATTTCCTGCATCTAATCAGCCTACCTTTCTTGCGCAATTAATGAGGAATGCAATCCACATTCCTTAGTAATTTCAGCCTTTCTCAACTGCACAAGTATCATGGGAAATCCTGTGGTGTTTTAACTGCATCTGGGCACTTTGCTAATAACACAATTGATAGTCAACTTCCCTTTAACCTTTGTCTCAAATGGATCTCTGCTAGAACTGACATGCATGCAGCTATTAATAGTAAATCATCAGTTGCATGGCAGATCACTACATGTGAATTAAATCTGATTTAATTCACTTGATCTCTCATTAGTGCAACAAACAGTTACAACTAGTTCAACTGACTTTAACTCAATTAATTGAGTTAATTGATTTCTCTTGCATTAAACTAATGTGCTAACTGCAACTTGAAATCCGTAACTAATATAATCACTCTACATTCCTCACCAACCAACCTCAACTCGAAGTTCTTGAGCTAACTGAGTTTATCACACTCAGTTAACTATTACAAGTGATTATGAGATAAGATTGCAATTTATTGTCCAATTTAATTAAGGGATTATTAAATTAGACACATTTCCAATTTATTAAATAAATTGAATTACACACTAATGTGTCGCAAGGACCCAACACTACATGACCTGTGGTCCCACACTAGTGTGCATGTTGTCATGTTGTTTCTGGATGCCAATTTCGTTGTTTCTTGTTGCAAACTTCAAAAAGTTGCACCTACTACCAACGCAGAAAATGTGAAGTATTATTTGATGCTTTGCACTGAATGAAAGATGAAATTATTGGAAAACTATGATGTTAACAGGTTTATATATGACAGAGGGTCTATTATACAGAAATGTTATTTTTCCAACAAACTCATCAAATTCAGGATTTTGTTTACTTTCAAGACTATGAACCTGATGTCATAAGTTGTCAATATAGTCACTTGGTGTGTGTAACATACATAGAGTTGATAGAAGTTCAATCAAAGAAAAAATTGAAAATTAAGAAATGGAAAATGTCAAAAGCTGATCATGAATGGATCATTGAAGATGGAATTCCATTAGAATTTTTTTGATTGAACTACCCAACAATTTCTTCTTCTTGTATTCATCTTTTAGAACTTACGGAACTCAACTAGAAATTATTAGCCTTTTTTTGTGCATTCTTAAGCTAAATTACATTATTATAATATGTATATTTTATGTTATGTACAAGTGTTTGCACATGTACATTGTTTTGGTACATGCAGAAGAGTAATTTATATACATGTACACACACATGTAGATTATTTGATCTTAAATGATTTCATACATTCTCTGGTACAATTTATGTCATTATGTCATTATTTCAAAATGTACATGTGTAGCTAGAATAGCTAATATAATGAAAATTTTAAGTTATGATTTTGTTTTAGACATCTATTAAGAAAATTATAATATTCATTCTTGAATGCAAAATGTGTGGTACGTGTTTTGTAATTTCCAGTTTACTATCAACTGACATCCATAGCAGCTTTTTTATGTGCATTAATGAAAAATGTTATGTACTAGATATTTTTTAATGCAAATTTAAAATTTAATGATTGTTTGACACATCTATGAACACTTATAATTTTATGATTGTTTTAATATATATACATTGGTATGTATAGTATATTAAAACATTATAAAAATTGTTTCAAATGCAAAATGTATAAATTAAATTATGTAAATTTTCTTTCATTGCTACATATTCATGATTGTTTTAAATGACACATGATCATGTGAAAAATGTACATATAAATATCACGTTTAATATATGTATGCCCTAATTATATAACATTCATAGTTGTTCAAATGCATAATTTAACATGTACCACATGTGTTTTGTAATTTGAAATTTTAGTCTAGATTCATTTTAAATAACAAGTGACAAAATAACAAGTTTTAAAATTGAAACATTTAATATAAGATCATCTTTAAGTTAAATTTATATAACAACATGTGATCACAAGCCAAATGTAACAACTATCCAAAATTTAAAATCATTTAGTAAAAGTAAATGTATTTCAACCATCCAAAATGTAAAATATGTCCCAAATTTATATCATGAACAATAAAAGTAAATATAACAATGTATAGTGTTACAAGTATCAAGTTATATAGAAAAATAAATATGACTAGACAAATAAGGCTATCTATATAGAAAAGTAAATTTAAGACTATATATCAAATAAAATGTTTGATGTGCATTATCAATCAAATAGAGATGGATGCAATGTATTTTCCAGCAGTGTCTTGAGCCTCCTTGTGCTATCACCTGAAGAATGAGGAACCTACACAACATGTAAACATTAAAATTTAATGTTTTAAAATTGAATGAGAATGTAGAACTTTATAAAAAAAAAAATGAAAAAAAAATCATGTAATACCTCATGTTATTCCCTCTCCATTGTCTCGTGTTGGTAATCCGTCAATGCATCCTCTATGGTAAACTAATGCAATAATATTAAAAAAAAAGTTAGAAAACTTCTTGTTCAAATTGTTTGGATGCTCCTATCTCCATCATACACTCCATCGCTAAAGTCCTTAGAGAACGGAAATCATCTCCACAAACCTAAAATTAAAAAAATTTAAAACTATAAAATAACTCAATATCTAGATCTCATTTTTTAATGAAACTTTCACTTCAATTTATAACTTAAACATAAGTGAAAAATTGAATACTTGTGACAGTGGATTTGGCACATCTCCTAACAAGGAAGAAGAGGGTGGCTCCAAACGAAAATCATCTCCACAAACCTAAAATTCAAAAATTTTAAAACTGTAAAATAACTCAAGATCTATATATCATTTTTTAATGAAACTTTCACTTCAATTTATAACTTAAAAACATAAGTGAAAAATTGAATACGTATGATGGTGGATTTGACACATCTCCTAACAGGGAAGAAGAGGATCGATCCATTGCGAAAACATCGGATGGAATCAGAATCTGTTAACATTTAATTATATACATATATGTGTACATAATTATTTCTTTTAAAATTATGTCATCATGATACCGATATAATAATAGATTAATAATTGTACATCCATTATCACAAGCACTTAAAAAACACTAACATTTTCCAACATAACATCTTGATTGTGAGAACTTGAAGCTTTGATCGTGATATTATCAAAATTTTCATTCATCATGCGTGTAAAATACAAATGGTGAACATATGATACATTTTTGTTAGATTAACATATACAAATAAACATGTTTATGTATTTATTACAAATTACATTAAAATATTCACCTTAGCCATTAACACACATCGATCCCCTGTCCTCTTCCTCATAAATAATTAGGTCTTGCCGACCATTGCGACAATGCTTTGAGCATGTTCTAATATCTTCAATAATCATATTTTCTATCTCATATTTTTTATGGTACACAAAATTAACACGTGCATTCTCTTGTGCTCTTTATCGATTCAGACAAACATCAATTCCACCAAGTCCACTCTAAACATTGTCTACTGCTTCTCGACTAATTTTAGGAGTGACATCCATCTCTAACTATAAATTTTCCACGCGCAGATATTGGATAACCCAGTGGTGGCTTGGGGTGAGGAAAATTAGCATCAGGATTAGCGCCCCTACGGTCACATAATCGACCTTTGTGGGGACCAAAAGACTCATAGGGAATGTAATTATAATTGAGTTTCATTCTAAAAAATAATTATGCATAAAATAATTTGCAAAATAAAGAGGAACCTCTCCGTTCCATGGTAGTCTTCCATAGGCAGCAAGGTTCCTGTCATGAAAATGGCAAGCTATATCAGGGTGCTTGAAATATTTCACCTTTAACATTTTTTATTTTCGGCCCTTCTTTGAAATTAAACATAGATTTTTCAATTTCTTTTGTAGCTCTGTGTTTCACATCGTCTCATGTATCGGGACCCATCACTATTTCCTTTCTTTTCCTCATCACTTCTACAAAAGTATCAGTGGTTGGCCCAAGCTTTTTTTAAACATCTACAAGTGTGCTTAAAGTGTGCATAACTATTTTTAAGGTTTCTCAAGTCTCAGCAGGGAGTTTCAAAGACAACAGATCTTTCTTCAATTTTGAATAAAATTTTTACATCTTTGTAATGTGAATTGTTGGATGTTTGTTTCCCAAGATAAATCGGAAATGTCAGAAGGATAAGTCGTAGTTGGTGTACAACCTTCTTCTTGAATAATGCGGTCTGGCCTACATATTTTTCGATCGACATTTTCACCCTCTACATCAATATATAAAATTACATGTATAAATAAAAAACATGTGAAAAAATTTGTACAAATTTTCTTTTAACCATAAAAATTATATAAATAATTTAACAAATTAATAATTTAATGAAAATACTATTCAGATTGATGGCCACCTCGAGATGGTTAGGCAACATCATGCCCACCTTGAGATGGTTGAGAACCAGCATGACCACCCATTGATTTTCCAACAACAATTGGTTGAGAACCAACATGACCACCCATTGATTGGCCACCAGGGGAATGCATACCACCACCCTCACGCGACGAGAGAGAATCATTATAAAAAAATATAAATTTATAATCAATTCAAAAATACATACATACATACATATGATTGATTAGATTGCATGGACCATACCATGATTGTGTCAACCATGGCCAGGATCCATTTCTGTAGTAGATACTCTTTTCCTCCAAACTCCTAAAAAATAAAAAATGAAATTTATAAAAAACTAATTTAACTCATAAAATTGATAAAAAATCAATTCCATATGTATACATGTATATGAATGGGGATAAAATTATATATATTCAATAAAAAAATCAATTCCACATGTATACATGTATGTATTCAGATAAGATTATAAATTCAAATGTCATTTAAAAACATGCACATTTAATATAAATACCATGAACATCCCCCGATACATGATCCCCCTCTCTCGTAGAGGCATGGGTTTCTATTTATGTTCACCTATCATCCTCCATGATATCTATATATATATATATATATAAACAATGAACATTTACAATTATTTTAAAATTACTATTTAAAATAAATTCAAAATAATTTTAAAAATTGATGTAATTTAGTACACAAATGTTGAGCACGAACACAAATTATGTAAAACACAAAACTTTCAAAGCACAAATTGATGTGTAAAACTCACTTTAAACAAAAATTTGTTGAATTCTTGCACATTTTAATTTTATAAAACATGAATTTCACCAAGTTATGCTTACATGGTGGGAGCACGATTGGTATATAATTGAAAAAAACACATGGTCATTAAAAATGATGCATTTATAAGTAAAAAACACACACATATCAAAGATATGTTACAATGTCCATCAATAAATTTTAAAGGAGAGCTTCTCAACACTAATTCATCTTTGAGAGATAAATATTAAATTGGCATTTCCCAACACAATAAATCACTAGACATCTTATTAACATTTTCACAATGTCGTATACTAAAACATTTAAATTGTATAACAATATTGTTTTCTTTTCCATGTAGTTGTTTTAGCTTCTCCTTCTTAACTTTGTACATGTCTTCCATCTAGTTGCACATAAGTTCAGAATTGGTGAAAACTACAATTTCATTTGATCCATACTCCCTAGTTGTTCCCAAGCCTTCTATCAATGCAATAGAATATGCTTCATTTTTTGTTGTTCTTCCCGGTATATTCATTTTCCTTTGGAGGACCTTGTTAGTCGCAATATTGCAAAGCACATATGTAATCAATTCTTTCCCTGGATTGGGATAGCAAGAAAAATCTATGCATAATGTCTATTTTTCAACCATGTTTAGTGGGGTGGCCACTAATATCCACCTGGATCACCCTATAAGGTGATAGACACATTTAGCTATAATTTTTTTATAAAGGTGATAGACATGTGATTTTGAAAGCATCCTTGTTGTTAAAAAGGACAGGGGCTAAATAAGTAACAACACATCCTAGCCATTATTCTTGGTTAGGTGATAGTGGACAACGCATATCTAGGTGATGTTCTTAAAAAGGACAAGGGATAAATGAGTAGCAACACATACTATCCATTATGGTTGGTTAGGTGATAGTGGACCCCTATGATCCAGATTTATGCAGGAACAAAATAAAATACATAAATAGACATAAACACAAAGATGCAGTGGAAATACTTCATTTCATTAATAAAAAAATGACTAAAATATGCTTACAAACATAATGGAAATAAAAATCTAGGGCACTGGTAGGCTTATCTCTGAGAAGAGATGTGGTGGCTACAAGCCTCTGAACTGTGTTACATAACTAAAAGTTTTTTATAGAAACAATTGAAACAAACGAGCTAGGGCACTGGTAACAAGTCTCTGAACTATGTTACAATGAGGCTTGAAGGCCTATTTATTGTTGAGAAACAATGGAAATCCCTAAACATCCAAGAAGCTAACCCTAGGAGATGAACTGCCAAAACTGTGGGTCTCGTTTGGGTAAATTGGTGTTTCAACTTCCTGGGGATGTAACTTGGGCATACGATCTCAGTTTGACATGCTCAATACCTAAGTTATTAGAAATTTCTATCTAAGGAATAAAACATTTGAGTGAGAAAAATCAGCCTATAAACCCATGTTACTCCTGGTTTCCACAAAAAGCGTCATTTAAGGCCTCAAAACGACTCCGGAAGTTCAGGACCCGAAAAACTGCTAAAAATAGTAAGTTGTGCTAAAACTGAATAATTGAAAGAAGTGATTGTGGGGGTTCAAATGGAATAGGTAGGTGGCCGCCAATATCCACTTAGATCATTACGGTCCCAAAACAGCTCCGGGAGTGCAAGACCTGAAAACCTGCTAAAAATAGTAAGTTGTGCTGAAAGTGAAAAACTGCAAATATTGATGGTGCGGGTCCAAATGGAATAGGTGGGTGGCCATCGATATCCACCTAGATCATTCCTCCCTCCTTAGGAAGCAATGGTCCCCATTGCATTAATTTCCTCAATGAGAGGTAAATTCTTCTAAACTTGGTATTGGACTTGTCCAGGATGTCGCAGACCTGTTGGCGGATGTGTTGGATGTAGATGTGCCTCTGATGGGCAGCTGTTGAAGGATATGGGAAAATTTATCCATCATCTCATTCCTCTATTTCTCGAGGCCATCCTCAAGCAATATTTTTATAGGATCTCGTGATCCCTCATCTTTCTCTCCTTCTTCCATGGGAGGTCGTCAGGGTTTGCGAGGTTGATCTTACAATGGTTCAACCAGATCGATCCCTAACTCCTTATACCTTGACCATGTTGGGGACATGCAAAGAAAAATAGAGAAAGACCAGACCACTCTGATATCAATGATACAGATTTATACAGGAACACAATAAAATATAGAAATAGACATAAACACAGAGATGCATCGGAAATACTTCATTTCATTAATAACAAATAATTGAAATATTCTTACAGACATAATGGAAACAAATAGCTAGGGAGTTGGTAGGCTTATCTACGAGAAGAGATGTGGCAGCTAGAGGCCTCTAAACTATTTTATAGAACTGAAAGTTGTTTATAGACAGAATGGAAACAAATGAGCTAGGGCACTGGTAGCATATCTCTGAGAAGAGATGTGATGGCTACATGCTATTATCACTCTGTAATTTCTGAAGGCTAAAGACATAACTATGGAGGGAAAAATCAAACCAACTTTGGAATCCAAGACCTAGCCTTCCTGGAATCAGAAAGGGCTCTCTCTGTTAGATGTAGCTTGATAACTATAAGTGTTGATATTAAGCTACTTTTAGAAATGAGGTTTGTTTGAATATTTGGTTGAGGCAGCAGAAGAGGGCCATTGGGCTTTGGAGTCAAACAAGTGTAGAAAAACTCAAATAGATGGAAAATTGAGGTCAAGTGCAACCAGGAAAGCTAGCCATGTCAATCGATCTTTACAGCTTGTGAAATGGAAAAGGAGGATGAGATTAAGGTTTAACATGAATGTAGAGCATACCATCTCTGAATTCTACATTCTGGTCTCAACATGGATGCAGAGCAGACCGTCTCTAAATTTTGCATCCAAGTCTTAGAGGAAAACATAATGTACTGTTTCAAGTCTGAGCAGGGTACCCCCTGGTAAATCCTACACAAAAACTTCCATCCACAGTAAAGAAAAAAAAATTATGTAAAATAGGAGAATAACAAGTTACATGAGGGAAGCACTTCACCACAGAGCATAACACAAGAATCTAGAAAACGACATAATCCTTTATTTATCCAAAAGAGAGTGCTTATAAAAAGTTCAACCTATTACAATGGTTTTTCCCTTATGGGCCCCTTTCATAATGCTAATGTATGCAGTATTTATACAAAAAATTAAGTTGGTTAATCTGGCTACTACAGTGATTACATTTAAGCAACAAATGGATAAGTGGAAACATGCAGGCGGTGATAAGACATCTCTGACAAAAACACCACCTCTGGGATTAATTCTGGGCAACTCTTCGTAGATCCAAATGCTTCAATGGCTCCTTGGAAGATCAAACAATAAGCTTTGGAGGAAGTTGTGATGGTTTTGAAGAGGCAACCAATGGAGGTTCCAACATCTAGCTTTGCTATTCGGACCAAATTTTCTGAATGATAAATTTCAATGCGGTGCTGGCACTACCGCTTCACTGATCTTACTCCCCTTTCTCTGTTACAAAATGGTACCAGTTTATTTGGGGAAAGTGGTTTTTGAAGGAGAAACAATGGTATTTGGGACCCCCCTTGAAGTGGTAAGTGGTAATAGAGGGGGGGGTGCGAATTTATGAGAGAATGACACATAAGGGAGTCCCTTTCTTGATAAAAACTCGTTTCGGACCCCCCTGTGAGGATAAAGTTAGGCTGGTAAGGGGGTGTGTGGGGGGAGAGGTAGAATGAAACATAGGCAGTCGGATTAAGGATGACGGTAGCGTGATGAGGTGGAAAGCCTTTGCCCCTTGCCAGGTCTTTACGACAAGTATTTTTCTGTTTTTTGGCCTATATATTCATAAAATGAGCTCCAAACCTCATAGGCGCATCGTGACTTATTTTACACAAAAAACAATGCAAAAACCCATTTATGCAGATATGAGAATGTTTTGATTTCAATTATGAAGCCACATCACACCTGTGCCAGTACCACACTTCGCATCCTGTTGCCTTAACTTTTCCTTTGTGCCTATCCACAAACATTTGTGATTTGCGATCAGGTCCCACCTGACATTACACATCGCATTTTGCAGATTTTACCATTTATCTCCCGCGCCCATCGTTTAACATTCTCCTTCGTGCTTAACTCTTAAAACTTGCGATGTGTGGTACGCGGGCAAGGGTTACGTCACTTGCCATGTCATCCTACCACGTCATCTTGCCACATCATCTACCACATCATCTGCCACACCACCTACCACGTCATCTGCTACGTCACCTATATCGCACTTCGGTGATTATAACTATTACATATGCACTTATTCTTTGAAAACTGTGATTTGCAATCGAGTCCCACCCACATCGCACATCACATGTCAGCACTTTTAACCTTTACCTCTGACGACCATTCTTTGAAAACTACAATGTGCGATTGCAACCGCATCGCATCGAAAATTATAACATTTAACTTGAGGGCGCTTTTAAAAGGTAATTTATAAAATGAGCGTAGTGTGAAGTGCAATGCGTTAAACGCGGAAAAGTAAGAAGAGGCGGAGGGGTAAGGAAAATGAAAAAAAAAAGGTTTTGCATGCAGATTGGTAATATATAAAGGTTTGGATGGGTCCCACCAAAGTGCATCGGCGGGGTTTTTATGTTTCGGTGATGAATTTAAGAAAAAAGGTTAAATCTTGTGGGGTGCGAAATGCAGGTAGAGCTAGAATTTCAGACTTTTTAATGTAAGTGGGTTTTACAAAGTAGTGATTCCAAAAAGGTTATGTATGTGGGTTTTGGGGTTTGAATGGGATTCAAAGCATTTCAGAATATGGAGGAAATGAGGTGGCAAAGAGTATTAGGTCTAGTATAGTCCCTTATTGTTGTTAGTGTAACCCCCTTATTGTTATTATTGTACCCTATTAGCCCCCATATTGTTATTATTGTGCGCATAAATTATTATTTTTAGGTCGGCCAGAATTACATTGTGGCCCCATGGACTCATATATATAGAAAGGAGGTTTTTTGATTTGTATTATCCAAGAATTTTTCATTCATGTAATGTATTGGAGGCTTCCCCCTCGAAGTGGGTTATTTATAAGGTGTTGATATATCTTTTCTTCTATTTTTGGAGTTGGTTTCACAACATTTGGTATCAGAGCTTTGGATTCTAGGGTTTCGCTGCTCCAAACAGGTCATCGTGGAATTTTAGCTATAATTTTTTTTCTACGAAGGTTTAGAAGCTAAAATTTTTAGAGTGCGAAGCTGAAATCTTGAGAAACATCGTCGCAAAATTTCAGAGCTTGGTTCGCAATATTTTTCGGCGATATGATCTGTGGAAGTTAGGGATCGGGCTCCTGAATTTCACTTAAAAACGTCATCTTGTAACTGTCGTTATAAGCTAAAATTTTTAGAGTGTGAATCTGAAATCATGAGGAACATCTTCAAAAAATATCAGAGTTTGGTTCACAATATTTTCGAAGATATGATCTGTGGAAGTTAGGTCTTTTTCAGGTTCCCGAATTTCATCTCAAAGAGGTGATTATGGGAAAATATTCATAACTCTCTCTCTGAGCATCGGATTGGAATTCTGTAAAAAGTGACTAGAATTACATGGAATGTAGTTTCCTGTCTATAAATTTCAAATCCAAAGGAGCAAATAGTGACACGTGTCAAGTCGTACAAGTTCACTCTACTGAACCCATCCATAATTAGGTCATTGTGGAGATTGGACATAACTTTGCCTTGAAGAATCCAAATAAGGTTAGACTTGTGGAATTTGAAATAAGCATTAGAGGACTACTACAGGGCCAAATTTCAGATATTGAGGATCTGCAAGTATAGAGATAAGTCAATTTGAATATAGAGCACCTCAAAAGCAAGTAAAACGTGTGTAATTTTTTTTTCCGAATTGCATAAGTCTTGTTTGAAGAATCAAGTTGAATTGATTCCAAGGGCATATTGTAGAATATATATCAGTATTGGATTCTAAAATTACCCCTAAAAAGAATTCAACACCCATTAAGCCTTTATAAGGCTCTACTATGACTCATGAAGACGAATAATGGCAACATGACATATCAAAATTACAAGAGCAAGTGCAACAAATTTTGCTCTCACAAAGAGCAACAAAAAATGACATGGAAGTTTTGAAGAAAGGCATGGAATCTAAGATGGATGGTTTGAAGAATGGCATGGAAGCTAAGATGGAATGGAAGCTGGCATGGAATCTAAGATGGATGACATGGAAGCTAAGATGGAAAACATGAAGAATGATCTAAAAGTAGACATGGAAGGTTTGACAAAGTTGATACAACAAATGTTTCCTAATGGTGAAAATATAGTAGAATAAAATCATGATGAGAACAAAATAAATGTTAATCATGATTTCATAAACTCTAATGTTGGAGGGAAGAACCACCATATTCCAAAAATGGATATGAGGAAGTTTGATGGAAAGGATCCTGTAACATGGATACTACAGATGGAGCAATATTTTGATCTCAATAATGTGCAAAACACACAAAGGGTATGCATTGCAACTTTACATTTAGAAAAAAATACATTTGTATGGTATCGGTGGCTTTGATCTCGTAAATTTTTTTTCACTTGGTCAATTTTTACGGAGGAAATGATAGCACATTATGAGGATACAAAGAGCAACACTTTCTTTAGCCAATTGATAAATCTCAAACAAAAGTGTTTAGTGGGGGAGCACATTGAGGACTTCCAAAAATTGAATATAAGGGTAACTGATATTCCAGAGGAACACAGGATTGATCTCTTCATAGGTACTTTAAAGGATAACATCCAACATGAAGTTATTGTTTTGGAACTTGAATCATTGGAGAAGGCATTCAGGTTGGCAAGAAAAAATGAATGTAAAATTATGGCGACAAGGAAGCCTACCACTCACTTCTATAAAGATGGAAGTGTTGCTACTCCTATATTTCCACAACCTACAAGGTTGACACCACAAAAATTGGAAGAAGAAAAAGAAAAAGGGCTTTGCTACATTTGTGATATCAAATACACTAAAGGTCATAAGTGTGTTGAGAAGAAATTATTTTACATAGATTGTGAAGAGGAAAAATAAAATGAACAAGAATATTCAAAAGAAGAGGATATACACTAGGAACCAGCCTTAGAAGAGGAAGAAATGAGTCCGACCATATTGTGTAATGCATTGGCAGGAATTACCACTCCTCAAACTCTCAAGATAGAAGGACATATCAAGAAGAAAAAGGTAATACTGTTGATTGATTCAGGTAGTACCCATAATTTTATTCATTGTAAGGTAGCCAAGGAATTGAATTGTTTCCTATACCCAGCACCATAATGTCAAGTGATGGTTGCAAATGGAGGAACTATAAATTGCTTTGGAAAATGCCATAATATCAAGCTAACCATGGGGTAATATGTATTGAATAGTCTAATGCTTTCCATTCCTATGGGAGGTGCTGATGTTGTACTAGGAGTACAATGGTTACAATCTTTGGGGACAGTAGCTTTTAATTTTCAAGAACTTTTCTTGAAATTTTTTTCAGAAGGAAAGGAAGTCGAATTACGGGGTATTGAAGGGAAGCCAGGAAGGATAATAAGCTCTAATGTCATGACAAAGCTTATAAAGAAAGAACAACGAGGCGTAATTGCACAATTATGCTCACTAGAAGTTCCGACATCAAAATCATCTATTTCTGCAGATCTCCAACAAGTCTTGGACAATCATTCCAAGTTGTTTGAAACTCCCAAAGGACTCCCACCTATTCGTGATCATGATCATGCTATTCATTTGATTCCAGGAAGTGTTCCTCCAAACATCAGGCCTTATAGATATCCTTACTTCCAAAAGAGCGAAATTGAACGTATGATTGCAGAAATGTTAGAGGCGAGTATAATTCAACCTATTCAAAGTTCTTTCTCTGCTCCTGTAGTATTGGTACACAAGAAGGATGGATCATGGCGAATGTGTCCGGATTATAGGGAGCTCAATAAGCTCACCATTAAAGATAAATTTTCCATTCATGTGATTGATGAATTATTGGATGAATTACATGGAGAAATTTATTTTACCAAGTTGGATCTTCGTTCAGGATATCATCAAATTAGAATGAAGACTGAAGATATTCTCAAAACAACATTTCAAACTCATGAGGGTCATTATGAATTTTTGGTCATGCCTTTTGGCCTTACCAATGCACCTTCTACATTTCAAGGGTTGATGAATTCCATTTTCAAATCCTTCCTTAGAAAATTTGTGCTAGTATTTTTTGATGATATACTAATCTACAGCAGGTCTTGGAAGGATCATGTTGAACATGTTGACAGGGTGCTCAAACTATTGCAAGAGAAATAATTATATGCAAAAACATCCAAATGTTTCTTTGGAGTACAAGAGGTGGAATATCTGGGTCATATTGTATCTCACGAGGGTGTTAAAGTAGACCCTAACAAAATTAAAGCCATTAAGGAATGTAAAGTCCCCACAACCATAAAGCAGTTGTGAGGATTTCTTGGGTTAACAGGGTATTATCGCAAGTTTTTTAATAATTATGGGAGAATAGCAGCACCTCTAACAACATTATTGAAGAAAGATGCATTTTCATGGACTCCTGAAGCAACTAAGGCCTTTGAACGTCTTAAAGAGGCAATGTGCCTAGCACTGGTCTTAGCTACACCAGACTTCACAAAAACCTTTATTGTGGAATGTGATGCCTCAGGAAATGGAATTGGTGCAGTTTTAATGCAGGAAGGAAGACCCGTTGCTTTTGAAAGTCGTCCAATCAAAGGAAAGTATTTACAGAAACCTATTTATGAGAAGGAAATGTTAGCAATACTGCATGCACTAAAGAAATGACAAACTTACCTAATGGGAAGACACTTCAAGGTAAAAACCGATCATGATAGTCTTAAACACTTTTTGGAACAAAGACTATCTTCAGAAGAGCAGCAAAAATGGGTCACAAAGATGTTGGGTTATGACTTTGAAATAATCTACAAAAAAGGAAAGCTTAATGTTGATGCAGATGCACTCTCAAGAAAGAATGAAGAGGTGGAAGCATTGCTTTGTGCCATTTCTATTATCCAACCAGATTGGATAACCGAAGCAAGAGATGAATGGAAGAAGGACAAAGATGTATGGACACTCATTCAAAAGTTGCAGCAAGATCCTAGTACATTTGATACATTTAATTGGAAAAATGATTCCTTATGGTACAAAGATCGCTTATATCTTTGTAAGAATTCCCAACTAAAACAAAATATTCTTTTGGAATTTCACACTTCTCCTTTAGGAGGGCACTCAATATTTTTAAAAACTTACCACAGGGTGAAGAAAGGATTTTTTTGGGATGGCCTTAAATATGATATTCAAAAGTTTGTGGCAGAATGTTTGGTTTTCCAGGAGAATAAAGTTGAGAAAATTAAGACCCCGGGTCTTCTAAAACCTTTATCCATTCCAAGTCAATGTTGGGAGGAGATTTCAATGGATTTTATCACAGGTTTACCTAAATCCGAAGGAAAGAGTGTCATCATGGTGGTAATTGATAGACTTACCAAGTATGCACACTTTTGTGCATTATCTCATCCATTTAAAGTAGGTAAAGTTGCTACTACATTTATGGACACAATTCAAAAGCTACATGGAAACCCAAGGGTTATTGTGAGCAACAAAGATCCCATTTTTACTGGAAATTTTTGGACGGAGTTATTTTCTTGTTTGGGTACTCAATTAGCTCTTAGCTCATCTTATCATCCTCAATCTGATGGTAAAACTAAGATAGTAAATAAATGTTTGGAAGGATATCTTCATTGTTTTATATCTAATAAAAAAACACAATGGGTCAAGTGATTACCTCTCGCTGAATGGTGGTATAACACTTCCTTCCATACTACAGAAAAAATGACCCCATTTATGGCACTTTATGGATATCATCCACCATCCATCACATCATATTTAAGAGAAAAGTTAAAGGTTAAAGCTGTGGAAGATCACATCGAGCATCAACAAGAAGTTCTCCAACTCTTAAAGGATATTAACCTAAATTTGGCACAAAATCGAATGAAACAACATGTAGATCAACATCACAGCGAGAGAAGTTTTGATGTAGGAGACTGGGTATTTTTACTGCTACAACCGTACAAAAAAATGTCCCTCAAGCAAGCTAAGAAGAATAATAAATTTTCGCCAAAGTACTATGGTCCTTACAAGGTGTTGCAAAAGATTGGTACTATGGCATACAAATTGGAGCTTCCTGCTTCTTCACAAGTGCATCGATTTTCCCATGTTTCATGCTTAAAGAAGGTTATAAGTGAAAATATTCCAGTTCAAACAATATTTATGAGGAAGGAAAAATCATATTGGAACCTGAAGCGGTCACGGAAACAAGAACTCGACAGCTATGAAATTGATCAGTTTCAGAGTATCTCATCAAGTGGAAGAACTTACCCACTGAAGATTTTACATGGGACAACACTTTTTTGAAGGAGAGGGGCATGTTAGGTCCCTATATTAATAGTATAGTACCTTATTTTTGTTAGTGTAACCCCCTTATTGTTATTATTGTATCCCTGTAACCCCCATATTGTTATTATTATGCCCTTAAATTATTATTGTTAGGTCGGCTAGGATTACATTGTGGCCCCACTAGGATTATGTTGTGGCCCCATGGAATCCTATATATAGAAAGGAGGTTTTGTAATTTGTATCATCCAAGAATTGTTCATTCATGTAATGTATTGGAGGTTTCCCCCTCGAAGTGGCTTATTTCTAAGGCATTGCTATCTCTTTTCTTCTATTTTTGGAGCTGGTTTCACAACAAAGAGGGTGAATGAAATGGAATGAGGGAAGAAATGAAGTTTGTTTCCCATGAAACCTTATCAACAACACTTCCTTCCATATAATAAACAGAAAAGTAGATTGATTCCTTTGAAGTCCTTTACAATCATTATTTCTCTTCCATTTCTAGAAATAAATGACAGTCATGGAATATTATCTTCAATATACAAGCTCTGAAAAGAATAATCAGTCACCTTTTGATACTATAGATTTTAGGGTACTAACACATGCCTCTGAATTGTTTTACAATGAGGCTCAAAGGCCTATATATTATTGAGAAACATTGGAAAACACTAAACATCCAAGAACCTAACTGTAGGAGATGAACTGCCAAAACTTTGGGTCCCATTTGGGTAAATTGGTGTTTCAACTTCCTAGGGACGTAAATTTGGCATGCAATCTCCATTTGATGTGCTCAATACCTCGTTAGAAATATCTATCTGAGGACTACGACTTTTGAGTGAGAAACTGACGCAACAACGCTGCTGAAAGTCAGCCCTGAGGAGAGATGGTCAATGGTGACGTGGCTCTGTCCAACTTTCCTTTTCTTCACGAAGTCTATTAATTATCAAATTCGCTGAATTTGATAAATGATACTATCTGCAATGTTTAACTTTATATTATATCCCCGAACCTTAAATTAGGCTTTCTGGACTTTACATTAGTCTTCCAAACTTATATTAATACTCCACTCTTCGTAGATCAAACTTTTCTATACGACTCTTGCTCCGGGGCCACCTCTATGTCCAATAGCTAATCAATTGTATGCCCGTACCATAGTTAAACCTCGCGCACCTTCGTCAGACAACCACCGTCCAATTACTCCGCTCCAGTTCGATGGCCCCCAGCGCTGGATTTTAACGCGCGATGAGAATATGGAAAGGAGTTTTTGTACCTCCGACCGGTGCCATGCATCGACGGTTCTATGGAATCGCTTCGATTCAGGGAATACCGCATTTTCACCAAAAGTGGTGCGATATGGGCAACCCACCTTTCCAAACCACTTGCGGTTTTGCACAGTGTTTAACCAAAGGTCGAGTCGGGGTTGAGGTGTCCTTCTTATGCCTTAACTCCGGTCTATAGCTCAGTCCCGTTTCAACAGGGTTCGTTACACTTGTACGGTGGGGATTTCCACAATAAGGATATAGACAGATGACCTATGGTGGAGTTTTAACTCGCAAAGCTTATCCAACCAATTCACAGGAAAAATAGACAGATGATGCAGAATTATATAATCACCATTCTCAACGCTTTCATATCGAAGAAATGTACAATCATTTCTCAATCAAACAATTTCTTCATTAATAAGAATTTAAGACAATTCAATGGCCAACGGACATTAAAATAATTTAACTGGAAAAAATTGTTAACACACAGAGTTTTATTACGGGAACTTCTTGTCCTTCCCCCTCTTCTCCTCTCTGCTCTTCTCCTCTGGAGAATACAATTTATATAAGAACATATGTCCTTTTGGTTCTTCTGCGAGGACTGTTATGGTAACTCAAGAGCCTAATTACAATTATTCGAAACTAAAACATGACAGATGGACTAACTATTCGACATCTACAATCTTAACTAAAATAATAATACAGTCAGCTAAAGTATTGACACCTAGCTATAACAATTCGAATGTTTCAAACCCTCCTAGCCACAACATGTGGACAAAACTCCTACATTGCTAGCTAGTATCTAATGCCCTTGCATCAGACTCCCGAGGGAAATTTTCTTCATGGGCTCCTATCCATGAGCTCCCCCACTGATCTGCCTATCTTCTGCAACATTTCTTCAGTCATCCAAGTGGCATCTTCCTCTGGTTTATCCTTCCACTTGATCAAGTACTAAAAGTACTCTCGTCCTCTGGTCCTTCTGAACACTCTCTTGTCCAATATTTTCTCTGGTTGCAATGGCTGTGCCGGAGGTAGCTGCTCCCTCCACTCAATCTGTTCCTTGTCTGCTGATCCTTCTTCTTCCCCATCATCTTCATACTTGTACAAATCTCTTCTTCTCTATCTGCTGTAGATATTCCTTCCCGCTCAGCAACAAGGTCTTCGGATCAATCACTCTGCTGGATGGTTCTCCTTCTTCCATGGGTATCAATGTATGATGTACCCCATCTTTGAAGAACTTGTAAGTGTTCTTCTTGCCATCATGCACTGCTGCTCTGTCAAAATTCCAAGGCCTCCCCATCAGTGTATGACACACATCCATGGGCATTACATCACACAGGACCTTATCCTTATATTTTCCCATTTGCAGCTCTATCTCACACTGCTCTTTTACAACCAACTAGTACCCTTTGTGTAGCCAGGACACCCTGTAGGGAGTTGGATGCTCCCTTGTCCTCAACTTCAACTTCTCTATCACCTCAATTGAAACCAGATTGTCTGTGCTTCCACTCTCAATGACTAGATGGCAGCATTTCCCTTGGAATTTGCCTATGCTCCTAAACAAAGTCTTCCTTTGTGCAGGCTCAGTGACCTCTTTGGCTTGTTTCAAAAAAACCTTATTTACCACCAAGGATTCTCCCCTCTCTGAAAGAATTTCTTCTTCAATTTCTGCCTCTTCTCCAGCCTAGGCAGCAACAACATTCCTTGGGCCAGCACCCACATTCTCTGGACATTCATAGTGCTTGTGTCCCACTTGCTGACATCTATAGCACCTCAATTGGACCTAACCCTGCCTCTGTCTCTGCCTCCTCTTCCTTTTCCTCTGTAAGAACCCCTTCTTCCCCTTGCATCATCCTTTGTAGATGCATTCTGAGGTGAGCTACTGTTAGCTCCATCCCTGGATGTAGCAGGCTTTCCTCTACCACCATAACTTCCCTTTCCACAGAAAGTACCTCTCTTCTTGGCAGACTGTTTCGAGTTTCTCCTCTGCTTTCAAGGCCATCTGGTAGGCTTCTTCCACTGTATTAGGAGACAGGAGACCAATCTCATCTTGGATCTCCAGCTTGAGACCATTCACATATCTGGCAGTCTTCTCAGGTGTATCGTGAAATTTCCCAGCCCTTATGCTTACTCTATAGAATTCCTCTGTGTATTATTTTACTGTCAGCAACCTCTGTCTCAGGTTCTGCATTTGTTTATACAATTTCAGCTGGTAATCACCAGGCAACAATTTACCTTTTAATTTAGCCATCATTCTGGTCCAGCTCTTAATAGGTTGCTTGCCAACTCTCATCCTTTCTGCCTGCACTCCATCCCACCAAAGTGCAGCATGTCCTTACAGCTTTGTTACTGCAAACTTGACCTTCTTATCTTCACTTATTTCTTCATAATCGAAGCACTTGTTCAATTAATTTATCCAGTCTACTAGTTCTTCTGGATTCAGTCCCCTTGCATAGCTTGACACTTCAATTCTGGGTTTAACTACGGACCCCAGAATAGTTCTAAGGAGCCTCATGTTGGGAGGAATTTCCACATTTTCTTCTACTTCTTCTGTTTCGGGTTCGCTGATGTCTTCAGGATCTCTAGGCTGTCTTCGCTCCATGGCATTTATTCTGGCCTCGACCCTCTGCAACATTCCCAACACCTCAGCGTTGGCAATAGGTCTTCTTCTACCAGCACCTCTACCAACTCAGATCGCCATGTCAGCAAAACAACTTCAGACAACAGCTCTGATACCACAAATGACGCAACAACACTGCTAAAAGTTAGCCCTGAGGAGAGATGGTCAACGGTGACGTGGCTCTGTCCAACTTTCATTTTCTCCATGAAGTCTATTAATTATCAAATTCACTGAATTTGATAAATAATACTATCCGCAATGTTTAACTTTATATTATATCCATGAAACTTAAATTAGGATTTCTGGACTTTACATTAGTCTTCCAAACTTATATTAATACTCCACGCTTCGTAGATCAAACTTTTCTATAGGAGTCTTGCTCTGGGCCCACCTCTATGTCCAATAGCCAATCAACTGTACGCCCATACCATAGTTAAACCTCGCGCACCTCTGTCGAACGACCACCGTCCGATGACTCCGCTCCAGATCGACGGCCCTCGTCGATATCACTCGGCCCCCAGCGCTAGGTTTTAACGCGCGATGAGTATACGAAAAGGCGGTTTTGTACCTCCGACCGGTGCCACGCATCGACGGTTCTATGGAATCGCTTCGATTCAGGGAATACTGCCTTTTCACCAAAGTTGGTGCGATATGGGCAACCCACCTTTCAAAACCACTTGCGGTTTTGCACAATGTTTAACCAAAGGTCGAGTCGGGGTTGGGGTTTCCTTCTTATGCCTTAACTCCGGTCTATAGCTCAATCCCATTTCAACAGGGTTCGTTACACTTGTACGGTGGGGATTTCCATAATAATGATACAGATAGATGACCTACGGTGGAATTTTAACTCACAGAGCTTATCCAACCAATTCACGGGAACTGTAGACAGATAATGCAGAATTATACAATCACCATTCTCAACGCTTTCATATCGAAGTAGTGTACAATCGTTTCTCAATCAAAAAATTTCTTCATTAATAAGAATTTAAGACAATTCAATGGCCAACGAACATTAAAATCATTTAACTGGAAACAATTGTTAACACACAGATTTTTATTACGGGAATCTCTTGTCCTTCCCCCTCTTCTCCTCTCTGCTCTTCTCCTCTGGAGAATACAATTTATATAAGAACATATGTCCTTTTGGTTCTTCTGCGAGGACCATTATGGTAACTCAAGAGCCTAATTACAATTATTCGAAACTAAAACATGACAGATGGACTAACTATTCGACTTCTACAATCTTAACTGAAATAATAATACAATCAGCTAAAGTATTGACACCTAGCTGTAACAATTCGACTGTTTCAAACCCTCCTAGCCACAACATGTGGAAAAAACTCCTACATTGCTAGCTAGTATCTAATTCCCCTGCATCAGAAACATATAGACCAATGTTACTCCTGGTTTCCCAAAAAACTGTCGTTTAGGGCCTCAAAACGACTCTAGAAGTTCAGGACCCGAAAAACTACTAAAAATAGTAAGTTGTGCTAAAACTAAAAAATTTAAAGAACTGATGGTGGGGGTTCAAATGGAATAGGTGGGTGGCCACCAATATCCACCTGGATCATTAGGGCCCCAAAAAGGCTTCGGGAGTGTAGGACCCGAAAACCTGCTAAAAATAGTAAGTTGTGATGAAAGTGAAAAACTGCAAGAATTGATGGTGTAGGTCCAAATGGAATAGCTAGGTGGCCACCGATATCCACCTGGATCACCCTATGACGTGATAGACACATTTAGCTAGAAATTTTTATAAAGGTGATAGACATGTGATTTTGAAAGTATCCTTGCTGTTAAAAAGGACAAGGGCTAAATGAGTAACAACACATCCTTGCCATTATGCTTGGTTAGGTGATAGTGGAGAACACATATCTAGGTGACGCTGCTAATAAGGATAGGGGATAACTAAGTAACAACACATCCTAGCCATTATGGTAGGTTAGGTGATAGTGGACCCCTATGAGGTGATAGACACATTTAGCTAGAAATTTTTTATAAAGGTGATAGACATGTGATATTGAAAGCATCCTTGTTGTTAAAAATGACAAGGGCTAAATGAGTAACAACACATCCCTGCCATTATGCTTGGTTAGGTGATTGTGAACAACACATAGGTGATAGGTGATAGTAACAACACATCCTAGCATAGAGTTACTATAATTCAGAAAACAGATGCTAGAATATAGATCTTAAATAAACTTTACTAAAGATAAATTCGGTTTTCACATTGTCCTTTAATCAATTTTTTTTCATACTCTAGCAAATTAATATACTAGCATAGAATTTTACTATAATTCAGAAAATATATGCTAGAATGTTGATATTAAATAAAGTTTAACAAATTAATATAACATAGAGTTACTCTAATTTAGAAAACAGATGCTAGAATGTTGATATTAAATAAATTACTCTAACAAATTAATATACCAGCATAGAACTTTACTATAATTTAGAAAAAATATGCTAGAATTTTGATATTAAATAAAGTTTAAAAAATTAATATAACATAGAGTTACTCTAATTCAGAAAACAGATGCTAGAATGTTGATATTAAATAAAATTTAAAAAATTAATATATTGGTATAGAGTTACTATAATTCAGAAAAAAAAAATGCTAGAGTGTTGATCTTAAATGAATTTTACTTGGATAAATTTGGTTTAAGTAAATTTTACTTCGATAAATTCAGTTTTCAGATTCTCCTCTAATCAATTTTTTTTCATACTATAAAAAATTAATATACCAGCATAGATTTACTATAATTCATAAAACAGATGCTAGAATGTTGATATGAAATAAATTTTACTTAGATAAATTCAGTTTTAAATAAAGTTTACTTAGATATTAAGGAAGAAAGAAGCAATATTTTCTTCTGGAATGGCATAGTAGTGGGTACAATGGGATATTAGTTTTTAGCAGGCTTCTAATGTTGTTGGTTTTATACTAGTAGCATCTAGCTTTAATTTGAGCAAAGGCCAAAATATTAATTTGACGACATGCCAAAAGCTTCAAATAATTAATATATATAGAGACATCCATTTACTATAATTCGGAAAACATATGTCAAAATTTTGGATATTGAATATTGAGAGAGAAAGCAACAATATCTTCTCATGGAATGATATAATGGTTGATACAATGCGATATTATCCTCTAATGGTTTATACAATGCGATGTTATCCTCTAATGGTTGATATAGTGTGATTTTATCCTCTAATGGTTGATATAGTGCGATGTTATCCTTTAATGGTTGATACAGTGCAATGTTATCCTCTAATAGTTGATAGAGTGCGATTTTATCCTCTACCAAACTTCAAATATTCTTGATAGGATGCCAAACTTCACATGTTCTTGGTATTATACTAGCCGTATCTAGATTTAATTTAAAATTTTCATAATGATGCTTGCGCTCACAAATTCCCCTTTGGATTAATTGGGCTAATGTTGGACATAATCCTTTAACATTTTTGTCCAGGCTATAAATAAAATTGTAAATAATTAGGAGAATACAAAGATGAAATGGTTCTTGGATAATTAAACGAAGAGTCACTTAATTGTATAAATCAAATTGACCATTTATACAAATAACATCTAATGGAGTTATGCATTCTGGCATGAAAAAATCAAATTCCACTAGAAGAAAAAGAGAATTTCTCAAAGAAGCTAGAAATATAGTATCTAGAGACTAGTTGCAAGAAACAATAAATCTAAATAAATTGAATATATAGTTTAACAAACTAGAAAATCAATTGAAAACTGAAAGAACTACATATAGTACTCATAAAATATTAATTACCTATTTAATGTATAAATTAATTGTTAAATGTCTGAAGATTCAAATGATAAAACGATAACTAGCCTCTTCTTAAATAAAAGGATAAAGAAATCAAAATGCTTAGATAAAAAATCAAGTTTCCTATCAGAGAAAAATGTTAAATTGGAAAATTCATTCATAAATTCAATGAAGAGATATAATTTTCTTTGTTAGCAAGCTTAGCCTCTAAAGCATTAATTATTGGTTCAGAAATAATCAAAGAAGGATTAGATGTAGAGAATATTCAGAAGTTTAGAGAATAAATAGTAATAATTCATTTTTTTTTAATTTGTTGAAACAAATGTCAAATGGAAGACCTCATAGATGGTAAATCTAGAAGCACAAAATCAAAAAATAAATGCACTATTAAAAAACTCCCATTTCAGCTTGGATTTGAAAGATAAAATCATAGTAAAATCTAACTTTAAATTAAGCTCGAAGAGATTGAGAAGAAACTTGATAAAAAAACCTTTGCAAAGAAATATTTGGTTGGAGTTGAACACTACATTGGGAATGCATTATGGTGGCTACACAAAAAATCAAATGCCATTTAAATGTGTGTCAGGACCAATATCTACCAAAGATAATTTATGTACCAAAGATTGCAGAAACCATTAAAAAAAAAAATCCAAAAACGATGCATGTATGAGCTTATATTGTTCAATATTAGGGAAGTGTCCTTTTTTCCACACTAATATGTTCTCAGGGTAATTGTATCAATATGTTATAAAGTTTCAGAAATGTAGGGAACATATTAATGTGTTCTATTTGGAATGCTGTTGACCATTCATTTCAGCCCATGAAGGGTTCCAACCATGCATGCTTTCCACTTAATTAACAAGGCTACACATGATACATCATTTAAATTAATTTTCTATTATGTGCATTCTTATGTTTTTATTTTTATTGGTTCTAGACCTATACTTTTCTGTTGATGGTGCTCCCTATAGAGCATAATGATCCCAACAAATAGAGTGTGTTTCTTTAAAAATATTTGACTTTCCATTTTCATTTTAAACTATTTTTTTCATCTTCGTGGCAGGATTTTATATTATTACCAAAACTAATTGCATGCAGTAGAGAGCCTAAAAAGTGATTCGAGCTTTTGACATAATATTTTCAACCATAAGGTAGGGAATTTTTCATTTTGTTCGTGGATATATCTAAAAACTGAAAATACCACAAGATTTTTGATACCACTCAACAAACATTAACATTGAGGGGTAACATTAATGGATTGCAACTTATATTTCTCACAATTACATTTCTTAGAGTTCACAGAGAGGGAGAAATTAGTAGGAAATTCAAACCCTTTTTTAGATGTGACTGTTGTTGGTGTGGGGTAGGTTGTGAAGTCTATAATCTTGGGACTGGACGAGGTACATCTGCCCTTGAAATGGTGGTTGCATTTGAAAATGCCTCAAGGAAGGTGAGTAGAAGGTAATTATTAAGCACATTTGTCTTTCATATACTAAATTTCCTGTAGAAATGTTACTACCCAAAACATTTGTATTTATGTTATCTTATTTTGGGTAACTATATATTTTCTTTTACCACATGTATTCTGAAAATAGAAATGGATATGCCTTTGGAGATCGATCATTTTTGGACTGACCTTATAGTTTTATTTTGAGGTTGGCTTCCACGAAAGCCACAAAGTGTAACTATACTAAATTTTACTATAGTTGTGCTTTGTCGTAGTTGTTGAATTATGGAATATGTGTAGCTTCTTTATGTTACTAATGTATTAATTTGTGTGATTGATTGCTAGAGCCTTTTTTCAGCAACTAGCATCAATATGTTAGTAATTTGGACCTTTTTGAACTACATAAGAAATTACAAGTAGAAACATTCTCTGAGGTTGTTCTTAGTTCTAGGGTAAACTAGCCTGCATATGTGAGTGAAATTCTCTATGACTACAAAATTTGGGTAATTTCTGGTTTTTGATGTAGCTAAATACTTATTTCCTAAAGCTTGATACTATTCTTTGGCCTTGGAAAAACAAAATTTGGGTAATTCCTGGTTACTGAGCAATTATTTAAATTTCTTTTTAACACAGAGAATTTAGCATAGAGAGGGAGAATTTAGTAGGAAAGCTAAGTGTACCTGCAACCAAGAAAGCAGTTGAACAAGCACGCCACTGCCACAAGGAGAGGTAAAGTCGAGTAGATGCTAAAACCTACAAACACTGCAAAAAAATAGATATTAAAAACATATATTAGAAATTATGCCAAAAAAAAGATAAACACACTGCCACACAAAGCGAAAAACACACCTCTTAGCAGTCCACAAGTGAAAAACAATCATCTCAACACTCTCCAACAGTCACTTCCAAAAAACAGACAAACACACTGCCACACAAAGCAAAAAAAACACCTCCTAGTGGTCCACAAGCGCAACATAGTCTTCCGGAGCTCTCCAATGGTCACGGCCAACAAACAGATAATGAGACTAAAACTTGTTGCAGAATGTGGGCCTCTATATCTATAAAAATGAATTTCGGCTGAAATTTTAATGCTGGTTTTTTTGCCTTCGCCCAAAAACCCGCTTATCATTGTCATCAATGTAAACGACGAAATAATTTTGACTAATGTAAATTTTATCACTCAGAAAAAAGTGAAACACCATTTGACATAGTCTTAGAAGTTAATTTGTCAAAGGTATGGTCATAGAGTTCATTAGGTAAATTTAAATTTTTCATATTAGCTTATCTTAAGGTCCAAACCCACCCCCATCCAAGTCATATCATGTCCCATTAATCATCATTTTCTGACATATTCAATTTCCCAAGATTTTAAATTCAAAAAGGTCACTTTAGCCAAGTTTCTTGTTTTTGTAGCGAATTACACAGTGAAAAGGCAGTTTTCGCTACGAAATTGCTAATACTTTCGTAGCGAAACTGTCAGAAAATACATTAACTATGCTACAAAAAGAGGTTTTTATGTCTGTATTTTCAAATTCGGTGCCAAGTGTGAGTCAATTATTAGAAGTGTTCAGGTGGATGTCATTCGAGTCAGTTAGGGTTAAATCAAGGTACAATGGTCATGGATGAGGTCATTATTGCTATTTTTAGCATGTATGAGTCATGATTAAGCCATGGGTTGTCATCGAAACTTTAAAATATTACCCAATTGAGTCATTTTTCATTCTCTACTCCATATTTGCATGCTACTGAGCTCTGGAGAGTTGTTTCACCAAGCCAAGCTGGTTGCTACCATTTTCAAAATTTCCAGGTGTCATTGATCAAGCGAGGCAGAGAAGGTATAAAATAATCATGGCTACAAAGAGGAAGACCAACAAAGGTGGACGCTAATTTAGATATGATCCACCATACATGAATTTGATCAGTGATATTGATCTCACAAATGCCATCCCAAAAAGCTACATGAAAGAAAACTTCTCAAAGCTGCTGCTAATCATTCATAAGTACTTCACATGTGAAGGGAGGTATCATATGGTTTATTCCTACCACCTCAGACTTCTACTATATTTTGTTGGTAAGAGGTCTCTTGATTTACCTTTTTACTTATATAGAATCTTAGCTAAAATGTCAGACAAAATTCAAGCTAAATCTGAAGGAAATGAAACCTCACTCTTTCATCATGGTTTAATCAAGTTGCTGGTTTTAGAGGAATTAAAGAGATTAGGCAGAGACTGGTCATATTTTATGTTTTTCAGTGGTTTTGAAGTAGATTCCATCACTCCTAAAAGAACTCCTAAACCTACAGATATACCATCACCTTCAACGGCAGAGAAAATTGAGCCAGTGATCATGGAGACAGAGCCATTACAGAAAGCTAACACACCCAAAGTTACCCTTGCAAAACAAAAGTCAACAGTGAGCAAACATGACAACAAGAAGAAGCCAAAAAGTGGCTAAGGGTAACTTAGAAGACATTATGCATGCTATTGATATTGAAGAAACTCCCATAGTCCAAGCTGAAGATATAGATGAGGGAGGAAAGAAGCTCAAGAAAGCCAAAACAATTGATAAGTTAGAGTTTGAAGGTGAAGATGTAGGATTCATGTTTCAAGCTAGGAAACCAATGACAAGACATGCCGGAAAGGTCTTGAAAAGTAGTAAAGAAGCTCAGAAGGTCACTGAAACTGTCTAGCCACCACCAAGCATCATTGACCTTTCATCACATGCAAAAGAAGAATTATTCATTAAACAAAAGAAAGGAAAAGAGAAAATAATTGAAAAAACATAGATTGAGGTCCTTAAGGAGCAGTTGAAACTAGCAAATGATGAAATATCTGTCTTGAAGAAAGAGGCAAGGAAGCACAAGGTTTAGAAGGTATAGTTTGAGAAAATGAAAGAGATTTGGGAGGATCAAGTCACAAGTGTCTTTAAGACCTTGGACAACGCAGAGAAATTGATCAAATGGACAAAGCCATTGAGAGGAGAGGTGAAACATATCATAAAAATGAACCTACACTTACAGTTTAAGAATAGGACACTAAAATACCAAGTCAAAGACGTAGAATAACAACTGGAACTGATTCATGAAGAGCTGGGGAAGAAGGGCTTAAAGATGACTGTGGTTGAGGAGCCCATAGGTTAACTGATCATTAGTGAAGAGGAGACACCACAGGGGTCTTAAGTTGAGATTGATTATGTTTTAGAAGGTTCATGGCATGCTGAAGACCAATTTTTTACAACTGGAGGCCACCTTTTTGAGACAGTGTTGAAATCTAGAAATTCTGTAGTTTTTCACAATTTCGTAGCGTTTCCTAGGTTTAAAGCCAGGAAAACGATACAAAAATTTCTGTAGCAGCCTATTTTCTTCCAAAATCCAAAATAAGTTAGAATGATGTAACAAATAAGAGTTTGAGTCCTACTAAGAAATGTCTTCTTTAGGGTGTAGCTGTCATTTTCGTATTAAAATACATGTTTTTCTATTTTATGAGGTGTCATAGGAAGATTTCGATGAATCTAGCCATCAGGTAGATCATCCTTGCTGTAAGAATGTCTATTTAAAGGAAAATTATCGAAGTAGTAAGGGGTTGGAGAATTTTTTCACCTAAC
This sequence comes from Pinus albicaulis, assembly GCA_034641835.2. NCBI lineage: Eukaryota > Viridiplantae > Streptophyta > Pinopsida > Pinales > Pinaceae > Pinus > Pinus albicaulis. The sequence continues at coordinate 868,873,847 of CM076574.1, forward strand.
TACTGCTTTATTGTATTTGAATTATATCAGTAATACAAAGGACTTCCTTCTTGATAGACCTAAGATTCTCATGGGGTTTTTAATGTTTTTTGATCTATATTTTTATGTTTACCACTTGCAATAAATTTCATCCCTTTTAATCAGAATTCATATGTTTATGCTCTGACTTCATTTAGTGATGAAATGACTGTGTTTCTCTATGTTTCATGTGTGATTTTCCTTTGTTAAAGATGTCAAGAAACCTTGTCACTAAAAATACTAATTTTTGACTCCATAAGCCCAATGGTAGCAAGATTGTATTATTTCAACCTGCAATCATAAAAAAACAAATTACTTTTCAAATAGAGTTAGCCATCTAGTACTATCATTATCAAATATCATAAACCCCTTTGAGAGAGCCTTCTCAGACTGAAGAGGCCAAGCTTCAGTTAAGCTAGTTTAAAACAATTACATAGAGTTGTGTGATCAACAACCAATCAAGTAAAATTTTGTGATAATGGGCAGAAAAATTTCGGCCGAATTAATTTCACAAGTTCGTCCAAAATTTTGAAAAGTTCGACAAAAATTGTGGAAATTTTGGTCAAAATTGAGGAAGATTGAAATTTTCAGGCGCGTTTCTCATGAATGTGTAACCTAGCTTCACATTTTTACCCTAAAGAAAATAAAGAAAATCAACAAAACTGCCTAAAATTAAAATCCTTGAGAATATCTCAAACTCATATAAATAACATATTAACCATCATCTAATACCCACCATAATTTAAGAAAGTATTTGCATAAAATAGGGGATAAGGAACAAGATAAAAATAAATGTCCTTACTAGGAGTTATTACCCACTATTATTTATGCATTCTTCAACACTTTAAAAAATGAGTAACAATGTATATATGCAATCTTATTCGCAGTAACTACCCATCAAAATTTAATTTTCAAAGAGATGTGATTTATTTTACAAAGAGGCATGCATATTGGGAAGCCTAAAATCACTATAAAAATGCAGTTGAAATTTTCATTTTTTCACTCACTTATCACTCACATCTCTCTCTCTCTCACATGTGGGAAGTAAACTAAGAAAGAGGCCAAAGTTTCTAAAAAGCTAAAATTTTGAAATAGCGTAAGTTTTCAACATTGTGATCTCCACTCTCCTTTCATGGTTATTGGTTGAATTTCCGAAGTGTGATTGCTTGATGAAGATAAAATAATTGTAATATATATTCACAAGTAATTACCATTGCTCAAAAATAGTGCTTGTATCTTTCACACTCTATATTTTTCAACAAAAATCTGTTGGATTGCTAATTATCTAGTGGATTCACTACAATCCTAAAGCTACCATGTGGGAAAATGAGAACACTGCATGAAGGAGAAGTAATAAAAAAAAAATCATATTTTGAAAAAAATAAATTGAACGTACATATCTAGATAAATATATGAAGTCTCCAATTTGGAAATTGTATTTCCTAAAGCTACAACTCTAACACTTCATATATAACCTATATTGGAGCCTTGGAAGGGAAGTGGAGCATCTTGAGATATTTTGGTGCAAAAAAGAGGCTATATTTCCTTGAATTTTGCAAGTTAAGGGGAATAAGAGATCGCTAGTTGGAATTGTTGTAAGAATTATCAAATTACAAAATTATCAAAGTATTATGATGTACAAGTTTATGTGTAAGTCCATATATATGAATATGGTGAGAGGCATCAAGGATGGTGCAAATACCCCAATTTTTAATCCCCTGATTATTAATATATCTTGTAAATATGATGCACGACTATGCTCCAATCAATGTAATATGAAAATGATGTATATATAAAAAATAATGAGAATAAAATACATTACCAACTTTCGACTAATAAGTGTAGAGATAGGGGATAAGTTTCCACAAGAGAGAGAGTTGAATAGGGGTCCACGGGGGATATCACACATGTATATTAATCCCAAATCACCTTTCTAAGTTAATTTTAAATAGATTATTTTATTCCTTTTTTAATATCCCAAAATATCAAATTCTTGTAGGATTTTTAGTTGGAAGAGTCATGTCACATAGTTATTGAGAGTGTGAGGCTGGTTATATCATATTTGGGGAATGTGAGAGTCATATCTTCATGTGATAAAGGGAAATTTGAATGGGGAGAGAGGGATTTTTTTACTGCCATAGGAATAGAGAAAAAACTGTGTTTAGTGTTAGAGAATTGCATGCATCTATAGGGAGTGTTGAATACATCTTGTTGATACTAGAAGGAGCATGAAAAATTAATTTGTAAAGCCTATGAGTGGATTTATGTTGAGAAATTTACCCAATCAAAAGTGAATTTTGTTTGTGAGATTTTCATAATGTAGATAAAAATCTCGAAGTTTGTAATAGACAAATTTCCTAGAAAATTTGACTTAAATCCCTAGAGAGAAGTTCATAGCATGAGGAACTACATGGGAAAGAAGGGTACCCTATTCCTTCTATTGTGTAAGCTGAACATAAAAATAGATGATATATTGGAATGATTATAAAATTAGCTTAATATGAGGGGCAATACACAACCTTAAGAGTTACATTTTATTGTGGATTCATAACCCAAGATTGAGTTTTTCCTGTCACTAAGAGAAATGGAGTAGTAACTCTATGGTTAGGTGAAACATCCTATATGTACAACTATTTATAGATTTTTTCCCAAATATAAGTATCTTATTCACTGAATTTATTTCATATCAAAGAGTGGTTTTAACTACTGTTTATTTTAATATGAATTCTTAACATGTTGTTATGTACATAAACTAGATTGCACAAATAAATCTTTTAGATTTATATTAGATGATTGGGATGCTACAATATTAATGTACTTATATAGTTAATGACAAAAACCATTTTAATAATATCAAATGTGATGATAGTGTTATGTCTATAATATTTTTATGATAATATATTTTGAAAATAATTTTATCAAAATATATGAAAAAATCAGAATATATATATATATATATATATATAATGTTTTTCTTATAGTAGATATAAAAGATAAGATTATCAACATATAAGAACATATTAATTATATTAATGTGGTTTTTACTAATATTTAATATGAAGAATTAATTTTTTTTTACTAATTATTAATTTGGTTATTATTTTTATCAAAACTCTAAATTTCATTCATAAAAATAATTGAAAAATGCATTCTTGATATACACATTCTATGTGTATTCATGAGGGCTCATGAGAAGAAAACACTCCTTTTTCATTCTAAACAACACTATTTTGCTACAAACTATAATACACAAAACAAAATTTTAAAACAGTTTGGATAAGGGAGAAAAAAAAATAATGAGGCTATTATTAGTATTGTTGTGAGTAGTTAACAACTTTTTAATAATTATTTTCATAGGTCTGTATATTTAGAATAGTGCTTTAAGAATTTTAATTTAATAATCAATAATTATTAGTTGGATGGTAGATATTTAACCTCCATGGAATATGTTGGAATATTCATAATAATATTCATAGATCAAGTGTTAAGACTTATGTCCAATTTATTTATGCTCTTTTAATTAATTTATCTCAAATTAATTAATTAATTAATTAAAGAAAATGTCATATCAACATGTATCATATTGTGGTATGTGGTATTGATACGCCATGGCATTGGCCCATGATATTGTAACAAAAGCATTTGCAAGTTAAGAATTTCCATGATAAAGTAGAAGTGAACTTTCATGGTCAAGAATATTGCTCCATGTTTTTTAAATGTATATATGTTAAACTCATATATTAATTATTTTTATAATTAATAACTATTATGAATTAAAATAGACTTATAATTTGTCAAGTCTCACTAACACAACTTGTTGAGGATAAGCTTAGTCAGAAAAGCTACCAAGGATCAAAATTCACAGAGGCCATTTAATTAATATGATTACACTAACTTAAAAATAAATCAATAACATCATTAACAATTAATTTTTGTAAGAGATAAAGAAAAATTATTTTTACAATAGAAAATGTGGTTTCCCATTATGAACAAGTCTTAACATAGTTTTGATTTAGTTTCCCATTTTCAACAAATTAAAAAAATGGACTTATCCCCATTTACATACCCAAATTCTGTTTATATCTTTTTTTTCCTTGAACATACCCAAACATTTTGAAAAAAAAGTTAATTAAACATAACCCAAAACCCCTTAATATTATTATATGCATTAGTCGTCTAATATTCAAAATGTAATTTGAAAAAAATAATAAAAATATTTAAATAATAAAATCTTAGTTAAAATAATTCATTGGTAAAATAAAACCCAAAATAATAACATGTAGTCAAGTTCCACGGTTTTCATGGAACATACCTAACAAAAAATAAACAATTTATTTGGGACAAAACAATTTATTTGGGCATGTCCAAAGATTAAATCTTTTAAGCTATTAAATTATCACAATTGAGTAATTAGTTATTGCATCACATGTTACATGGGTATAGGAAAAATAATATAATGCACAACATCTTAAATCCAAAAAATTTCTCCACCACTCCCAATTGTTATAAGTATATGCACAAATAATCTCAAATCACATTTACAATGTAATGGATAATAATTTTTGTTAGAAAATATTCAAACTGATGTATATGCATTTTGAGTTTTTTTTTTTTTTTAATATCAATTCCAACATATTATCACCATTTTGGTTTTTTTAATCAATTTATAATTTAATTAGTTAAAAATTTGTTAGGTTTAAAAGTTAACAAAAAAAAACAAAAATGTCCTTTCATACTAATTGATTGAATCCATCAGCTTCATACTAATTGATTGAATCAATCAGTTTTAATAATTGAATGTTTTCTACGGTATTACAAACCTCTTTAAAATTTCATCACTTTTTGAAAAGCATTTTTAAACTAATGAAAAAAATAGTTTTAAAGTTATAAGTGAAGATAGTTTTCAAGATACTAAACATATTTATGAAAAAAAATGTGAGTTTGATTTTGACAAAGTAATGAGTGGTGTTTTTTTAAACAATAAGTTATTCAGGTGGATTTTATTTTGATAAAGTAGTTGGTGGTGTTTTTTTTAATAGTAAGTTATTTAGGTGAATTTGATTTTGATAGAGTAATGAGTGATGATTTTTTTAATAAGATATTATTTTTAAAATTGAATAAAATTGGAAAAACAAGTTATTTGTCAAATATTTTTAGTAAAAGGGGATAAAACACATTGAGGTAGCATTTGTAATATTATTGTTTGAATCATATTTCTAAGGATTTGTGATTTTCCTCCGTGCACCATTTTAATTAAACATTTGATTTAAGGATTTGTGATTTTATTGATTTGGATTCAATTTTTTTTTTAAGTAAATCATAAATATTAATTTGAAAGTTTAATTTGTTTTTTAAATATGATAATTTTTTATTTTTTATTTTATTATATTTATATTTGTTATTAGAGAGATAATATAATACATTATTATAGATTTATTTTAATTCTCGATCTATTAAGGGTTGAGAGGGATCAAATATCTTGAGATGCAAACTTCTTTTTTGAGTGTAAATTTGAGGAAAGACTTGCACCTTGAAAGATTTGATCTTTCTCGACACTTGATAGATCCGGGGCTAAGATGGATCTATGTTGTTTTTATATAGACACATGACATATCTAGGCTAGATCCATCTCTCTCTCTCTCTCTCCCTCTCTCTCTCCCTCTCTCTTGCTCTACTCTCTCCCTCCCTCTCTCTCTCAAGTCATCTCGCTCCCTTTCTTTCCCACCATCTCTCTTTCTTGAGCATCCAATTTCCTCTATGTCTCTCTCTCTCTCTCAATTCATATGATGGAAATTTTTCACTCTATATAATCAATGCTATATGTAATGTATAAAATATTCTATATATTAATTTTTTTTAATCATGAAATGAGTTATGGTTTTTTGGCATATCCTATTGGTAAGTCATGGTATTAACCCATGGTATTGTCCCAAATCCTATTTACAAGTTAATAATATCCATGGTAAAATGGGGGTGTACAATATTGTTATATTGTCAGTTTATTATAAGTACTAATTTTTTATGTGTTGATTAATTAAATTTAAATATGGTTATGGAATCATTATTAATCCTGCCAAGATAGACTTTTCTATTGATGGCTATTATTTTATAGTTGACCAATGCAAATTATAACGTTTAACTTTGAAAAATAAATATTTATTTTTCAATTTTATTAAAAAAACAATTTTCAAACAATTAATTGGATCATAAATTGAATATCTTTTTGCATCCTTTGCACAATATAATGTCATGTGGATAATTGTCTTACATATTTTAGGCCATAGTTTATCAATATGGTTACAATATTCATGCATAATTTTTTAGTGATTTTTTATTCTTAAACTTTATAGGAAAACAATCCAAAAATAAAATACTTGAAAATAACCTATACTGAATTAAATAAAATATCTACTAGTAATTACTTCACGCTGTAAGTTACGAAAGTCTTTGCATAAAAAATGGATTGGAATAAGAAGTAAAAAATTTACCTACATAGTTAGTTTCCACCATTATTTATTTATGTAGAGTAAAATAGTAAATGTGTAGAAGTACTAGTAGTTACTAGTCAACAAAATTTATTCAAGCTCTTCTACTTAAGCAAACAAATTACTTGAAAATAATTTATACTTACTTAATTTAAGCAAGTCTTTGCATAGAAAATGGATAGGAATACGACTTAAAAACTAAGTTATTTGCCACCATTATTTCTTTATGTAGGAGTAAAATAGTAAATGTGTAGAATTACTAGTATTTACTATCCACCAAAATTTATACTTACTTAATTTAAGGTCTTTGCATAAAAATGTATAGGAATAAGACTTAAAAATTAAGTTATTTTCGAGCATTATTTATTTTTGTAGGAGTAAAATAGTAAATGTGTAGAATTACTAATAGTTACTACCCAAAAAAATTTATACAAGTTCTTCTACTAAAGCAAACAAATTACTTATCAACTTCACATATCAATTTATTAGTTACCATCCAGGCAAGACTATAATGATTTTTCTATCAACTATTATTAATTTAGCATTGACCAATATAACTTATAATTGTTTATGCAATTTTTTTGAGAACATAATTTAAATGTTTGAAGTACAACATTTCCCCCATACTCTACTCGATATTACTTTTTATTTTTATTATTTTTTAATTGCGGCCACATATAAATGTTAAATGTTAAACATTTACGCCTACATTTCTATCCCCCTTATACTAGGTTGTACAATAGATATAGAAGAAATATTAGAAATAATAATTACATAATTAAATTTGTTAGTATTGGTTTGAGATGTAATACTAGCCTAGATCCATTTTAACTCTTGATCTAACAAGCGCCGAGAGGGATCAAATATCTCGAGGTGAAAACCACTTTTTTTAGTGCAAAGCTTGAGGAAAGGTTTACACTTTGAGAGATTTGATCTCTCTTTGCACTTGATAGATACATAATTAAGATGGATTTAGGCTACTTCTAGTTGTACAAAATCACACAAAATTTGATGAATCGCTAATTAATATGATCATTTTATTATAATATGGGTCATTTACCTCGGTATATTAAGAAAATAGAGAGTTATAATAAGTGAAATGATGATAAATGATGAAATAATATTTTTCAATGGAAAAGAACTATGTAACAATTTTGATGATTGATAGAAATCATGAATAATAAGGATGTAATCAATGAAAAATAGTTTACATTGTGAAAAATCTCAATCTATCTTCTTCTTCTTTTCTTATAGCCATGTTTGCTACTTTCGCCACATTTTCATATCAGTCATATGAAAAGGGAGGTTCAATTTTTAAACCCTTAAAATATTTAACTGAACATATTGTAGTGAAAATTATACCCTATTTCTCATGCTTATAAGAATTAATAGTAGATCTCTCCAATTTCATTCCTTGTGACTTATGGATTGTTAAGCCCCAAGCAAGTTTCAAAGGAAGTTGTTTTATATTACCTTTTTCAATAGGTGTAATAGAAATTGTTTGAGGGAATGAGTCATCTAATGGAACTCCCACATAGATATCAAATCATATTAAAACATATGTAGGTGGTTATGAAGGTAAAATTCCAGGGTTATACACATTTTTTTCTACAACTCCAAGAACATTGCTCATGAGTCCTCCATCAATCCATATGTTTGATATAATCAAGAATTGAGCTCCAACTACAATAAGTAACTCAAGTTACATGTTTTCCTCATATTATTCCATGGAGTAGTTTTTTTCCTCATGTCGCGACACTAGATGGAATGGAACAATTCAATTTTTGTAAACAACGCTTATTACTATTTTTTACATCATCATTTATTGTAAACAAATGTATTTCCTTATCAAAATAATATTTTGTGAAAGCATCCAATTAACTATCTATATGAGTCATGAGTAAATTCTAATATTCCATAGTTGGAATTTCATCCTTAACATTCATCAAAAAATTAGGAATTTTGTTTTTCTCATTTCTTTGTCCGTCTTATGAAAACATGGTGTCAAGGGTCACAACTGTTGTGAATGAATTCCATAATTATTTTTCAATACCTACATATGCATATAAATTTTTATCAATAATAGGTGGTAATTTTTCAAAATTACCAACCAATATAACTGACCTCCCACCAAAAAAAAAATTAACATTTTCTGAGAAAGCTTGGAAAAATCTAGAGTTAATTTTTTTGTTTACAAATTTCTTCTAGTGGAACTCATTTAATCTATTAGGATATATTTCACGTGCTTCAATTCATCTTCCAAGGTACTCATAAATGTGTTACCTCTTTGATTGAGATTTTAAGTGCATAATGAATTATTGTTCCAAATATGTTGAAAATTCCAACCCCTATAGGAGCTAAAATAACCAATGGAATCTTCTCAGGAAGAGCCTCCACCTCAAGGCCCTTTTTAATAGCTCCAATCAAATAATACTTTATTGGAATTGCATTTCCTTAGATTATCATATGTAAAGGATCAAACCGCGATCTATAGTGATCAAGGATAACATTAAATTCTCTTCTTTATTTAAATCCCAAACTTTAAAATGAATAAGACTTCAAATTTTGGTTAATATGAATGGTATTCAACTTTTTCTTCTGAGATATGAAATTAATAGCATGATTATAAGTTTATTCATCTCAAACTCAAGTTACAATTTATAAATTTATTCTTATACAATCTACAAATGATATTCTGCTACTCCAATTCTTGTCTGCAATCTCATTTTGTCAATCACTGTGGGTTTCCTCCGGCCCCTTCCTATTATTTTTGTCTCAGGCAGCCTCAAACTATTGCATTCGCCATGCCAAGGCTCCGTCACCGAATGCGGTGTCACCGGGGTGCGAGTTGAGGCCAGTCTGCATGCTCACGTCCCTCTACCAGTTTAGATGCAGAGACCTCCTCTGAGGACATTGAATGGGGGCACCATCCAGACACCCACAGCCACAGAGGTCACGCTAGCCATCCTGACAATGCACGCGCAGCTCAGCTCTCCCCGCCTCCTTTTGCTGATCTGCCTAGACCTGTCTCCCCTACCTCTTATGCTTCTGACAGTCACGCTCTGCGTTAGACCTCTCAGAGGGAGGAATTCCACTTTGAGTTCTCCTTCAATCAGCCCATTGTCACTGCCTTTGTTACTGTCACACTGAGAGAAGAAATGCCTCACTGTCTTCCTCCTATGCCCGGTCCAACTCCCCCTCCCCTTGGTCTTAATATCACCCTGGTTGCGAATTTTCTTGAGAGACCGGTCGTGCCCCCAGGTTCAGCACCTTCTGACTTGGGTAAACAACCCATGCAGGTGGATGTGGGCATCACAAGCAAGGATGGCGAATAGAAATAAGATGTTGAAAATCCGGAGGACGAGTACTGGTGTCGCATAGTGGAGGAGCTGCCTTCTCCAACTCACGCACAGTAATTCCCATCTGTCTTCGTTCAACATGGTACATTCATTCTACTGTTTTGGGAGATTCACTGATTTTATTTGGTTTTCTACAGCAGCAACAGCTGCATGCTACTCTAGTCTTTTTTGTTTTAGTAAGTTGAATGCAATGAACAATGAGCCGGTTCCCCTCTCAAGGGAGGCGAAACTCCTCTTAAAAGAACTGTTTTCCCACTCAGGGCAGTTCGTTATTTTGTTAAAGCATGGACATCAAGCCTAGTCTTCAGGCTCCCATAGCTGAACTGAGGCAATTTTGTAATAGTATGTTTTCATAAATAGAATTAGTATAATTTAGAAAAAAAATAAAAAATCTACAAATGATATCCCACTCATTTTTCCTAGAATTTTTAGGTGGATTTGGAACTTTTTATTCATCATATTCAGTTGTTTGAACTGAATGTAATGGATTGTGATTAACATGTCATGGATTGTATCAAAAAATTTACCAAATATGCACTATCTCATCACTTATGTCACCTATATCTCTGTAGATATCACGAAAGATATTGTATAATACCAACTCAGACCAAAAAAATATCTACAAACATGTGATCTTCACCATTAGGAACTGAATTATATCGATGAAGCACACATACAAAAGTTCCATTCTTTCATTCTCTCCATTTATCCCCACATTGATATTTGTCATATGACCATGATTTTGCCACATCTATCAATGGAAGGTGCTCAAAATGCGCATGTCACTTGGTATATGTATCAATAAAAGAATTTTCATTTTCAACATCATATGTATCAATATGCACTTGTTTTAAAGCCTTCAAAAAAACATTTAGAAACACAAATCAAAGACTAAATTCAGAATGAGGGAGCTCTAAAAGTAAATGACACGACTCCTGTGGACATATATATCTATCAACAATGGATTGACATAGCAAGATATTATATTATTATGTTGTTGGTTCATTTGGATTTTGAATAGAGGAAACATGCATCAACATAACATGAAATGTTGCTCATCCTTTTTTAGACTTTGCAACATATTTTTCTATGCAATTAGTGACCATGCGCTTCAAAAGAACATATTTTAAATCTATATTAGCCCTCAACATCATAAATGTTTCATGATTATGTGTATTTAATATATCATTATTTACTCTTGGTTCATACTTATTTTTCTTCATTATCATTAAAATAAAGTTTTGAATGACCACATAGATCTCATTGTTCCGTATATCTACTTTCCAATCTTCTCACCTTTTTCTGTAGGCAATATTTCTCGTTGCAAGTGATATGACACTCAACACAATTCAAAAGTTCTTCATAATGAATAATCAAATTAGATTGAAATATTTTTTTTTTGTCCTTCAAGAATGGGTGATCATCAAAATTGATCCCAACTTGAATATTTCTTTGATGTTGATCATGTGGATTCATTGCATGTACACATCTATCCAAATATTCTTTAGCAAGCTTAACCTATGTATGCTTGTCCCAATTTAATGTGTCCATGTTAGGAGAATTTTTTAGCCATAGAAGTACATGCATGTGTAGAGATCCATGATGTTTCCATTCATAGAGACACAAAAAATATATAGTCTTATGAAAATTCTCAAAAAATTCATCTCATAAAATTGTATGCCTTAAATTCAGGTTTTGTGATACAATAAGAGGATTATCAAGTAAATTTTGACATCTCCACTTCCTTACTTCCCTTGGATCTACAAAACTTTTACTGGCCATTAATTTAGGCAAGCTTGTCCTTTACATATTTGTTGCACTTAATGTGAAGAATATTGTTGGGCATCCAATCTATTGAATCAATCTAGGTATCTTGACACGAAATCTTCTCCACTATGCACATGTACCATCCACATCATACGTGTTTTAGGATTATGTGTATTTAATATATCGTCATTTATTCTTGGTTCATACTTTTTTACTCCATTGTCATCAACATAAAATTTTCAATGATCGCATAAATACCCATTTACTTATATCGACATACCAATCTTCTCTCCTTCTTCCATAGGAAATATTTCTCATTGCAAGTGATGTGACACTCAACAAAATTCATAATTTCTTCAAAGTCAATCATAACATTAGATTGAAATATTTTTTTTGTGTCCTTCAAGCAAGGTTGATCATCAGCATTGAGCCTAACTTGAATATTTATTTGATGTTGATCATGTGGATTCATTGAATGTGCACATCTATCAAAATATTCTTTAGCAAACCTAACCTGTGTAGGATCATCCCAGTTCAATGTGTCCATGTTAGGAGCATTTTTTAACCATAGAAATCCATTCACATGTGGAGATCCATGATGTTGCCATTCATAGCGACACAAAAAATCTATAACTTGACGAAAATTCTTAAAAATTTCATCTCGAAACATTGTATGCCTTAATTTCATATATTTTTCTACAATATCATGATTATCAATTAAATTTTAACATATTCACTTCCTTGCTTCCTTTTGATATACAAGAATTTTTCCAGGCATTGATTTTTGCAAATCTGGGCATTGCATATTTTCTGCACTTAATGTGAAGAATATTTTTCGAGATCCAATCTATTGAATCAAGCCATACAGCTCAACACACCATTTTCTCCAATATGCTTGTTTACCTCTTAGTACAGTTCCAAATCACATTAATCTTTCTGCAAGTTGTGATTTTGGATGATTTTGTAAATGCTCCAATAACTCCTCCATTGTTATAGGTATATCTTTCATATTATTCTTTACAAAAACTATAGAAGAAGACTGAGCATGATGTCCCATAAATATATTAAGTAAAAATTATATAAAGCATCGGTGTCTTTCAAACTTTTTGTCACGACATCTAACAAGATGCTTTGCGTACTCCTAAATATGGACATTTGTCCTTCATGGTTGCAACTAAACTACCTCCCTTGTTGGGAAAAATGTTGGAAATTCCATGTCAAATAATCCTTCGGTGTTATACTAATTGATTGGTGTTGACCCAATTTTAGGCCAGTTAATCACTTCAAGAAATCCACCACTTGTGTCATGTTCCTCTACATTAGGGTTACTTTCCCAAGTTTGAATAAGTTCAACCTTTTTTGGTAAATTCAGAATATTTTCTACAAAATAAGATGTATTTAAGCCTTTTAATGCATTTTTAATCGCATATTCTCCCTCCAACACTGAAAATTCATTTCCATTGTCAATCTCTGGTAAAGTAATAAAATTAATCATATGTGATATATATGTTGCAATTTTAGGAAAATCATCCAATGCATTATAATAAACTCAAACATTACGATAATATGGATCATTTTGAATCTTATATAATAACACATCCAAAAATGTTTATTTTCTAACTGTAAAATCATAACTTGATCCTTGTAGACCTTTTTTCTGCACAACTATTATCAATTTCTAAGCCTTCAATATGTTGAGGTAATGTGAGGTAAGCATATTTAATTTCTTGTAGGAAACTAATTATGTGTGATCTATATTTTTTTTTTCTTTTTTCTGTTGAGTGCATTGCTTGCAAAATTGAGCTTATGTGTGATATTAACATCTCTTAAACTTGTGTGATAAATTTAAGGACTTGAGGTTTCTTTCCTAGATCCATATGATTAGCAGATGAAAATATATGATGATTTCCTTCACTTCTACATCGCATGCACATTGGACTTGTATCTATATTGAACACTTTAATTCCAACATACAACTCCTCACGCACATGACAAATTTCAAGATCAACTAATCAATCAATCCTATCATGAAATACTCGATGTGAAACATTCATATCTTCAAATTTATCAGATATATCATGCTCAATTTGATTGTATTCAGGTGGCTCTTTGTCCATATTTATTTCTTTTCTCAGTTGAATATACTCTTAATTTTTTCATAGGATTTTCTTTCTTTTCATTATTTTTCTTCATGGGAGATTAACTAATTTTCCTTATAGAATTTTCTTTTTCTTCAAGTTAATTTTTTTTTCATTGTTCTTGATTTTCCTTAGTTATCATTTGTTTTTTCTTTCTTTTTCAGCACACCCTTTGTCATGCGTAACTTTGTTTTTTTTCTCTCGATGTTGTGCATTTATAATATTCTATGCCTTTATTTGTCGATATTTTCTCTCTCGTTCAACATTTTTTTCTCTCTCTATTTGTTGTTTTTTAATTTTAATGTGTGGTGACATTCTTTTTCGATATGTTATTTATCTCTCAACATTTGTTTGTACATATTCATTTAGTTGGTAAAGTGGCACTTTCATGAATTCTATTTTTTTTCATGCTCTTTATTTTCCAATATTATGTTTTGTTCCATATTCTATTATGCCCCCATTTAAAAAAATTAAGTGCATTCCATTGATATATATTCAAATCAAAACAATCCAATTGTATTCATTAAAATCAATGCAAAAAATTAATTCAATCACGCTTAAACTAATGTATCTAATTGTATTCACTTAAATCAATGCAAACAACTTTTTCAATAACACTTAAACTAATGCAATCCAATAGTATTCACTGAAATCAATGTAATCAATTAATTCAATCATAGTTAAACTAATGCAATCCAATATTACCGACTGAAATCAATACAATGGATTAATTCAATCACACATGCATGCAATAACATTCACTAAAATCAATGCAATCAATGACTTATTTCACATCTTATATAATTAAATCTTATCCCTCAAATTTTTAATTTTCACAACAATTATGTAAATTGACTCCTCTAAATTAAGTTTTTTTTTCCACAATAATTTATATTTCCACTATATTTATCCATCTAATCTATCTTTTTATTCCTTTGTAAACTTAAATAACGATAATCTAACCTTAATCCAACAACTCAATCCCAAATGAAAAAAGTCATAAGTTCATGTGTGCATTTTTTAATTTTTACAATAAATAAATATGGTTGCTATAGTTATCTCTCTAATTTTTTTTTTTTAATTCCTTTGGAAACTTATTTTAAGTTATTATATCTAACTCCATAATTCATATATTAAAATTTATTAGATCAAATGATAATATAAACTCATAAATCCATTTTAATATCAGAGTTTTAAATTAACTTAAAGTTTTAAAAAAGTTGAAAATAAGCTTTAAAGTTATTTTATTTTATTCTCTATAATTTAAATCAACATAAATATTCTCACATACACATACTAATTCATTTTATTACACTTTTAAGGGATGTTAAAGGAAGTGATGAGCAAGTAGTGTAATGTAGCCATATTTGATGTCAAAAAAAATTTCATCATGCAAGTTAATGTAAACCCTCGTGTATTTTGATATGCTTAATCTAATTGTATTGTTAAAATTTCTTAGTATTAATATCAACATATTAGACCATTCCTTAGATCATATTTATGAAAATATTTATCAAATATCTAATGCAGTGATGTTAAGAGGGATCAAAATAATACATCTAATATTTATGAAAATATCAACATAATAGACCATTCCTTAGATCATATTTATGAAAATATTTATCAAATATCTAATGCAGTGATGTTAAGAGGGATCAAAATAATACATCTAATATTTATGAAAATATCAACATAATAGACCATTCCTTAGATCATATTTATGAAAATATTTATCAAATATCTAATACATTGATGTTAAGAGGGATCAAAATAATACATCTCATATACTTAAGAGCGTATTGAAATTGTGAGCTCAGTCGATCAATAGGTACCATAAATTCACAATAACACGCAATTCGGAACAAATATATACAAGGTACTATATTTTCACAAGAAATTTTACAATTAAGAAAAAAAACAAACAATCGTAAACCTAAAACCTAAATGTGGCGAAAGGTAAACTTATCTGGTTATTACAAAATATGCACAATTCTATCAGAAAGCACTTTTTCATTCTCAATTTCTCTTTGATAAATGAATGCAATATCTAATATTCTTTGATCTCTTTACATTTTGTACATGTCTTTTTCAAAATTAAATTATTCAATATTAGTCGACACAAATTTATTAAACTTTTTAAAGTAATATTACACACAACATTTCTACCATATAATTATATTAGTCCATATACATACTATATTTTTTTAATGTAATGTTATGTGACAACATATTCCTGATGTACTAGGTTGTAGAGCGTCTTTTGGCTCAAAAAATTTATAATTATATATTTTTTGAACTTTATAAGAAAAAAGATAAATAAGAAAAAAGATTGTTTATATAAGAAATCCACGAGTATTATAAGGAAAATAATTCAAAGAATTTTTTTTAACATTGTGATTTATATGGGTACATCAAATGAAAATTATAGTGGGGATAATTTGGACTCAAATTCAAAATTATACTAGTTTAAGAAGAAAGTGATAACAATTATCATGACAAGAGTAGTGGTAGACACTATGATAGAAGGTACAAATATTGAAGGAAGCATTAATATGTATGGTATTCTTTGTTTATGTTACATTACATAATCCAAGGGGAAATATGAAGATCGAAGTGAGGAACCAAAGTTAAGGGAAAGTGGAATAATTGCTACATTATTTATATATCAATATTTAAGTGTTGTCAATTGATTTCAGTATAAATAGTTGCGAAAAGGGTTGTTAACATCCCAACCCAAATCCAATTCATATTGAAAATGACATGTTGGGATATTAATGAGTATATTTTTGTAAAATTCCTTAACCATGTGTCGACAAATCTTTGAACTTTTATGAAATTTAGTTCACTCCATGTACCATCCTAAGAATGAGAGGAAGTGTCCATTATGTTTCGATGGGATATGTATTTCATGGGGAAAAATAGAAAAATCAAGTAAAGAATAAGAAGGTAAATTCTCTTCCTAATAACAATTCCCATTGAAATATATTTTTTTGTTGGAAATACTGAGAGATGGGGGGGGGGGAGGGGTGAATAATTATTTGTTAATTTTAACTTCACAATGAATTAATTATCATTAGAATTAAATAAAAAATTAAACCAACAACACCATTCAACGATGTACAAACTTCCAAGACAATACACAAGAGAGTTTAGGAAAAAACCCTTTCGGGAGAAAAACTATTGAACACTTCTTAATATAGGTCTTAAAAATTTACATCAATTAGGGAGCTCCAATTTAAAATATTTTCGAAATCAATCGAAGGAGGGTTCAAACCCATGTTTTATAGGCTCCAACCTAAAGGAATCTCCAAATACTTGATTTACCAGCTCCAATTGAAAGGATGCTCCAACACCATGACTTACCAACTCCAACTGGAAGGATGCTCCAACACCATGACTTACCAACTCCAACTGGAAGGATGCTCCAATGCCTTTATTTATCAACTCCAACTGGAAGGACATACCAACACCCAAGTTTTATCAATTTCAATGAAAAGGACGACCTAACACCCTACACAGACTCAAACCTGCCCTAGCACCACCATGCCGCCCTAAAATGTTCTTAGGCTATAACCTAAATGAGACTCCACTCTCCTTCCTTGCACCACCCAACCACCCTGTTCACAAAGAGGACCATGATTCACAATTTTTAGAATAGATCCACATGTGCTCAATATAAGAATAATAAAAAATAATATTGTTTTGTCTGTCTACAATATTGTCACAACGTCATCAACTTACTTTGTTCAAACCCTAGAAACATAGGTAACTTAGGTATTCTAAATCCATATACATTATAAAACCCTACATAAACTAATTGGTCATCATATTAGTTGCAATAAGCTTTGACTCCTCATCCATGCTAAAAATTATGTTGTACAATGCTTTCTTTCTAGGAAAACCCTAATATTGTCTTAATGATAATCTAGAAAATGCATTTAACTCACTGAAATTCAAACATTCTCTCATTATCAATTAGTCTTAAACAACAACCCTAGAAAATTTTCTTTTCTTTTGTTCAAAGGATCAAATCCTAGAGGCATCATACATACGAATCATCACTAGCTACTAATGTTAGTGTAATTCAAGATATTCTTTGTAATACATATATTGGTACATCTACTTAGTTCATAAAATATATTCTTCACTTGGCCTATCGTAGCCATTGAATTAGGACATTGTCATTCCTTGTACTATCAACTATTACCATCTATAAGTCTTGACAAAAAAACAAATAGGCTTCACTCTCACCAACAATGAGAAACATTTGTTACTAGCAACACTTTAACTACTACTTATCCATTTAGCTTAATAAATATGTATATATGTCACATATAAACTCTTGTTATGCAACCAACTCAAAAAATAGAAGAAACGATAGATAAAACTTAAAAGGTATCCTCTTTGA
This sequence comes from Pinus albicaulis, assembly GCA_034641835.2. Classification (NCBI taxonomy): domain Eukaryota; kingdom Viridiplantae; phylum Streptophyta; class Pinopsida; order Pinales; family Pinaceae; genus Pinus; species Pinus albicaulis. The sequence goes on from CM076574.1 coordinate 868,892,022, forward strand.
GGGGGAAACCTCTAAATCACATAAATGAACAATTCTTGGATGATACAAACGAAAAGACATCCTTTCTATATATAGGAGTCTAAGGGGTCACAATATAAACAAAGCCTACATAAAAATAATAATATAAGGGAACAACATTAACAATATGGGGACTACATGGGCACAACAATAACAATAAAGGGGCTACACTAAAAATAAAAATAAGATACTTGAACCTTAGAATTTTCTCTTAAAGATGATGTGATGGATGGTGGATGGTATCCATAAAGTGCCATAGATGGGGTCATTTTTGCTGCAGTATGGAAGGAAGTGCTATACCACCATTCAACCAAAGGTAACCACTTGACCCATTGTGTTTGTTTGTCATATACAAAGAAACAAAGATATCCTTCCAAACGCTTTTTAACTATCTCAGTTTTCCCATGAGATTGAGGATGAGAAGATGAGCTATGAGCTAATTGAGTACCCAGGAAAGATAATAATTCTGTCCAAAAATTTCCAGCGAAAATGGGATCTTTGTCGCTTAAAAAAATCGTTGGGTTTCCATGTAGATTTTGAATTGTTTCTATAAATGCAGTAGCAATTGTATTGGCTTTAAATGGAAGATATAATGCATAAATGTGTGCATACTTGGTAAGGTTATCAACTACCACCATGCTGACACTCTTTCCTTCGAACTTGGGTAAACATGTGATAAAATCCATTGAAACCTCCTCCCAATGTTGACTTGGAAAGGATACAGGCTGTAACATACCTGAGGCCTTAATTGTATCCACTTTATTCTATTGGAAATCCAAACATTCATCCACAAACTTTTGAATATCAGATTTATGGCTATCCCAAAAACGTTACTTCTTGACCCTATGGTAATTTTAAAAAAATCTTGAGTGCCCTCCTATGGGAGAGGTGTGAAATTCCAAAATAATCTTTTGTTTGAGTTGGGAATTCTTACAAAGATTTACGAGGTCTTTGTACCATAATGAATCATTTTTCCAACTAAATGTATCATATGTATTGGGATCTTGTTGCAAATTTTGAATGAGTGTCCAAACTTCATTGTCATTCTTCCATTCATCCCTTGCTTTAGTTATCCAATCTAGTTTGATAATAAAAATGGCACAAAGCAATTCTTCCACATCCTCATCATTTCTTGAGAGTGCATCTGCAACAAAATTTTGCTTCCCTTTTTTGTAGATTATTTCAAATTCATACCCCAACATCTTTGTGACCCATTTTTTATTCTCTTCTAAAGATAATATTTGTTCCAAAATTTATTTAAGACTATAATGATCTATTTTTACCTTTAAGTGTCTTCCCATGAGGTAAGGTCACCATTTATTTAATGCATGTAGTATTTCCAACATTTCCTTCTCATAAATAAGTTTGTGTAAATACCTCCCTTTGATTGCAAGAATTTCAAAATAAATGGGTCTTCCTTCTTACATTGGATAAGATTGGTTCTTGGCATATTTCCTCTTCTAGATGTTTAAACACCTTAGTTTCTTCAGGAGTCCAAGAAAACGCATCTTTCTTCAACAATGTTTTTAGAGGTGATGCTACTCTCCCATAATTCTTAACAAACTCACGATAATACCCTGTTAACCTGATAAATCCTCAAAGATGATTTATGGTTGTGGGGATTTTCCATTCCTTAATGGATTTAATTTTCTTACGGTCTACCTTAACACCCTCATGAGATACAATATGACCCAGATGTTCCACGTCGTGTACTCCAAAGAAAAATTTGGAAGTTTTTGCATATAATTGTTTCTCCTCTAATAGTTTGAGCATCCTGTCAACATGTTGAACATGATCCTTCCAAGAGTTGGTGTAGATTAGTATATCATCAAAAAATACTAACAAAAAATCTCTAAGGGTTTGAAAATGGAATTCATCAAACCTTGAAATGTATAAGGTGCATTGGTAAGGCCAAAAGGCATGACCAAAAATTCATAATGACCCTCATGAGTTCTAAATGTTGTTTTTAGAATGTCTTCAGTCTTCATTCTAATTTTATGATATCCTGAACGAAGATCCAACTTGGTGAAGTAAATTTCTCCATGTAATTCATCCAAAAATTCATCAATGGTAGGAATGGGAAATTTATATTTAATAGTGAGATTTTTTAGCTCCCTATCATTCGGACACATGTGCCATGATCCATCCTTCTTATGCACCAATAATTCTAGAGCAGAGAAAGCACTTTGACTAAGTTGAATTATACCAACCTCTGGAATTTCTACAACGATGCGTTCAATTTCACTCTTTTGGGCATAATGGTATTTGTAAGGCTTGATGTTTGGAGGAAGACTTCATGGAATTAAATGAATAGCATGATCATTATCATGAATAGGTGGAAGTCCTTTGGGAGTCTCGAATAGTTTGGAATGATTTTGCAAGGCTTTTTGGAGATTAGAAGAAATAGATGATTTCGATGTTTCAACCTCTGGTGAGCATAATTATGAAATTACACCTCGTTGTTCTTTCTTTAGAAGATTTTTCATGCCATTAGAGATGATTATATTTCCTATTTTGCCTACGATAACTTTTAATTCAAATTATTTTCATTCCCAAAAAAAATTCTAGAAAAGTTCTTGAAAATTAAAAGCTATTGTACCCAATGATTGTAACCATTGGACTTCTAGTAGAACATTAGCACCACCCATTAGAATGTAAATCATTGGGATATTCAAAACATATTTCCCCATGGTTAGCTTGATATTATGGCACTTTCCAAAGAAATTTATAGTTCCTCCATTTATAACCATCACTTGACACTCTAGTGCTAGATATAGGAAGCAATTCAATTCCGGGGCTATCTTACAATGAATAAAATTATGGCTACTACCTGAATCAATAAACACTATTACCTTTTTCTTCTTGATATGTCCATCTATATTGATAGTTTGAGGAGTGTTAATTCTTTCCAATGCATTAAAATATATGGTCAGATTCATTTCTTCTTTCTTTAGGGTTGGTTCTTAGTGTATATCCTCTTCTTTCAGTGTTTCTTGTTCCTTTTATTCCTCCTCTTCATAATCTAATATATAAAATAATTTATTCTCATCACACTTATGACCTTTAGTATATTTCTATCAGAACTGTAACAAAGCCCTTTTTCTCTTTTTTCTTCCAGTTGTTGTAATGTCAACCTTTTAGGTTTCGTAAGGCTAGGAGAAACAACACTTTCATATTTATAGTTGTGAGTGGTAGAATTTCTTTTTGCCATAATTTTTCTTTCAACTTTTCTTTCCACCCTAAATTCCTTCTCCAATGAATCAAGTTCCCAAAGGCGAACATCATGTTGGATTTTATCCTTCAAAGTCCTTATGAAGACAACAATTATATGTTCCTCTGGAATATCATTTACCCTTATCTTCAATTTTTGTAAGTCCTTAATGTGCTCCGTTATTGAACCATTTTGTTTGAGATTTATCAATTGGCTAAAGAAGGTGTTTTTCTTTGTATCCTCATAATGTGCTATCATTTACTTCGTAGACCAAGTGACAAGTGGTTTATGAGAAGAAAGCCATCAATACCATAAAAAATAATTGGGTTCTAAATATACAGTTATAATGTGTACCTTTTGTGTGTGTTGCACATCATGGAGATCAAAATATTTCTCCATCTATAGTATCCATGTCACTAGATCCTTTCCATCAAACTTCCTCATATCTATATTTGGAATGTGGTGGTTCTTAAACCCCACATTGGAGTCTCTAAAATAGTGATTCATGTTCATTTTTTCCTCATCATGATTTCAATGGATTACCTTGTCATTGTCGAGAAGACTTTATTGTAACAAATTTTTCAACCCTTCCAACTTGAAATTCATCGCAACCATGTATACTTTAAAAAAATCGATCTTCCATTTTATACCATCCATGTCTCCTTTTAAGCCACCCATGTCCCCTTTTAGGCCATCCATATCTCCTTTTAAGCCATCCATGTCCCCTTTTAAGCCATCCAAGTCATCTTTAGTTTCTCTTTGTGAGAGAAAAATTTGTTGCACTTGGTCGCTTAACTTTGATATATCATGTTGCAATTCTTCCTCTTCATGTGTCATAGTAAAGATCTTTGAAGGCTTAATCAGTGTAGAATTTTTTTTTTGTTTTGGAGGAATTTTAGAACCCAATACTAATATTATGCTTCAATATACCCTTGGAATCACTTCGAACTGAATTTTTACATAAATGTTATGCAATTTGTTTTAAAAAATACACACATTTTTCTTGCTTTTAGAAGCTCGATCTTGAAACGGTTGTAACTCTATAATTTCATATCTCTATGTTATGAATTTTTTTCCTAAATTAGCTCTATGATTCTTATTTCCAACCCCACAATTCTGACCGAGATTGGATTTTTCATTAAATATTTCTGTCAAATCTCTCACGATTTCTTGATTATTGACTAGTTCAATAGAGCAAAGTTGTATGGTATGCCACATGTCACTGTTTCAACCTTCAGCCACGAAATCAATTCACTAGAAAATACAAGTTGTGAACCTTCATTCATGTTTTAAAAAATTCATATACGATGGATGAAATTAAATTTCTGATGCTTTTCCCTAGGTCACTTGTTTGAGACAGAATTCTGGAGTCTGCAAAAACCCTAACTTCCTCAAATCATATCTCTGAAAATATACCGAACCAATATTTGAAATTTTTACACGAATTTCATTATTCTTTCGACTCTACGTAGTACAAATTTCAGGTTTTGAAGTCTAATATAAAAAAAATTATAGTGAAAATTCCAAGATGGCCCGTTTGAAGAAGAGAAATCCTAGAATCCAAAGCTCTCATACCAAATGTTCTGCGACCAACTCACCAAATAGAAGAAAAGATAGATCAACGACTTAAAAATTATCCTCTTCGAGGGGGAAACCTCCTTTATATTAAATACATGTACAATTATTGGATGATACAAATGAAAATACCTCCTTTTTATATATAGGATTTTAAGGGGTCACAATATAATCAGAGCCTACATAACAATAATAATGTATGGGCACGAAAATAACAATATTGGGCTTCTATGGGGCACAATAATAACAATATGAGGACTAAATGTGCACAACAATAATAATAAGGGGGCTACACTAATAATAACAAAAAGGGGCTACAATAGTATTATAGGGACCTAAGAACTCCAGCAATAGATTAGTCGTGGTATTTTGATCCTTTCTTTTTATCACTATTCTTAGTACAAATTCTACCTCTGGATAATACTACCAATATTTATACATTATATAAACATTGATGCCCTATAATCAAAACAGTAATCATCCATTTATTCAACCTTGGTTACTTCAAAACAACTATGATCATTATAAATATCTCTATAACATCATGTAATTATACACAAGCTTCAGCATGTAGTTCAAACCCTAGCATAAAACTCCATTACTTATAAAATTTACAAGGTAAGCATAGAAATAAGTAACCAATTCCAAACACAATCCATGAGTTTCAAGGCATAGATTTTGGAACACAAGCTTTTCTACAACAAAAACATGCTTCTACGGTAAATAGTAACAATACCCGTGATCTCAATGAATTATATCGACGAGTATTTATTTCTACTCGCAATTATTATGTCACACCACTAATTATTGGTTACAATTTGATAAAGTATTTTACAATCTTCCACCTATACTAGAGTGAGGTGACAACAAAAACTTATGTCTCTAATGTAGGATCATAGAGATGAGAAACAAATCTATGGAATGATGTTTATTCTACCATAGTGGATAGTCTAGGGTTTCATATAATATTATAGCAATGAGATAACACAACAATAGGTCTATAACACATCAAAAACCTAAAAATGTTCTTTCATCCTGCCTTATCCTTCATATTTTGTCTTCATATTCCTCCTAGAATGTGGCACAAACATACTTGAAACAATTTTAAAAATTTAGTCCAAACAGGCCTTGCATGAGCCCTTGAAGCATACCCTCAATTAGACCTCTTTTCTTCATTGCACCTTGTCCTAGACTAGCCTTATATATGTCTTGACCGTAACCAAATATATCCTTTATCTATGAATTAAACATGCTTATATTTGACCCTTTAATAGCTACAAATTTGACCTTATGTATGTGGGTTAAACATACCTAATTTAATAGCCCAAATTTTCCTTTCTCTACATAATTTTCCCTTCTTTACTCTGACCTACATAGGTTTATCTTTAACCTTACACATGTGGTCTAAGTAGGCTTAGTTGACCCCCTTATCAGGCATGTCTTTGCAACTCAAGTTATCTCATTTTTTGTGGCGACAACAGACACAAATTGGACATCTTATTCAAGGAAAACAAACAAGGAAATGTCCTCATAAATGTGGTTCAGGATTAGCGAGAATATTCTAAGAGCCTCAGATGACACACCAGGTTAGCTTGAGATTTTTCCACAAAATGTAGCTTCAATTTCCCTCGACTGCATAGCAAAATGCCTTAGGAATGAGTTTCCTCAGGATATATCCACAGAGATGGTTGAAACATCTCAGAAGAAAACCCTAGAAAAGAATCTTAGCCAAACAAAAACCCCAAAATAATCTTGAGAATTAGTCCTCCATTAGATGACATGTTCCACCCTAGTCACTGAAAATTTCCAAGTGAATATTTTTTTTTCATCTCTTTGAGGAATTTTGAGCATCAAATATGTATTGGATGAAGGTATTTCTCGAGGGACCTAATTACACATTTTTAGGGAGCTGACCAACACAAATTTAAATTTGAATTCTCAAAAATTAATATTTTTGGAGCCAAAATTTTAATCCCTTTTGAGGAAAACTTGACTTGGAGCCTAAATTTAATTAGGGGCCACAAAAATAAATCGAAATAAAATTCCTTTGACCATTTTTGTGAATTCTCATGAAAATATTAGTTTCAACATTAATTTTTAGGCCAAAAACAACTTGCCACATCATCTAGCTTTGGGGGTTTTGACCACAAGAAGGGCCACCAAATTTGAATGGGCATATCTCCTCAACAACAAGTATTTATGTGACATGCCACATACCATTGGAATTTAAAAAATTAGGATCATTAAATGATGATGGTCTCATGATAAAAATCATTGTCCTCTACATCCATTTTCATTAACAAGTGCAGGGAATTTGTGGCTTCCCAGCTCTTCTTACCTTGAATCAATGCAAACTCGATGAAATGGATCTTTACCCATTTATTTTATATTCATATTCAAATAAGAAATTTCTTGGTCCTTTTCATAAATTATATGATCCTTATTTTCAATATCCTACATATATTCCTTTTTCCATTCCTTGATCTTGTTTATTTTTGCTAAAGATGCATCAACTTCCTTTTTATTTTGACCAAATTTTAATATGTACTCTTGAAAAAACTCCCCTAATTGTCTTGTAAAGATTTTATATTTTTATTTAACATCCTTCATTTGAATTTTTATAAGGGAAACATCTTCTTCGAGTGTCTTATTTTTCTTCCTTGCTTTATTAAGATAACATAAGGTGTTGATCTATCTTTCCTCCATGTCGAATATTTCTTATTATTCTTCTTCATTCTCATCTTATTTGACATGAGAATATACTTTATTTGAATTATTATCATCATCATGTTCTTTATGACCTGCATGCTTCTTTGAGTAGAGGCTATGGAGCTTGTTCCAAATATTTTTTGCAAATGAGCATTGATCAAACTTGGCCTTGACAAAACCTGGCAAAGCACTAATAATGGAATTCATGGCTTTCATAGTGTACCTTCTAGATTCATCGGTAGATGTATCTCCAGAAATAATAGAGTTCCATAAATCACATTCTTTAGTTTGCAAATGGAATTTCATTTTGGATTCCCATTTTCATATTTGTCTTCACCGAACTCTGCAGTGGGTAGAGCAACTTGATTCTCTTCAGATTTGGAGACTGTTGCAATAAAAGAGAGTTCCTTTGATTATTTTGAATTTTTATCAGATCTCTTCCTTAATATTCCCATATTTATTCACCCAAGATATACCTTCCATCTATTCACTTGCAACTAAAAGAACATGCTCTGGTACCAATTATTGGAAATACTAAGAGGGGGGTGAATCAGTATTTGTTAATTTTAACTTCACAGAGCATTAATTATAATTAGTGTTAAATAAAAAATAAATTAGCAACACCATTCAACAATGAAAAAAATCCAATAAAATATAAAATATATTTTTAGGTGGAAGCCCTTTCGGGAAAAAAACCACAAAACACTTTTAAATATAGGTCTTCAAAATTTGCAACAATTAGGAAGATACAATTTCCAATAATTTTAGCATCAGCTAAATGAGGACCTAGCTCCATGGTTTATAGCCTCCAAACTTAAGGAATATATAGATCCATTATTTACCAACTCCAACTAGAAGGACACTCAAACGCCTAATTTACCAGTTCCAACGGGAAGGATGCTCCAATGCTCTCATTTACTACCTCCAACTAGAAGGATGCACCAACACCCAAGTTTTATTAGCTTTGTCTAAAAGGATGCTCCAACACCTTGTACAAGCTCTAAAATTTCCTATCACCACCCTACTTCCTTAAGGTTTTCTTAGGCTCCAACCTGAATGAGACTCCACTCTCCTGCCTTGCACCACCCAACCACCATGTTCAACAATCAAACCATGTTTCACAATTTTCATATTAGATTCACCTATGCTCAATATAAAAATATTAAAAAAATATATTTTTCTATCAGTATGCAATATTTTCACGAGGTCATCAACTTCTTTTGTTCAAACCCTAGCAACATAAGTGACTCAACTATTTTGAATACATATACATTATAAAACCATACATAAAATGATCAATCTTCATATTAGTTGCAACAATATTTGTCTCCTCAGCCACACAATAAATGTCTTAACAATACTCAAGAAAATGAATTTAAGTCACTACAAATTAAACATCCTCTCATTATAGAGGCATCATACATATGAATATGCACTAGCAACTAATGTCAGTATCATTCAAGAGATGCTCTGTAATACAACCACTGGTACATATTATTAATGTGTAAACAATATTATTTTCTTTGCCTATCATAGCCATTGAATTAGGACATTTTTATTCCTTGCACTATCAAATAATTCCATCAGTAGGTCTTGAAAATACAAGAAATAGGCTTCACTCTTAGCAATACTGACCAACCTTTGTTACTAGCAACACTTCAACTATTGTTTATCCATTTAATCCATTAAATATGTGCATATCTAACATATAAAATCTAGAAAAATATTAGCCATGGTATTATGATCCTTGCTTGTTATATTTATGCTTAGTCCAAATTCTAACTATGCACAATACTACAAATATTTATACATTATACAAATCTTGAAGTCAAATAATCATAATAGTACTTAGGCATTTACTCAACATTAGTTACTTCAAATAGTTTTGATCATTATTAAGAGATTTGTAGCATAATGCAATTATTCAGAAGATTCAACACACAGTTCAAAACCTAGCATGTAACTTCATTACTTGAAAACTTAACAAGTTAAGCATAAACATGAGCTTCCAATCCCAAACGCAATCCATGAGTTTCAAGACATAGATTCTAGAACACAAGATTTGCTATAACAAACACATGCTTTTGTAGTAAATAGTACAAATACCCATGATCGCAATGAGATTAGTGAGTATTTATTTTTGTTTTTAAAGTAATATCTCACACCACTGATTATTGGTTACACTTTCATAAATTATTTTACAATCTTCCACCTATACTATAGTGAAATGACAATAAAAAATTATGTGTCTCACGTGGGGTCATAGATATGAAAAACAAATCCAAGGAATGATGTGTCTTCTACCACAATGGATAGTTTAGGGTTTCATATAATTTTGAAAAAATGAGATAACACCACCATTTTTTTATACTAAAACAAAAACATGAAAAGGTTCTTTCAGCGTACCTTTTACTCCATAATTTGTTGTCAAATTTGCAGTAGAAGGTGGCACAAATAGACTTGAACAATTTCAAAAATTGAGTCTAAAGAGGGTATGGACCCTTGAAGCACACCCTCAATCATACCACTTTATTTCCTTGCACCTTGACCTACATAAGCCTCATGTATGTCCTTGATTATGGCCAAATAGTTCCTTTATTTGCAGCCTAAATAGGCTTAAATTCAACCCTTTTATAGCTATAAATTTGACCTTATTTCTATTGCTTGAACATGCCTAATTCAACATCCTAAAGTGTATTTTATCTGTGGAACGTTCCCTTATTTTATTGCAACCTAACTAGGTCTATATTTAGCCTTATTATTTTGTTTTAAGAAGTCCTAATTAACCTTCTTTCTAGGCCTATATCTATGTCTCAAAATATCTCAATTACTGCAGTCATAATAGACACAAGTTGGCCTATTATTAAAGGAAAAACCAATTAATAAATGTCCCTAGAAAGTATGAAAATATGCCTTAGAAGTGTGATTTAGGATCAGTTAGCATATGCCAAGAGAATTCCTATATTCAATCCAACAAACTGCCTTGGATGACATACTAGAATAGCCTTAGATTCATCCCTAGAATCAAGCTTCAATTTCCCTTAAATACACAACGAAATGCCTTAGGAACATGTTGCCTTCGGTTTTCTCCACAAATTTTTCCAAAATATATCATAAGAAAACTCCAATGAATAACCTTAGCCAAACAAAATCTTAAACCCCAAAAAAAGAATTTGTAGTCTCCGAGCTCCCTTAGATGACATGCTCTACCTCGGCCACCAAAAATTTTAGGGTGAATAAAGATTGTTTTTATTATCTATTTGAGGATTTCAAGCCTAAAATATATAGTGGATGAATTTATTTCTAGAGGGGCCAACTTCAACATTTCAAGGGAGTCGATGAACACAAATTTTGATTTTTCTTTCCAAAAATTAATATTTTTGGAGCCAAAATTTTAATCCATTTTAAGGCCAACTTGACTTTTATCATAAATTTAATGAGGGGCCATAAAAATAATTTGAAATAAAATTCCTTTGACCATTTTTTGAATGAGCCTGAAAATATTAGGTTCATCATTAATGTTTAGGCCAAAACCAACTTGCCACATCATCTATCTTTGGGGGTTTTGACCATAAGAAGGGGCACTAAATTTGAATGAGCATATCCCCTCAACCAAAATGATTTAAGTGATATTCCACATATCATTCGAATAAACACAATGATGAGCTTTATATGATTATGGTCTAGTGATCAAAATTACTGTCCTCTATACACATTTTCGTTAACAACTTCAGGGCATCTAGGGCCTCCCAGGGCTTCTTGCTTCTTATCAATGCAGACTTGATGAATATTAAGAGCACTCAAGTATTAACCCTGGCATAAAGACAACACCATTCAACAACTTTCCCAACTGTTTCTGATAAATTGGGATTGGAAACATATGAAGAGCCATGCATGTGTAAATTATGATGGTGACAAAATAATTATATTTTGATGATAAAAACTTATTATATCTTAAATTTTACATTAAATTTTTATTTTTTATATGATATAAAAATAATTATTTCATGTTATATGATACCCTTATCTATGGGGTACAAATTCTCTCATTTACCTACTCTAATAAATATATTGCTTCACAAAACTAGGTGGGACTCATCAATCCACACTACTTAATGATAAAAAATGTTTTGGTAATAAAATAATAACATCGACTAAAATAATAACACATTAATCTCAAATAAGTTATGAATAAGTTATATTTTATAGGAATTATAATTCTTTCAAATGGGGAGGTGTGATTCGAAATTGGTTAATGAGGAGCTTGAAGCAATTACTGCAATATATTCAATATAAGTTCAACATCAAACTTGTAAAAAATGAATTTAGGTGGGCAGCTTAACATTTAATTTTCCCAACCCTTGAAGTAAATCCAATTGAAAATGTAAACAACTCTATAAATGAGGAGCTTGAAACAATTACTGCAATATATTCAATATAAGTTCAACCTGTCACTTGTAAAAACTGAACTTAGGTGGGGAGCTTAACATTCAATTTTCCCAACCCTTGAAATAAATCCAATTGAAAATCTAAAGAACTTTATAAAATAACAGTTTAAAAATAAAAAAGGACAACAATTTTTTAGAGGAAAACCTTGCAAGGAAGTCAAAGTTGAAAATGCTTCACTATTATTGTGGAGAGCTTAGTATGGAATAGAACTTGTAATGTTATGTTATTTAATGTTGACGCAATCAAATTATTTAAAATTTAATTAAATTAAAAATTAATTTAAAAATTGATATTTATCTCCATTTTTGCCAAATCTATATTAGCTCTATTTTCTTATTTTGATTTTTTTATGAATTTTAATTAATTTCCATTGGGTAGTTGAGGTAAACTTGACTCATATCATATATTTAAATATTAAAATTATATCATTTTAACTTATACACTTTATTTATAAAAATTAAACCAACCTATGCCCATCTTAACTCCTGATCTATCATGCATCGAGAGGGATCAAAGTCGTTGAGGTGCAAATCTTTCCTCAAGTTTAACACTAAAAAAAGAGATTTATACCCCAATGGACTTGATCCTCTCAATACTTCATTTATCCATCATTGAGGTGAATCTAGGCTCGTGTATGCAATAACTTAGGAAAAAGAGAAAAAATTACTATTATTCAACATTTCACTATAATTATTAATGTACAGAGAAGAGAAAAAACATATTAATGTTCAACATTTTAATGTAATTATTTATTTTTAGGATTTTTAATATTTTCTTATCAGTAATAAACAAATATTTTTTGTAGACTTTTTTGTTAATTCATATTTTCTCTAAAGAAATTCACAAATGTTTGTTTGTTATTTATAGTTTAAATAATTTTCCATAAATGTCATTTTTCCTTATACACTTGATATTCAATAATAAAATACATCAACATAATATATTTTATCAAAGATTTATTTTATCTGTTTCAAAGCATAGATTAAATAGATTATATAAAAAAATATTATTTTATTGTTTAAAACATAATTATTAATAGTGACTTTTGTAAAATGGAAAGAGATATCTTTATTTCTCCCAATCCCACATGAAATTTCTACTAAAATCATTAGTATGGATTAATGCATCTCAACTAGGGGATTCAATCTAGGCATTTGCAACCATGAAATTAGCACCAACTATTTTAATCATCAGTATGATTTTATTACACTATAGATTACTTTTTATAGCCTAGCGCGAGGGAGATGAAATTTATTCCATGCTCAATATAGAGTTTACACATGGAATTTAAAATTATATATTTAAATAAAATAAAATAAAAATCATTTAAATATTGTCCATATATAAAATATGAAGTTCCCAATTTAGTTTTATGTGTGTGTAAAATCATTTCAATGTTATTCATATATAAAATAATGATGATGAAAGGAAGAAGAGATGAACACCAAGGAAGATGTCCATTTGAGGGGTGTGAGGCGGGGGGGTAGGGGAGAGAATGTAACATCCCTAGAATTAAACATTATATATATATATATATATATTCAGTAATGAAATGAAGGAAAAAATCCATGCACCTAATCTTATGAAGGAAATAGTGAGTTTAGTTGTCATCAAGAATTAGGGGGGGAGGGGTGGTGAAGATGAATTCTTGAGGAGAAGAACGATGGTCCACCTTCCCAAAAAATTCTTGTTATATCATATTGAAATACTTTACCTCATATGCTAGTATGTCTGAATATGGGTTCCAATTATATTCTTTGCAAAATCCATTTAATTTTGAACATTCTTGAAGATTAGTGTTATATATGTGCATATTGATGTTGGTGGAATGAGAGTTTAGGAGAAATTTGGAAAATTTTAGTGCTTCTTTTTCGTTGATCTCTATGTTCAAATAAATAATGTTAGTAGCTCAGTAGATTAGATTGAGATCAACTCTTACATGAAAAATGTGAAAGAACTAATATTTTTTTCAGGAGGAGTGGATTAAACAAGTTAATGACATATTTGGGAATATAACATATCTCGAAAACATGAATTAGATTTTTCTCATGGTTTCTCCTCTCTTGGATGTAAAACCAGAGGCATGCATACCCCACTACATCTCTTTGGGGCCTTACCACCATTGGGCACTAGATAAAATGGGTTGCAGCCTCTTCTTCTGATAAATAATTTGTCCTACCAAACCATAAGGGTGTTACTCATAACTCACTTTGTAGGCTACCTCGTGTGCACCTAGGATTAAACTAAATGTAATGGATTTTATGGTACGCATGATATAGCTATTGCATGGAAAATTATTTCCTAGAAATATTTACGGGGGGGTGAATTAGTATTTCATTTCAGATCGAATTTTACTTAGTTTATTTTTTCTTTTCAAAGTTATGTAAACCATAATTTCATTAGTAGCACATTATCCAACCCTTAATCATTATATTGACCATGTTTCAAAATATTTCACACTGGACCCACCAGCTAAATCAAACATAATTAAAAACTTGCAAGCCATATTTCATCCAATTTTCAAACTGGACCAACAACAACCATTATGCTCAATTATTGAATACCAAAAACAAATGAACCATCAAACCCAAATTCTTGCAAAAAATATTTGAATTAGCAAACAAAAATTCTCAATAATTCATCAACCTCTAGCTCATAAATATTGTCAAATATCAAGCCAAAATATTTCTCATCAACACCCTCAAATACCAAGTTAAACTCTTTTCTCATCATCACTGTCAAATACCAAGTAAAAATATTTTTTCATCAAATTTCAAACCATTTTCACTATTCATAGCCAATCCAAGCATGAATCCATGAACAACACTTTCTCTCTCAACAAATACAAAACCCTTATCAAGACAAAATGTTTTCCACAACCCTAATAGTAAGACATAGGAATAATCAAATCATACCAACATACTGATCTCATCATGTTAACTTAACAAATAAAAAACACAAATATCATTAACTCATTATACTCATTAGCATATTAGTCTCAATATTAATCATGTAAACAACCCGTGCAAAACAATAATGTTAGTCACTGAATTCTGTTATAGCATTCTTCAAGCACCCATTCATCATTTCAAGATCCAATCTGTATTTGAAAATCATGACTACAAAAAAATAAACTATTCAACAATTAGGATCCCAACACATCACGTTATGCAAAATATACATTAATCACAAGCAAAAACTACCTCAAATAGTGATAACTATCAATACTTCTACAAGAACCCATACATAAACATCTCAAGCACAAAATAATCATTCATTGCAAGATGGAAAAAGGACAAATATCAACAATAGATACATAAGAAAACTCTATCCCATGAGTTTGTATCACTGATATAAGGTCAATAATATATGAACCTATCCATAAGCCACAACACTTTTGTCATTCTAGTAAATCAACTCATTACATTCTAGATCCTCTACATATTTATCTTTTCCATAGGTTATGTACCTCTTTTTCAATCCTTCAATAAAAAATCAAACATTAGGGAACAATCGACAACATATATGATCCTTTATCTTACACAATCCTTTGTCACAAACATAGAATATAGATTGTAACAACAACAAGAACCGGACAAGTTAGCAAAGAAAGTTTCTACAAAACAATAAGTTTGATTCTAGTCCTACAATAAACAAGTAAGATACCACAAATTATTTCTCATACAAACTTTGTTCATATGCTTCATATTGATCTCATTAGCTTAAATGAATCAAATATCATAATCAAATATGCATTGAAACAATATATCAAAAATTCCCCTTATATTCAGAAACAAAGTAATCAAACCATTAGATATAACCCATGCAAACGAATGACCTCACATATTAAAATAAAGACAAATAAATGAATATATCTAATATATATCCTTTAGATATGCCATTAAAAGATATATCTTAATTTCCTCCTTATGCCCTAGTGCACACATGTTCCATAACAAATCACAAACAACACAAAAAATGCAGACCATGTGTTAATAAAATTCATTCTCCATTTATATCCATATCGTATTTCCAAAACCTTAGGAATTTCCACGAGATTTGTTTACGACAATTTTTTATGGGATCAAATGGGCATTACTCAACCTTCTGCTCAATAATAACTTGGAAAATTCCATGGTTTCGACACGAGTTTTTATTTTTCAACACTTACAAGAAGTATTGTTGCCTCTCCTTTTGGGAACAGTGTTATAACGCTCATATTGAACTAGAAACACATGTTATCCTAGTGTGTAATTATCCTCTTGCACAATAAACCTACGTTACCCTAACTTCAAGCCATAAATGCAGTCAATCCTCAATCAAACTTTCTTCAAACTTTTTGGATGCCTTCTTCAAAAACTATAGGTCCTGTAAAGTCTTGTAAAGGCTTCAAAAACACCTTAAAAACCTTGTTAAACCTTCCTTAATTAGTCACCTATGACCCCTAAAAATTTTACCCCAAATTTCAATTTCAAGAATCTACAAACCTTGTCCATCCACCTACATTTTCTTTAGACCTTGTGCAACCTTATGTACCTTCTAGTAAGACTACTACAAATCCACTACAATTCTAAAGAGTCATCATCCATCCATCTCCTAGCTATGCACATTAATAATAGTGTCATAGTCTAACAAGATCATGATGACATAATGTAACAAGAAGGTGATCTAAGTTAACATCCGATTTGATATTAAGGTCAACTCATTAGCGATAATGCCAAAAATTACCCCCTTTATACTTGATGTCAACCTGTTTCAAAACACCTAGTGCTTCTCTTCCCCTTTGAGATAAAGGGAAAAGGCCAGTACGAGGCTAAGATAAGTACTCCCCATGAAATGCCCAACATGATAAAGTTGATCTTCTAATAGAAGCTAATGTGAAATAAGGAAGTATATTGCAAGACAAGTATCTAATCAATAACATAATATCTCATGTTTACCATTATCCCCCTAAGTATATATTAGGTTGAAAACATACAAATAATTTCACTACTACAATAAACTCTTGTCCCTAGTGTAAGTGAATGATTGACAATTGACTAAAGGCGTTCAATGATATCAAATACAAGTACAAAGCTCCTTGGAAAAAATACATGTTTATAATAAGAGTGATATATTACTCTTCTACAAGCATGATTATCACTAACATATGAACCATGAGTACATGGAATCCAATTACATCCTTTCATCAAATGACCCCACTTTTACAATGCATGTTCGACCCAATGTGTCATTCTATGGTCAATGTACCAAAGTATGAAATAATGTTGATGCACATGCTCTTCTAAATGCATGATCAAATGAATGAGATGTGACAAATACATGGCATCCATGAACAATGATATGTTCTCTATGAAGTTATAGGTTTCCTGTACAGAAATTACCTACCAATGAAATCTTAAAATAGAAAAATAAAAAATGGAAAGAACATAAAAAAAAATATACAAAAATATTTTCCCCTGTATCCAAAAATTGGGACTACGAGATTTATTCTTTATTATATTCCTTTCAATGTTACAATACATATATATATACATATACATGTCAAATAATTCTTAAACCCCAATCCATAACAACAGATTAGAACATAATCGTAGTTCCCTTGACCAAATCTACAAAATACCATGGGCATAAAAACCATCGTGCCCAGAACCATGTGCAAAACCCATGCAAAAAAGCATGGGTACATCTACCCACCATATTTGGGGCCACCCCCCATCCTTGTGTCTGCCCACCTATTATTGGGTTTGCATAAAAAAAATCCTAAGGGGATCCCCCAGATCCTGTGTAGTGGGGATGTCACCCCCTTGCAAATCCCCAACAAGGGGTGTTTTCCACCCTCCTTGTGACCCCCCCGATATGCCCAACGTAACATACACCATGTGAGGCTACTCGTGGAAAGAATATAACACACACCAAATATAAAATATATGGAATATGATTACACATGGTTACTTTACATAAATGATAATTTCAACAACAATATGTGTGGAGTTCTCATCAACCTAAAAAATAAATCTCAAAGAAGACCCTTTTGCGCAACACAAGCCATTAGTATAGTAGTACAATGAGACTGATTAGCGACGTATCAAATACCAATAAATCAATGAAATATGTATATCATCAACCCAAATAGAATTAAATAGTGACAAAAACATATATATCCTCCTCATCAATGAATATGCCAACCAACAATAAGCAATGCATCAAGGAAGAAATGTAAGAAGACTAATCTCTACAAAATAAAAAATAATATAGAATGAGACACCATGAACTCGTCATCCATTAGGCATCATCAATAGTTTGATAATTCCTACAATAAACCATTTTCAAATATGTAGTTCCATTGCTCCTTGTTTTTCTTGTAAGGAATCATAATGCCAACAATGAACTATCATAAGCATATGAGATGCTCTCTCTAGACCTGTGTCAATCCTTCACCTCACAATATATTTACAACATGTAACATTAGAACCATAAATAATATTCATCAAAATAATAGGCATAATCTAACAACACATGGAGTCATCACTAAAGTTGAACCCGAAAACATATAAAAATTCTTTTCATGCATTGCTCCCCCTGAGCTCATGCACCTCTCATCTGTTTCTGCTATCATTTTATAAACTTGCATGAGGTACAATGGAATATAGTGGGGACTATATTACCATATTCTTAATTTGAAGAGGAGGAGACTATCCTCTTATGTTTGTATAAATGTTTCTTTAGTTCATATACTTTGTCTACATTTTTTATTCATTTTCCTAGTACCTTTCCAGTGTCCTATTCTATAATTTTGCATCATATTTAGGTAAATATAACTACATTCCCTTTATCATTTATTTTTCCTTCACTCATAATGATTTTTTTATCCCTTGAACCAACAATACATGAGATTATTTTGTATTTATAACATCAAGATCAGCTCTACCTTTTCCTAGAACCTTTGTGGCTGCTTTATTTCAAAGAATTACTTCACCACCCTTTGATTTCTTGAGAGAATTAAACATGCTCTTATTTCTAGACATGTGATGAGAGAATTGTTGTTTATGTACCAGTAATGTTATTGTTCTAGTGCGCACAAATAAGGATCACATTTCACTTGTTTCTCTTCCTTTTTCTTGATATTATAAATGTTGATGGATATGTTATGAAACCAACTCCAAAAATAGAAGAAAGGGGAGATCAAAAACTTAGAAATAAGCCACTTCGAGGGGGAAACCTCCTTTACAATAGATAAATGAATAAATCTTGGATGATATAAATGACAAAACCTCCTTCTATATATAGGAGTCCATGGGGTCACAATATAATCCTAGCCAACTTAAAAATAATAATGTAAGGGCACAATAATAAAAATATTGGGGTTACAGTGGTACAACAATAACAATAAGGGGGCTACACTAACAACAATAAGGGACTACAATAGTAATATAGGGACCTAAAATGCCCCTCTCCTTCAAAAAAGTGTTTCCCTCAACACTTGAGTAGCTATGGGTGCTTCTGTATAAAATTCTCATCCTCCCATGTAGAATCTTCAGTAGGTAAGTTCTTCCACTTGATGAGATACTCCGAAATTGATTGATTTCATAGCTTTCGAATTCTTGTTTTCGTCACTGCTTCAAGTTCCAATATGATTTTTCCTTCTTCATCAAGTTTTTTCAATATTGTTTGAACTGGAAGTTTTTCACATATAACCGTATTTAAGCATGAAACATGGAAAATTGGATGCACTTGCGACGAAGCAAGAAGCTCCAATTTGTATACCATAGTACCAATATTTTGCAACACCTTCTAAGGACCATAGTACTTTGGCTATAATTTATTATCCTTCTTAGCTTGGTTGAGGGAAATTTTTTTGTATGGTTGTAGCCATAAAAATACCCAGTCTCCTACATCAAAACTTCTCTTGTTGTGATGTTGATCTGTCTGTTGTTTCATTCGATTTTTTTCCTAATTTAGGTTATCCTTTAAGAGTTGGAGAACTTCTTGTTGATGCTCGATGTGATATTCCACTACTTGAACCTTAGATTTTTCTCTTAAAGATAGTGTGATGGACGGTGGATGATATCCATAAAGTTCCATAAATGGGGTCATTTTTTCTACAATATGAAAGGAAGTGTTATACCACCATTCAGCGAGAGGTAACCACTTGACTGATTGCATTTGTTTATTAGAGACAAAACAACAAAGATATCCTTCCAAAAAATTATTCACTATCTCAGTTTGACCATAGGATTGAGGATGATATGATGAGCTATGAGCTAGTTGAGTACCCAAATAAGAAAATAATTCCATCCAAAAATATCCAGTAAAAATGGGATCTCTGTCATTTACAATAATGTTTGGGTTTCCATGTAGCTTTTGAATTGTTTCCATAAATGTAGTACAATTGTACTTGCTTTAAATGGATGACATAATGCACAAAAGTGTGCATACTTGGTACGTATATCAACTACCACTGTGATGACACTCTTTCCTTCGGACTTAGGTAAATCTGTGATAAAATCCATTGAAATATCCTCCCAATGTTGACTTGGAATGGATAAAGGTTGTATAATACACATGGTCTTAATTGTCTCAACTTTATTTTGTTGGAAAACCAAACATTCCGCCACAAAATTTTGAATATTAGATTTAAGGCCATCCCAAAAATATTATTTCTTGACCTTGTGGTAAGTTTTTAAAAATCCTGAGTGTCCTCCTAAAGGAGAAGTGTGAAATTCCAAAAGAATATTTTGTTTTAGTTGGGAATTATTACAAAGATAGAAGTGATCTTTGTAACATAAGGAATCATTTTTCCAACTAAATGTATTAGATGTACTAGGATCTTGCTGTAACTTTTGAATGAGTGTCCATGCTTCTTCATCCTTCTGCCATTCATCCCTTGCTTCAGTTATCCAATCTGGTTGGATAATAGAAATGGCACAAAGCAATGCTTCCACCTCTTCATTCTTTCTTGAGAGTGCATCTGCAACAACATTTAGCTTCCCTTTTTTGTAGATGATTTCAAAGTCATAACCCAACATATTTGTGACCCATTTTTGCTACTCTTATGAATATAGTCTTTGTTCCAACAAAAACTTAAGACTATCTTGATCATTTTTTACCTTGAAATGTATTCCCATTAGGTAAGGTCGCCATTTCTTTAGTGCATGTAGTATTTCTAACATTTCCTTCTCATAAATATCTTTTTGTAAATACTTTCCTTTGATTGGATGACTTTCAAAAGTAATGGGTATTCCTTCTTGCATTAAAAAAAAAAATTTCCATTTCCTGAGGCATCGCATTCCATAATAAAGGTTTTTGTGAAGTCTAGCGTAGTTAAGACTGGTGCTAGGCACATTGCCTCTTTAAGATGATCAAAGGCCTTAGTTTCTTCAGGAGTCCATGAAAATGCATCTTTCTTCAATAATGTTGTTATAGGTGCTGCTAGTCTTCCATAATTATTAACAAACATGCAATAATAACCTGTTAACCCAAGAAATCCATGCAACCGCTTTATGGTTGTGGGGAATTTCCATTCCTTAATGGATTTAATTTTGATAGGGTCTACCTTAACACTCTCGTGAGATACAATATGACCCAGATATTCCACCTCTTGTACTCCAAAGAAATGTTTGGATAATTTTGCATATAATTTTTTCTCCTCCAATAGTTTCAGCACCATGTCAACATGTTTAACATGATCCTTCCAAGACTTGCTGTAGATTAGTAATCATCAAGAAATACAAGCACAAATTTTCTAAGGAAGGGTTTGAAAATGAAATTCATCAACCCTTGAAATGTAGAAGGTTCATTGGTAAGGCCAAAAGGCATGACCAAAAATTCATAATGACCCTCATGAGTGCGAAATGTTGTTTTCAGAATATATTCAGTCTTCATTCTAATTTGATGATATCCTGAACGAAGTTTCAACTTGGTAAAATAAATTTCTCCATCTAATCCATCCAATAATCCATCAATCATAGGAATGGGAAATTTATATTTAATAGTGAGCTTATTGAGCTCCCTATAAGCCGGACACATGTGCCATGATCCATCCTTCTTTTGAACCAATACTACTGGAGCTGAGAAAGAAATTTGACTAGGTTGAATTATACCAGCCTCTAACATTTCTTCAATCATAAATTCAATTTCGCCATTTTGGACATAAGGATATCTATAAGTCTTGATGTTTAGAGGAACACTTCCTGCAATCAAATGAATAGCATGATCATGATCACGAATAGGTGGGAGTCCTTTGGGAGTTTCAAACACCTTGGAATGATTTTCCAAGACATTTTGGAGATATGGAGAAATAGATAATTTTTATGTTGGAAATTCTAGTGAGCATAATTGTGAAATTACTCCTCGTTATTCTTTATTCATAATATTTGTTATGACATTAGAGCTTATTATCTTTCCGGGCTTCCCTGCAATACCCCGTAATTCGACTTCCTTTCCTTCCGAAAAAAATTCCAAGAAAAGTTCTTGAAAATTAAAAGCTACCGTCCCAAAATATTGTAACCATTGTACTCCTAGTACAACATTAGAACCTCCCATTGGAATGGAAAGCATCAGACTATTAAATACATATTCCCCCATGCTTAGCTTAATATTATGGAATTTTCTAGAGCAATTTATAGTTCCTCCATTTGCAACCACCACTTGACATTTTGGTGTTGGGTATAGGAAACAATTCAATTCCTTGGCTACCTTACAATGAATAAAATTATGGGTACTACCCAAATAAATCAACACTATTACCTTTTTCTTCTTGATAAGTTCTTATATCTTGAGAGTTTGAGGAGTGGTAATTCCTTCCAATTCATTACAAGATATGGTCAGAATCATTTCTTCTTCTTTCAGGGTTGGTTGCTGGTGTATATCCTCTTATTTTTAAGTTTCTTATTCATTTTCTTCCTCCTCTTCACAATCTATGTAAAATAATTCCTTCTCAGCACACTTATAACCTTTAGTGTATTTTCTATCACAACTGTAGCAAAGCCCTTTTGCTCTTTTTTCTTCCACTTTTTGTGGTGTCAACCTTGTAGGTTGTGGAAGTCTAGGAGTAGCAACACTTCCATCTTTATAGATTTCAGTGGTAGGATTCCTTGTCGCCATAATTTTACATTCAATCTTTCTTGCCGACCTAAATGCCTTCTCCAATGAATTAGGTTCCCAAATGAAAACCCCATGTTGGATATTATCCTTTAAATTCCCTCTGAAGACATCAATCCTATGTTCCTCTAGAATATCAGTTACCCTTATATTCAATTTTTGGAAGTCCTCAATGTGCTCCACCACTAAACCCTTTTGTTTGAGATTTATCAATTGTCTAAAAAAGGTGTTTCTCTTTGTATCCTCATAATGTGCTATCATTTCCTCTGTAAAAATTGACCAAGTGACAATTTTTTTACGGGAAAAAAGGCATCGATACCATATAAATGTATTTTTTCTAAATATAAAGTTGCAATGCATAAATTTTTTGTTTTTTACACATGATTGAGATCAAAATATTGCTCCATCTATACTATCCATGTTACAGGATCCTTGCCATCAAACTTCTTGATATCGATCTTTCACTACAAGGAAAAGACCCTCTAGCAGATGTTTTTGAGGAACCCCTTATAAAAAATAGCCTAGACATCCGTTTTTAGCAGAGGTTACTAGAGGGGGTTGGCGGGGTGAGGTTTTTGCAGATGTTTTTCTTCCAGTGCGTTTATCATCCTAAACCGCATCGGTGCGTTCAATTAGAAAAAGCACTGGTGTGCACAAAATGTTGGCACACCAGGACACCGTGTGCTCGGTACAAACCTACTGGGTGCATCTTATTACTGTAACGCACCAATGCTTTACAAATGTTCCACACCTGTGCATCCTAAAACCCCACGCCAAAACTGAAGCAACCCAGTGCAGTTTTAAGAAACCGCATTGGTGCGCCTATAAAACTCGTGCACCAGAACAAGGTTAAATAAAAACAAAATTATGGCCAAAAATCCAATTTTTTCAATTTTTAGTGCTCCAGAGCTTTCAAACACTAATGAAAATTTACCTCATGTGAGGTACCCTACCATCGGTGTTCCCATTGCATGCATTGTTGTTGTCCATTAGCCACGATCTCCATTTTGAATTTTGCAAAACGATGGGAAAATTTAGTTTTGAAAATTATACAACCAATATACCTCCTCGAAGACCAAATGTACGGGTATTTTCCTGGTTTTTTCGTAATTAAACCTTTTAGCAGATTAGTTTTTTAAAATAGCTTAAAATTCACCTTATTTAAAAAAAAAATTGCCACGCGGTGCAGTTAAGCCGTTCAGCTTGCACTGGTTCGCGATGCTGCCTGTAAATTTATAGGTCGCACCGTAATTGATGCTAATGGTACCCATACCAATTTTGGGGTAGTATCGAAATGAGGCACCATGATTTTTTAAAATTAAAAAAAGTGCGGTGTGGTCGGTTACCCAGTCGCACCGTTTACCATGTCGAATTACAGGAATGCGGTGCGTTGACGGAAATATATTCCCTGGGGTGGGTATTTTTGTCATATCACCTCCACCCCAACTTGACATAGTCAACGGTGCGGTCATGTAAATGAAAATATCGTTGAATATGTAGTGATGTCAGGAGGGCGGTGCGCTTCCTAAACTATACGCCCCGGGGCGTATAGTTTGGTCAGCACACCACTGTTCCAACACTGGTACATAGTCAACGGTGCGGTCTGTTATACCACTGCACCGTTGACCTTGTAACAATACCAAGAGGGTGGTGCACTAAACATTTACAGGTGCAGTGCCTTCGGTGCGCTGAAAATTTTCAGGTGCACCGCCTCTGGTGTGCGACAAAAAAGGACACATCATTACTGGTGCATGCCTGTTTTTTGTGGCACATCGACTAATTTTATTTTTTGTTTTTTAATTATATATGTATATTCCAAAATACACGTCTCATTTACTAAATTTTTTTTTTTTAATATGTCAATCATTCAATGACGTCAAAGAAGAGAAGAGAGGGAACAACAACAGCAATAGGAAGACATGTATAACATGGTTTTCCTGTGGGAGGCACGAGAGAGCGAGATAAATATGTACCCTCACCTTATTACAATATCCACCTAGGGGTCCTAAGGTAGATAGGCCTCTTCATGTTCTATGAGGAGGCCATATCCCTAAAGGGCCATGGTGTGTTTTTGTGACATATTCTCTGCAGGTGGAATGCCCACCTGTAGGCTTTCTGGGTTGGTCCTAACCAGTGGTACGCGCCCACTGAGGAGGACATATATTTTATTACCGGCCTATCGAGGAGAGGTGTGGATTTTCCCTTATTCCCAGAGATCCTTGTTGGATATGCAACAGGGATTTAGTTGGTGTACTCCCAGAGATACATTAGCACAGATATATTGTCTCCTTCAGATTTTTATGTCTTTGGAGTTTAGTTACGTATGGCTTCATTTGGTGGAGAGGGGGTGAGGTGCCTCTCACTACTTATTTTGGCTATTGTACACCATACCAGCGATGGGAAATGCATTAGTTGCTTGTTTCTATTTTATGTTGATTCTTTATTACAAGAGCCACAACTTGTGAGGTGGTCCACCATTTTTTTTGCGGCACTTCTATACAGCTTTAGATAGATGTCGTGCTCAGGCACAAGGGAGGGTGAACTTCCCTTTTTTCTTCAGAGTTATTTTGTTTATTTTTTGAGAGGTTTTGTAGACATGAGGCCGACTTTTTTTCAGAAGCCTTGTAGGCCGATGTTGCATGTACAGATGCAGATGTGGGGAAAGATGATTCCCAAGAGGGGAAAGTCAGAGTTTTCTACGAGGATATCACATGATGCACTGGAGTTTCTAGCTAGTGTTGACGAGCATCCATTCGTTCTGGTCCCCTATCTGTATGCTAGTTTGGAGTGGCGAGGGTGTGCCAACACCCTCTTCACAGATGATGAGCCGTCGGATGATAGAGGTAATATTACTATTTTATTTAAATTTATTCTAACATGTTCTTTAACTTGTTTTATTAATCTATTTACTGAAGTTTTCTAATTATTATTGTGTACTTATATATGTTTTATAGACATTGGGTCATTTGATGGCGATGAGATTCCACCTCCACAAAATGATCTAGGTGTAAATCCTGATGATGATCAGGATATGGCAGATGCTGAGGATCAGGCTGGTGCATAGAGACCTGGTCCTCATGGTGCACCAATACCACCTTTTTCTAGGTGTATAACTAACAGTAGATTGAGGATGGAGTTGGGTGACCAACTCTATGCAGTGTTTGTGGAGGTGGGAGTGAAGCCCACCACTATGAGAGAGATACAGGCTGATGCTACATTGGTATAGATGTGGAGAGGCATGCCATGTGACATGTTCGCCCTGATGTGACATGTCATAGGATCTATGAGCTTAGTTATGCAGTTGACGAGGGCCCTTCGACGTAGGTTTGGTTGAGATGAAATACATCAACAGTTGAGAAACGACGCATCATCTGATGATCACAATAAGGGGAGTGATCATCGTTCACCTGACATCGTAGATGAGCATCTTGGAGCATCGACCAATAGTCATGATGGAGAGCAGGCTGGACCATCTACGGCGAGTTAGCCTTCTCAGCCTACAACATTCATCATTCATGTTCATGAGCAGGTTGGACCATCCACATCGACTCATCATGATCAGCAGCCTGCAACATCCAGCAGTACTTGTGATCATGAGTAGGCAGGATCATCAACCATGTCAAGTCATCATGAGTAGCCAACAGTTGATCCTGATCAGCATGAGGCACCACCAGATCAACAGGCACGTGATGATGATCGACATCTTTCTGAGCTTGTCAAGGCTGCACCATTGACTGAGCAAGCTTCGACTAGTACTAATATTGATGATGTACCACCAACTGATATTTGACATTTATATTATAGTTTTATATTTTTGACATTATATATATCTATATATATATATATATATAGATATATATATAGTCCATGTATTTTATGTTCATGTTGCAGTTGTACTTAATTTACATGTTGGTGATCATCATGATGTGTATATTGTTAGGTCATGTTAGATATGTTCATTTAATGTGCAGCTTACAGATAGATGTGTATGTGATAGCAGTTATTTGACATGAGATGTATATTTGATGTTTGTGTTGTGATGATGTTATACAATGCTAGTTGTGTTTTGTTAAATGATCATGATCACAATGATTGGATGATATTAGCGAATTTGAATGTGTTTTTTAGTCAAATATGATGTTTGTAGGATGGTTATCATGATCGTGATGTTTATTTAATTTAATATTAAATCATGATATTTATTAAATATTATGTCGTGATTGTAATTAAAATTTTAGTTTTAATTGTATATAAAATTGTAAAATTGTATTTGTATTTGTAATTGTAATTGTATGTAAAATATTTGTAAACTTTTAATTATAATTGTAATATTTAATTTATTGTGAAATGATTGTAATTGTAATTTCAATTGTAATTATATATATGTAAAATGGTAAAATTGTAATTGTATGTAAAATTCTAAAATTGTAATTGTATTTGTAATTGTTATTTTAATTGTAATTGTAATTGTATGTGAAATTGTAAAATTGTAATTGTAATTGAAATTGTAATTGTAATTGTAATTGTAATTGTAATTTTAATTTTAATTGCATGTCAAATATTTGTAAAATTTTAATTGTATTAATGTGAAAATTTTAATTGTATTAATGTGAAATTATTTTATTAGAGATTTTAAAATTGTAAATAATTGTAAAATAATAAATCTATAATAATAGGAATTTTTGTAACATAATAAAGTTTAGAAAAGAATGAAAATAAATTCATGTATTTTAGAATTATCATTATTTTATTATGATCTTACATACAAAAAAAAAGAACTCTATATAGTACGCCATTGTTTTTGAGATCGCCATAATTGCAGATTATCAAGTGAAATATTGACTTTAACATTAACACAATGCAAATTACCAATTAATTCAAAATAAATATTATAATGTTTCGAAAAAAAGAGTCTTATAAGTTATAAGGTAATTAAGTCCTCTTCTTTATAAAAACCCATCTTAAAAAGTATAAATATTGATGAAATAACACATGTACCATATAACTCTTTGATCTCATGGTCACCCTCATTATCTTCCAACTCGCATGGCATGATAACACTATTGTTCTAAAAAATATGTTTTGATCTAGCATCATGTCTCAATACGAACCACCAATCCCTATCCAACACATCTGGGTAAAAAAACACCTGGTTGAAATGTTTGGGGAAAACATAGGGCTCCTTATGTTCATCCCACATCTTTCTAGAGTTGATACATATCAGCCTACTATCATGATCTTCCTTTACATTATTCCAATCAAAGGTGTCCCACCACTTGCACCTAAAAATAACACATTGGAAAGAATAGAAATACATTTCAATGATCTCTTGTATCTTTCCGACGTAACCTAACATCCCTCGTACTAGGTTTTGATCATGGTGGCTAGATCGACTAGATTGATCGAACTCGACTTCACCCCACAGTCTTGTGTCATGTGTCCATTATCAGCATTTTCTATGTGAAAATGTTTTCCATATGCCCAAATAGATGGGAACAAATGCACCTATAAAAAAATAAAAAAATAATTGTGTCATGTGTCATATAATAACCCAATAGTTAAAATATGAAATATAGATGTAATTACATTTGAAAGGTGCATTATTAAGTTTCAAATGTACATATAAATTAAATAGATTATTACCGATTTGGTGCACCCAATCCCTACGTTTAGCGCATCCTCTTTAGCACGCGGGTAACGACCGGTTGCACCGTATTTCTCACTGACTTTGTCAGCAACCCAACTGTTGGGGCATATTTTTGACATATTTTCTTTTAAATGATCGGGATAATGCACACTTCTACTATTCAACCATCTAAATTCTTTCATGTCACTATCCCATTTCATCCTCTTTTTTTCATACAATGCGACCCATGGTTGTGTCACTTTGGAATTGTACAGAACAATTTTATTGATTCCTTCAATTTATGCATTCGTTGATGAAATAAAACCAAAATTATGTAGTACATAGAGATCAAAATATACATTATATCTAATTTCAACATGAATATTTACTTTCTGTAAATTTGAAAAGTTATAAGTCACTTACTCTTTATCAGGTAATTTTTTCCATTCGTTTGGAGCAACTCCCCTTCTCTTTTGTCTTCATCCCTTTCATCGTCCCAAATTTTTGCACCTAATCTATTGTTGATATACTTGATGTACTCACTGGCATAATAGAAAGACTCATACGATATGTACCCCTCGGGTTTTTCCCTTTGTCGAACAAAACCTTTCAATTTTGTCGTGTACCTCTCTAAGAATAATGTCCAATGAAAAGAAACCACCCCAACTAATTCAACCTCATCTACTAGGTGGATTAGAAGATGAACCTACAAGTCCATGAAACTCGTTGGCAGTTCCTTATCAAACATACAAACAATCTCAACTATTTGTTGTTGCCATCGTGGAATGCTAGCCACATGAATCTCCTTTGACATGATCCAGTTACAAATGAAGATAATTTATATATGGAATGTCCTAGGTATTGAGGGAATTCATGTTTCACACACCCACACATGAACAAAGGATAATGACACTGTAAATTTATAAACACGTGCAATAATATACAAAATTAGTTATGTTTTATGATCCCTGCATGGGATAAAATTTATTAATATAAAAAATAATAAAATCATGCTTTTGAAATTATACGTACTCTTAGAATATTCAAATGGTCATGCGATTTCAACCCCGAAAAATGGTCATCCACGGTGAATCAACGTCGTAGCGAAGACCCGTATGAAGATGGCACCCTCACACCCATTATAACTTCCTTTGCCAAAGAAAGATCATCTTTTTTTTAAATCCATGGGACATCACCTTCTTTGAAATACCATGAATTAGAAGGACCAATGCTTGCCTCTGATCCTATACTTTCTAATCATCTTGGCCAATGTTACTTTTTAATTTCTGAAGTAATAATATCTTTCCTAACAACCAATGTATCACTTTGTTTCGATGATATGTGCCTCCATAAAGAAGATGAATTTTTTTAAAATATATGCATGGGATCTAATAAGTGGGTAATATTAAGATGCTCCCAATATGGTAGGTTATAAAAGATAGATTTCCTTTTTCATCCCAATGGGAAATTTCTCAACATAGGTGTCGAAGAATTCTGGATCATTGAACATAAGATCCCCATTTGAATCGAACATTTCTATGAACTCCTTCTCCTTCTCTCTCTCATATGATCTAAGCCATTCAGCTGGTGTCTTTATTGGATGCTTTTGGGTTCTCTCTCATTTACCATTGAAAGCGGATGCTGCTCTTCTGTAAGGGTGTTCTTTTGGGAGGAATACCCTGGAGCAGTCATACATTGGATTTTGTAAGTCATTGGACCATCTAGCTTTCAGAGAAGGTTCCCAACATTTACTTCCAAAATACCCTTTTGTTACAAGACCTGTGAGACTATTGTATACAATTTATATGCATGGAACGTTAAGAATATCATGAAGATCAAAAAAATTACAAATAATTAAATAACTAATATGCGAAAGAATATTGTTACATATATAAAAAAATCAATAAACATGTAATTTACCAGATCATACTCCTAAGCTTGGATAATCATGTGTCATGTAAGCACATATGACATACAACATAAAACTCCTCTCTGTTGTGATGGGTCTTAATACATCATATAAATTTATCTCATCCCATAATTCCTTCAATTCATCTACCAGTGGTTGTTGGTAGACATCCATATTCTTCACTTGTCTTCTACCAGGGACTATGAGAGCCAACATAAGATGTTCATTCTTCACGGACAACCATGGGGGATATTTTTATTGATCACTACTATAGGCCAAACAAAATAGTTGGTATTCTGGAGGGAATATGGGTTGACGCCATCCATGGCTATGCTGAGTCGTAGACTTTGTACTTCGTCCTTGAATTTTTTGGGTAATGTATACTCTATATGTTTCATGGATATTGAATCAGTTGGGATTCGCATAACTCCCAACTCACCTTTGTGTGAGGCATGGCATCCCTGTAACATAGCTAATTATTTGCAATGAAAGAGCCTTTGAATCCTTTGGATTATAGGCATGTGCCTCAATATCTTAAAAGGAGGACCACGTGATTTACCCTTCTTTTTTTATTTATCATACCTGTTATGCCCACATTTTGGACATATCCCTTTGTCTGCATATTCTCCTCTATATAGAATACAATCATTTGTACATGCATGATATTATATGTAATCAACACCC
The DNA here is from genome assembly GCA_034641835.2 of Pinus albicaulis. NCBI lineage: Eukaryota > Viridiplantae > Streptophyta > Pinopsida > Pinales > Pinaceae > Pinus > Pinus albicaulis. The sequence continues at coordinate 868,923,306 of CM076574.1, forward strand.
AATATTTTTAACAATTTCTTTACCTCTTCACAGCTACCGGGCAAGACATTATCACTCAGAAGAACCTTATCTTTGAATAACCAGCAGTTGGTGATCATGGAAAATATTAAATGTACATTAATGCCGATATAATTATTAACGTTCATAAAATTGACCATTTTTAATGTTCATTGTGTGATTATATTTCTCAAATTTATATAAGGGAGGAATTTATGGTAACTTACCTCAAAATTTTCGAGAAACATGCATTTGACAAGCCAAAATTTTCTTTCAAGTTGTAAAGTAACATTTTTGTCCCCAACTAGGTAGAATTTGACTGACTGCCAGGTCCAAAGAGACGGGTGGTGGAAGCAAATTTAAGGCTTTCGAAAAAGGTGTCAACAATATGAGCATCATCCCCTAGCTGATCATCATTTTGGAATGCATCTACTAACATTGTCTCCATGGCAGTCATATCCCTTAAGAAATCATCCATACCAACCTCTATTTGATTGCCTCCATTTCCAGCTTGTGAATAAATACTATTGTTGTATTCATTCCTAATTGGTGAATCTGGACGTAGCAGGAATTGAATCAGTGGTTGATTCAACCATTCTTGGTATCATTCCTCTCCAATGTTGTGTAACCAGTTCCAAAAATAGAAGAAATGAGATATCGACGCCTTAGAAATAAGCCACTTCGAGGGGGCAACCTCCAATACATTACATGAATGAACAATTCTTGGATGATACAATTTACAAAACCTCCTTTCTATATATAGGAGTCCATGGGGCCATAATGTAATCCTAGTGGGCCACAATGTAATCCTAGCCGACCTAACAATAATAATTTAAGGGCACAACAATAACAAAATGGGGGTTACAAGGGTACAATAATAACAATAAGGGGGTTACACTAATAACAATAAGGGACTATACTAGTAATATAGGGACCTAACATGCCCCTCTCCTTCAAAAAAGTGTTGTCCTCAACACTTGAGTAGCTCTGGGTGCTTCTGTATAAAATTCTCATCCTCCCATGTAGAATCTTCAGTGGGTAAGTTCTTCCACTTGATGAGATACTCTGAAATTGACCGATTCCGTAGCTGTCGAGTTCTTGTTTCCATGACCAATTCAGGTTCCAATATTATTTTCCCTTCCTCATCAAGTTCTGGCAATATTGTTTGAACTGGAATATTTTCACCTATAACCTTCTTTAAGCATGAAACATGGAAAACTGGATGTACTCGTGAAGAAGCAGGAAGCTCCAATTTGTATTCCATAGAACCAATCTTTTGCAACACCTTGTAAGGACCATAGTACTTTGGTGATAATTTATTATCCTTCTTAGCTTGCTTGAGGGACATTTGTTTGTATGGTTGTAGCAGTAAAAATACCCAATCTCCTACATCAAAACTTCTCTCGCTGCGATGTTGATCTGCCTGTTGTTTCATTCGATTTTGTGCCAAATTCAGGTTATCCTTTAAGAGTTGGAGAACTTCTTGCTGATGCTCGATGTGATCTTCCACTGCTTGAACCTTAAAATTTTCTCTTAAATATGATGTGATGGATGGTGGATGATATCCATAAAGTGCCATAAATGGGGTCATTTTTGCTGCAGTATGGAAGGAAGTGTTATACCACCATTCAGCGAGAGGTAACCACTTGACCCATTGTGTTTGTTTATCAGATACAAAACAACGAAGATATCCTTCCAAAATTTTATTTACTATCTCAATTTGACCATCAGATTGAGGATGATAAGATGAGCTATGAGCTAATTGAGTACCCAAACAAGAAAATAACTCCATCCAAAAATTTCCGGTAAAAATGGGATCTCTGTCGCTCACAATAACCCTTGGGCTTCCATGTAGCTTTTGAATTCTATCCATAAATGTAGTAGCAACTGTACTTGCTTTAAATGGATGAGATAATGCACAAAAGTGTGCATACTTGGTAAGTCTATCAACTACCACCATGATGACACTCTTTCCTTTAGACTTAGGTAAACCTGTGATAAAATCCATTGAAATCTCCTCCCAACGTTGACTTGGAATGGATAAAGGTTGTAGAAGTCCCGGAGTCTTAATTGTTTCCACTTTATTCTGCTGGCAAACCAAACATTCCGCCACAAACTTTTGAATATCAGATTTAAGGCCATCCCAAAAAAATTCTTTCTTTACCCTGTGGTAAGTTTTTAAAAATCCTGAGTGTCCTCCTAAAGGAGAAGTGTGCAATTCCAGAAGAATATTTTGTTTTAGTTGGGAATTCTTACAAAGATATAAGCGATATTTGTACCATAAGGAATCATTTTCCAACTAAATGTATCAGATGTACTAGGATCTTGCTGCAACTTTTGAATGAGTGTCCATACATATTTTTCCTTCTTCCATTCATCTCTTGCTTCGGTTATCCAATCTGGTTGGATAATAGAAATGGCACAAAGCAATGCTTCCAACTCTTCATTCTTTCTTGAGAGTGCATCTGCAACAACATTAAACTTTCCTTTTTGTAGATTATTTCAAAGTCATAACCCAACATCTTTGTGACCCATTTTTGTTGCTCTTCTGAAGATAGTCTTTGTTCCAAAAAGTGTTTAAGACTATCATGATCAGTTTTACCTTGAAGTGTCTTCCCATTAGGTAAGTTCGCCATTTCTTTAGTGCATGCAGTATTGCTAACATTTCCTTCTCATAAATAGGTTTTTGTAAATGCTTTCCTTTGATTGGACGACTTTCAAAAGCAATGGGTCTTCCTTCCTGCATTAAAACTGCACCAATTCCATTTCCTGAGGCATCACATTCCACAATAAAGTTTTTTGTGAAGTCTGGTGTAGCTAAGACCGGTGCTAGGCACATTGCCTCCTTAAGATGTTCAAAGGCCTTAGTTGCTTCAGGAGTCCATGAAAATGCATCTTTCTTCAATAATGTTGTTAGAGGTGCTGCTATTCTCCCATAATTCTTAACAAACTTGCGATAATACCCTATTAACCCGAGAAATCCTCGCAACTGCTTTATGGTTGTGGGGACTTTCCATTCCTTAATGGCTTTAATTTTGTTAGGTCTACTTTAACACCCTCGTGAGATACAATATGACCCAGATATTCCACCTCTTGTACTCCAAAGAAACATTTGGATTTTTTTGCATATAATTGTTTCTCCTGCAATAGTTTGAGCACCCTGTCAACATGTTCAACATGATCCTTCCAAGACCTACTGTAGATTAGTATATCATCAAAAAATACTAGCACAAATTCTCTAAGGAAGGGTTTGAAAATGGAATTCATCAACCCTTGAAATGTAGAAGGTGCATTGGTAAGGCCAAAAGGCATGACCAAAAATTCATAATGACCCTCATGAGTTCGAAATGATGTTTTTGGAATATCTTGAGTCTTCATTCTAATTTGATGATATCCTGAACGAAGATCCAACTTGGTAAAATAAATTGCTCCATGTAATTCATCCAATAATTCATCAATCACAGGAATGGGAAATTTGTCTTTAATGGTGAGCTTATTGAGCTCCCTATAATCCGGACACATTCGCCATGATCCGTCCTTCTTGTGTACCAACACTACAGGAGCAGAGAAAGAACTTTGACTGGGTTGAATTATACCCGCCTCTAACATTTCTGCAATCATACGTTCAATTTCGCTCTTTGGAAGTAAGGATATCTATAAGGCCTGATGTTTGGAGGAACACTTCCTGGAATCAAATGAATAGCATGATCATGATCACGAATAGGTGGGAGTCCTTTGGGAGTTTCAAACACCTTGGAATGATTGTCCAAGACTTGTTGGAGATCTGCAGAAATAGATGATTTGATGTCGGAACTTCTAGTGAGCATAATTTTGCAATTACGCCTCGTTGTTCTTTCTTTAGAAGCTTTGTCATGACATTAGAGCTTATTATCCTTCCTGGCTTCCCTTCAATACCCCGTAATTCGACTTCCCTTCCTTCTGAAAAAAATTTCAAGAAAAGTTCTTGAAAATTAAAAGCTACCGTCCCCAAAGATTGTAACCATTGTACTCCTAGTACAACATCAGCACCTCCATAGGAATGGAAAGCATTGGACTAGTCAATACATATTCCCCCATGGTTAGCTTAATATTATGGCATTTTCCAGAGAAATTTATAGTTCCTCCATTTGCAACCATCACTTGACATTCTGGTGCTGGGTATAGGAAACAATTTAATTCCTTAGCTACCTTACAATGAATAAAATTATGGGTGCTACCTGAATCAATCAACACTATTACCTTTTTCTTCTTGATTTGTCCTTGTATCTTGAGAGTTTGAGGAGTGGTAATTCCTGCCAGTGCATTACACAATATGGTCAGATTCATTTCTTCTCTTCTAGGGTTGGTTCTTGGTGTATATCCTCTTCTTGTTCATTTTCTTCTTCCTCTTCACAATCTATGTAAAATAATTTCTTCTCAGCACACTTATGACCTTTAGTGTATTTTCTATCACAACTGTAGCAAAGTCCTTTTGCTCTTTTTTCTTCCAATTGTTGTGGTGTCAACCTTGTAGGTTGTGGAAATCTAGGCGTAGCAACACTTCCTTCTTTATAGAATTGAGTGGTAGGCTTCCTTGTCGCCATAATTTTACATTCAACTTTTCTTGCCAACCTGAATGCCTTCTCCAATGAATCAGGTTCCAAAACACGAACTTCGTGTTGGATGTTATCCTTTAGAGTACCTATGAAGAGATCAATCCTGTGTTCCTCTGGAATATCAGTTACCCTTATATTCAATTTTTGGAAGTCCTCAATTTGCTGCCCCACTAAACCCTTTTGTTTGAGATTTATCAATTGGCTAAAGAAGGTGTTGCTCTTTGTATCCTCATAATGTGCTATCATTTCCTCCGTAAAAATTGACCAAGTGACAATTTTTTTACGGGAGCAAAGCCATCGATACCATACAAATGTATTTTGTTCTAAATGTAAAGTTGCAATGGGTACCTTTTGTGTGTTTTGCACGTTATGGAGATCAAAATATTGCTCCATCTGTAGTATCCATGTTACAGGATCCTTTCCATCAAACTTCCTCATATCCATTTTTCGAATATGGTGGTTCTTCCCGCCAACATTAGAGGTTATGAAATCACGATTAACATTTATTTTGTTCTCATCATGAGGTTCTTCTACTATATTTCTGCCATTAGGAATCATTTCTTGTTTTAAGCTTGTCATCACGCCTTCCATGTATGCTTTTAGATCATTCTTCATGTTTTCCATGTTGTCTTTCATGTTTTCATCGATCTTAGCTTCCATGTCATCAATATTAGCTTCCACGCCATCCATCTTAGCTTCCATGCCTTTCTTCAAACCGTCCATCTTCACTTCCACGCCATCCATCTTAGCTTCCATGCCTTTCTTCAAACCGTCCATCTTCACTTCCACGCCTTTCTTCAAAACTTCCATTTCATATTTTGTTGCTCTTTGCGAGAGTGAAATTTGTTGCACTTTCTCTTGTAATTTTGATAGATCATGTTGCAATTCTTCATCTTCATGAGTCATGGTAGAGCCTTCCGAAGGCTTAATGGGTGTTGAATTATTTTTAGGTGCCATTTTAGAATCCAATATTGATACCTTTTGCTTTTTGAGGAGCTCGATATTGAAATTGAATTATCTCTGTAATTGAAAATCTTCAATATGCGAAATTCAGCCACTGTGTAGCCTTCGAAGCTTCTCTCAAATTCCACAGGTCTGATATAATTTGGATTCCCCAAGACAAAGTTGTGTCCAATCTCCCACAATGACCTAATTTTGGACTGGTTCAGTAGAGAAAACTTGTAGGACTTGCCACGTGTCACTGTTTCGTCCTTTGTCTCTGAAATTGATAGCCAAGAAACTACAGTCTGTGTACTTGCGACCACTTTTTACAACACTCAAATCCACTGCCTAGAGAGAGAGTTATTGAACTTTTCCCACGATCACCTCTTTGAGATGAAATTCATGAGCCTGAAAAAGCACTACCTTCCACAGATCATATCTCCAAAAATATTGCGAACCAAGCTCTGAAATTTTTTGATGAATTTCCTCAAGATTTCAGCTTCGTACCATACAAATTTCAAATTCTGAACCTTCGTAGAAATTTTTTTATAGCGCAAATGCCACGATGACCTGTTTAGGAGCTTGAAAAAAGAACTAACTTCCACAGATGATATCTCCGAAAATATTGCAAACCAAGCTCTGAAATTTTTAGAAAATCTTCCTCAGGATTTCCGCTTCATACCCTAAAAATTTCAGCTTCTGAAACTTCGTAGAAAAAAAGTTATAGCGCAAATGCCACGATGACTTGTTTGGAGCAGAGAAACCCTAGAATCCAAACCTCTGATACCAAATGTTGTGTAACCAGCTCCAAAAATAGAAGAAATGAGATATCAATGCCTTAGAAATAAGCCACTTCGAGGGGGAAACCTCCAATACATTACATAAATGAACAATTCTTGGATGATACAATTTACAAAACCTCCTTTCTATATATAGGAGTCCATGGGGCCATAATGTAATCCTAGTGGGCCACAATGTAATCTTAGCCGACCTAACAATACTAATTTAAGGGCACAATAATAACAAAATGGGGGTTACAAGGGTTCAATAATAACAATAAGGGGGTTACACTAACAATAATAAGGGACTATACTAGTGATATAGGGACCTAACATCCGATTTTTTCTCTTAATTCAGCCTTCTCTCGATTTGACATTGTTGTGGGGTGAAACAGAAGATGGTAGGTAGGTCGCACATCATCAATAAAATCCTGATAATTTAAAAAAAAAAATATTTGAACATGATTAGTACAAAATCTATGATATCAATTAGTAAGAAAGTTGACAATGCATGATTAATTTGTTTGACGTTGAAATAATTACATTAATATATGAAACAATTATTATTACCAGCATTGTCTTGGGATTGTGGCTAGAAGATTCAATATTGTTACAAGGGGAAAGGTGAAGTGGTTGTCTATTTTCATCTACCAAATGCGCCTTGTGGTATGCTGCTCCTCATAAGAGCTTCCGACGTTTTGGAGATGTTTGAATATTTTGTGCATCTAAACTCGGTTCTAAACTTGCATGAAACAAAAAAATTGTATACTTATAAATTTTATTAAGATGATTAACATGGATAAAAAACATAAATTCAATTAGATAATGAAAATATAAATAAAATATGAATTAAATATTACGTCTCGAGATGGATAGGGAGAACTCCACAATGGACTTTGAGAAATATTATGGAACGAGCTGGATTTTAAATAATTATCAATTCAATATAATTATGATATTTTCTCCCTGCATTTGAGAAAAATCAACAATAAAGTTTACTGCACACACCTAAAAGTAATTTTGGTGCCTTAAAAATGGACTTATTGTTATCAGTGCTTATGTACAATTAACCACACCGGTGCGTTTTAGTTATTGTGCACTGGTGTCATGTTATTAATTGACACATCGGTGCATTGTTATTAATTGACAAACCTGTGGCGAAAAACCGCAAAAAAAAAAAAAAAAAAAAAAAAAAACGCAACTATATTTTTTTTAAGTGAAAAAAAAACGGTAAATTGAAAAATGGGCGACAAAATATGTTCGAAAATATAATTTCATAAAACAATTCTTTAAATAATAAACACTTTTCATTATTTTACTATTTTTCCAAAAAATTTCAGCCAAATATTTGCAAGAGACATACCGGGAGCAAGAGAACATGAGAGCACTCTAGAGCAACGAAATACTTTCAAACAGAACTATTCAGAAAATCAAAATTCCAAACCTTTGGTGATTCAAACCGTGTAGCATAGAATTTCAAATGATCTCGTGATTAATTTTTATTGTTTTTTTACATTTTCTGCAGTATTTTTTACGCAGTAAGTAAAAAATTTAAATTTTCTATTAATTTTCTGGAGAAAAAAAAAACAAAACAAAAAACCATTTTACCCTAAACCCTTAATTCTTTTTGTTTCTGCCCTTGCTTATTCATGTTTCTGTGATTTCAGAAATAGGGCTTTTCATTTTAGATTTATAGGGTTTGTATTGTTATATATATAGGCCTATGACATCTAACCCATGAGACGACTTTCATAGTCGGATCCCAATCCATGTCGGCCCTTGCGTGAATTTAAAAAAAAATAACTGTTTTAATCGGTGCACCCTGCATAACCTGGTGCATCGGTGCGTTGGCTTATCACAAAACACCATGCACATAATGTCTGATAAAAAAATAAAAAAACAATTTTTTAAAATCCGTGTGCGATATGTAAAATAGGGCACTGGTGCGCTATTTAATTATAGCGCAACATGCACGTACTGTTTGGAAAAAAACAATTTTTTATTGTGTTAATCAATGCACCATGTAACATATAACGCACCAGGTCTCCTTGTTGAAAAAGAGCACCATACGATGGTCCCCTATTTGCGTGAGGCATTTATAAGAATAGGCCGCACCGCCCCCTCCATGACACCATATGCTACAAAAACTAACACTAGACGATTTTTTTTTTTTTTTTTGATTCTGTGTTAATCAGTGCAGTGGTTAACATATAACACACTCGTGATCCTTGTTGAAATAAAGAACCATACAATTTTTTATACTATTTTTGTGGTGCGTTTAGAAGAACACGATGCACTGACGTTGGTGCGTACAACATTTAAAGTGCACTGATTTCTTGATTTTTTTTTTTACTTGAAAAGTTGATGATTTATTTATAAAATATATTAATGAATGATATGGTATAGGTTTCATATTGATAAACAAATGGTTTACAAGAGATCAAGTAACAAAAATAACTGATAGCACATCAAGAAAAGCAAAAAAGGCAAGTTCTTTGTAAATTATTTACAAAAAATATTATTTTTGAAGTATATGTAAGTTTAACTAATATGTATTGTTTAATGTGTATCATGCAGAGCCACAAAATGACGAAGCTCAATAATATTATTTCTGATCTAGGACCAGAAGAACGTAAAATCATGATGGAAAAATTGCAAAAGGATGAATCAGGTGAATGAAAAAATACTATCGATCCAATATGAGTTTCTTTTTTTAATTTTCATTTATAATATACTTAAAATTATTAAAAACGTGTTTCAAACAATATATTAATTCACATATGTCTAATGTTCTATAGGGACCAACAACTCAGAAAATGAATGTTGTTTTAAGAAAAGAAAAAAATACAACATGCAAATGAAAATGAATTGCTCCTTAGCTCATCTGGAGTGGTGCTGGAGGTTAACGAAAGGGGACATTTTTTTACAAAAGTTTGAGGTATCTAGTGGAATGAATGTATACACGTTATTTCCACTTATAATACAAAAATCAATCCAATGATTCCAAGAACAAAATTTTATCTAAACTACATGAAGATTTTCTGGAGAATTGGTCAATGAGACATGTCAGACTTTTAATAGAAAAAACATACAACAAAAAAAAGAATGAATGAAAAAGTAATATTCCTTTAAATGTTTTTCTAGAATTATTTATAAATATAATATATAAATATCACTTTTGTTATATTTACTTTTCATATATCAATATAAAAATTAAATAGTTTATTTTCATGTTACATTTTCAAGAAGATTATGACAATCTCAAAACATGAACGAGTTGATATTAGAAATATGCCAGTAGGAATGTACAAAAAGGTGTACAAGGATATGGTCAAAGAAATGGACAAAATTGCATCGCAGGAGGAGTCATATCAACAACAACATGCTTCAAATGTAATATGTAATCATTGATTTTTTCGATCATTAGGTACAATAAATAAGAAATTTAGCATTAAATATTAGTTTTGAAGTATTTTCTTGTAGAAATGAAAAGAAAATGGAACATATTCAACACATAAAACAGGACGACAAGGAAGAAAAGGGTTGATATCTAAGTTTGTGAGTAATTGTTACTTCCTTATAACAACTTAACTAGATTTCTTTTTTGTATATTTTAAGTTCTTTTACAACAATCATCATTGAATGTCTTCAAACAAGTGCTAACATACAAATAATAACCATCAGATGAATTGATTGACATTGGGTTAAATATGGGTTGTGAGTATATGTTGGCATATCAGAAATTAATTATGGAATTTGAAAGCATATATCGATCTTGTTTTACTTAGCTCCTTCTATAATTAATAGAACAAAAAAATATTTTATATTAAATATATGATTTTTTATGGGGTATAAAACTTGTAGGAAACAAAGTATGGAACTGTGCCAACCAATGAAATCTTGAAAGATGACATGAAATTTGGTTTTGAAAGAATGTGTATAGTTCATGAATCAATTTTTTCTATGGTACGTCATTTATTTTCGATTTACATTGATGTATATTATTTAATATTGAAATTTTAATTATTATCACCAATGTATTTACACTCATTACAGTTTATTTTATGTTTGTCGATGGAAGGTGAAGAAGAAGAAAACAATCAACACCATGAACAAAACATTCATCAAAATAACCCAAGTCACGGAAGTAGCTCGAGCAGTGACATTAGTTCAAGCAAAGAATGATTATCATTATGTTTTGGATATCTAAGAAAGGCATTGTATTTTCTGAAATATTTGTCTGTGAAATCAGACATTTTGTTTAATGTAATGGACATAGTGTCCCAATTCAAAGACAAAGGGATACCAATAACTGTCCCATTTTGTATGAAAAATACTATCTTATTCACACACACACACACACACAGATATATATATGATTGTGTTCTCCATTTTCATTGTGAAATGTAACACCACTAATTAAATTTATGGGTGCTTAAATATTATAATGAAGAGATGTGAAATCTAATGATATGATGTAAGAAATCAATCCAAACATCACATTCAAATGCATTAATAAAAATTTAATTGATATGAATACTGTTATAATATATGCGTGGTCTTTTGAGGAATAATGAATTTAAAAAAATTACAATAATTATGATATGATATAAGAAATTAATCCAAACATCACATTCAAATGCACTAATAAAAACTTAATTGATATGAATATTGTTATAAGATATGTGTCGAATATTGATGAATAATAAATTTAAAAAGTTCACAATAATTGCAATGTCATAGGTCGATGTTTCTAAAAAATTCAAAATTAACACCGGTGTGTGTCAGTTACTGTACACTGGTGTGTTTGTATTATAAAGCACACTGGTACGTTTCTACAACCTATGGGCATCACAAAAATATATATACCAATTATAACTCTCGGTGTGTTTTTAAAATACTGCGCACCAGTGCGTTTATGTGAGACTTCTCACCGGTGCATTTGTACGACCTATGGGCACTGCAAAAATACCAATATGAATTAGAAAATTCAATGTGTTTGTGTGATATTATGCACTGGTGCATTTCTATAATAATACGAACCAGTGCGTTGATACTATCTATGGGCACCGCAAAAAACCCAATACCAATTAGAACTTTCTGGTGCGTTGTAGCACCTATAGTGCGCCCAGTGTGGTTTTAGACCTTTACGACCTGGTACATGCACCTTTGACCTCCCTGGGCCGACCGTCTGGATGACGCGCACTGGTCTGTTGACACCTGAATAGCACACTAATGAAAAAAACATCTGTAATAACTTCCAGCCACCCAGATATTTTAGTTGTGTTGAAATTCTATTAGAAGCTCCACCAAAACCTCCGTTACTAAAAACATATGTTGTAGAAACTGTTTTTTTTGACAATTTTGGCCAATTTTATAACACTAAAAACCTCCTTTATAACCTCCGCTAGAGGGTATTTTCCTTGTAGTTTTTGGAATATAGTGGGTATTCCATCCAACATTAGAGTTTATGAAATCACGATTACCATTTATTTTTTTCTCATCATGAGTTTCCTCTACTATATTTTTTCCATTGGGAAACATTCCTTGTATCAACTTTGTCAAACCTGCCATGTTTTCTTTTACATCATTCTTCATGTTTTCCATTTTTTCATTGATCTTAGCTTCCATGCCAGCTTCCATGCCATCCATCTTAACTTCCATGCCATTCTTCAAACCATCCATATTAGCTTCCATGCCTTTCTTCAAACCATCCATCTTTGCTTCCACACTTTTCTTCAAAACTTCCATTTCATTTTTTGTTGCTCTTTGCGAATGCGAAATTTGGTGCACTTGCTCATGTAATTTTGATATGTCATGTTGCTCTTATTCATATTCATGATTCATAGTAGAGCCTTCTAAAGGCTTAATGGGTGTTGAATTATTTTTAGGGATAATTTTAGAACCCAATACTGATATCTATTCTACAATATGCCCTTAGAATCAATTCAAACTGATTCTTCAAACAAGGCTTATGCAATTCAGAAAAAGAATACACAGCTTTTTCGTTCTTTTGAGGAGCTCGATATTGAAACTGAATTACCTTTGTGATTTCATATCTTCAATATTTGAAATTCATTCCTGTAGTAGCCCTTTTAATCTTCTTTCGAATGCCACAATTCTGACCTGATTTTGATTCTTCAAGGAAAAGTTATGCCCAATCTCCGACAATTACCTAATTATGGACTAGTTCAGTAGAGCGAACTTTTACGGTGTGCCACATGTCACTATTTCCTCCTTTGGCTCTAAAATTGATACACATTAAACTAAATTCCATGTAATTGTCGTCACTTTTTACAGAATTCCAATATTATCCTCAGAGAGAGAGTTATGATGATTTTCCCACGGTCACCTCTTTAAGATGATAGTCGGGAGCCTGAAAACACCCTAAATTCCACAGATCATATCTCTGAAAATATTGCGAACCAAGATCAGAAATTTTTACATGAATTTCCTCAGGATTTTAGCTTCGCGTGATACAAATTTTGACTTCTAAACCTTGGTATAAAAAAATTTATAGCTAAAATTCCACGATGACTTGTTTGGAGCAGCGAAATCCTAAAATCCCTAAGATCTCATTCCAAATTTTATGAAACCAGCTCCAAAAATAGAAGAAAATAGAGATCAACGCCTTAAAAATAAGCCACTTCGAAGGGGAAACCTCCCTTACATTATATAAATGAACAATTCTTGGATGATAAAAATGAAAAAACATCCATCTATATATAGGAGTCCATGGGGTCACAATATAATCCTAGTCGACCTAATAATAATAATATAAGGGCATAATAATAACAATATTGGTGTTACAGGGGTACAACAATAACAGTAAGGGGGTTACACTAACAACAATAAGGGACTACACTAGTAATATAGGGACCTAACGAGATGCATCTCCTTCAAGTCTTCCAATAACTAGATCCTTGTCTAGTTTCTTGTCTTGGATAGGTTCTACTTATTTTATGAATTTTCTAAATGAGATCATTGACTTGACCCTACATTCATTTGCTACATTTATAAATTTATTTCATGAATAACACCTTATGTGACCAAATAAAGGGGTAAGTGAGTCATAGTACCTTTGATTTGTGTTTCTTTCATTTCTATATGATCTAAAATTAATAGTTTTATGACAAAAAACAAATTCATGTAAAAAAATACTCTTTAAAGAATCTTCAATTCATGGGAACTGATGATCATCCTGTGGAGGGAATTTTTACTTGAGGTTTGAATAATTTTCTTTAGAAACTTTCCGCAATGTGTCCAAATTTGTGATAGATAAAGTATTCAATATCACTAATCAAGCGAGAGAATGTATTATTATTTATATTTTTTTCATATTCATTGGGAACAAATTATTTCCTTTGGAAATTCAGTTTTCTTTATTCCTTCATCCTTAATTCTTTACCAGCATTTTTTTAATTTTCTATGTTGTCCTCAAAAATACCTACACAAGCTTGTGAGTTGGATTCTCGCTTCACACTTTCATTAAATCCAAGGCTTGATTTGATGGGGGAGACCTTTTACTATTATGAAGGTTGTTCAATATCTTAGTGCTATCTTGAAATCTCAAATGTTTTTCCTTTTATGCTAATTTACCTTTTAGTGAGCTTACCTCATCCTCCTTTTCTCTTCTTGTCTCTTCCAACTGTCTTCTTAACTCGATTATTTCTTATTTATCCAAAGTTTATTATTCTTCAAATATTGAAGTAGCTCCTCATTCTATTTATTTGACTTTTCCAGATTAGTTTTCAGAGAGATGATCTTAGCTTCAATTCCTTCACAATATTGTTTCCTTTCGTTAAGTTTTTCAGTTATTGCTATAGTGTTAGTTGATTCATCATGATCCTTATTCTCATAAGCTTGCAACCAGGGATAATTTTAGGGGCGAATTTTAGCCCAAAGGCGAATTTGAAGGGATTTTAAATTTTATTAGGGCGAATTTTTTATATAAAACCCATTTTTTATAGTTTAATAAAGTTAGCCCAAAAAATATTTTAAAAATAATTAATTATTTAACGTTAGCCCACAAAAAAAAAGGGCGCACAAAACTGGAAACATGAAATTCGCCCCCGATTTTCCAGGTTTCCTTGGCATTCGCCCCAGATTTTCCAGATTTCTTTGGTATTCGCCCCATTTTTTCAGTTTTCAGTGGTTTGGAGAGGTGGCTGGGCTTTGTGCACACAGATTTTCAAGTTCTTGTTGGCTGAGCGAGGCCGACTCTCTCTGGTCCGTTTCAGTCATAGATCTGCGCATTGACCAATTAAGGATTTTCTTTGTTGGGCATCCTTTTCCTGGATCCAAAGGACCGTCGCACGCCTCTTCATCCTCACGCTGTTTCTGCAAAAGTTATTCTATGTACCGGTGCGTGATCTTAAATTTGAAACACGACTGGCTGTGAAGATCCCTTCCGCTGTAAGGGCATTCTTGAGGTGGGTAGTCTGCATTGATTTTTCTTTGCTGTAATGGGTTTGATTTTTTCCTCTATTTGTGCATGGTTTTCCTTATGTTCTGTCTTCTTGCATGTATAGAAGTTGCAGAGATAGAAGACAAAGGCATGAAGTCAACAAATTCCGCAGAGACCTTTGGACAGAAACTGATAAAGGTTATTAGCGATGTATGTTTTACATTCTTTGTGCTTGCTGTACTAGTAATCACAGTGATTTCAATAACTTATCAACCGCCAGATCCTTGGCTCGAATCATCAAAGGAAATGTCCAAGGTTTTCTCTGCAGTAGAGAATGCCACATTTAAACAGGACGACTCCATACTCCGCACTGGTGAGGATATTATTGCTCTTGCACCAACCCCAGCTATTAAAGAGGAGCAACCCGTTACAATGAAAACAATTGAATTAGAAGAAAAAAATGTTACTAGTCAGGCACCCACAACTGAATGTGATCCAAACGAGGCGATAGACTGTTCAGATCCTAAGGTTTTAATTTTAATCAAGAAGTTTAATTTGAAAGTTTTCAAAAGTATTAATATCTTTGAGTACCAATTCCCTGTTCGAGGTTCCAAGAAGGAAAAATCATGGAGGAAGTATAGGGATTTTAGAAGATTCACTCTGGGTTTCGATCTAAATTTCAAATATAAGGTCACAGATGCTGGCCGGTGGCACTCGAGAAAGAATGCCCGGCCAGGGAAGATAAGAAAAGACACAGGCAACTTCAGTGATCCATTTCATCACATCGCATCTCCTTCTTCAAATGCTTCTTTTCTGGTTAATGATGAAAACATAAATGACACAGTCACCATAACCATATTCGAATCTAGTTTCAGGAAAGGAAAATACTTATATTATTCCCGTGGAGGAGATTACTGCAAGGGGATGAACCAATACTTGTGGAGTTTTCTCTGTGCACTGGGAGAGGCGCAATACCTCAATAGAACATTTGTCATGGATCTTAGTGTTTGCCTTTCTTCTAAGTACACTCCAAGCAACAAGGATGAGGAGGGGAAGGACTTTCGGTATTAATATGACTTCGAGCATTTGAAAGAGAGCACCTCTGTCGTTGAGGAGGGGAAATTTCTACAAGAATGGAAGAAATGGAATAGGGATCATAAAAAGGATCAAATCCCTGTCAGGAAAGTAACTGACTACAAATTCAGTCCCATGCGATTGAAAAGAGACAAAAGTACAATCATTTGGAGGGATTTTGATCAACCAGAGCCTCATAATTATTGGTATCGTGTCTGTGAAGGGTCAGCGGAGAAGTATATTGAGAGGCCTTGGCATCTGTTGTGGAAGTCTAAATGGCTGATGAACATTGTCTCAGCAATCAGTGGAAGCCTTGACTGGGATTATGATGCAGTCCACGTTGTTAGAGGTGAAAAAGTCGAGGACAAGGAACTCTGGCCCAATCTACACAGAGATACCTCACCTGATGCAATTTTGAGCAAGCTCACCAATTTAATTCAATATCAGAGGAAATTGTATATTGCTACCAACGAGCCAGATTACCACTATTTTGACAAGTTGAGATCCCGTTTCAAGGTCTTTCTCCTGGATGATTATAAATATTTATGGGCGAAGAATAGTGAGTGGTACAATGAGACTACTCTTCTCAACAAAGGCCAACCTGTTGATTTTGATGGTTACATGAGAGTGGAAGTAGACACAGAAGTTTTCTTTAGGGCAAAGACTCGTGTGGAGACCTTTAATAACTTGACCAAAGATTGCAAGGATGGAATAACTACATGTTAACCTTTACACCAACAGAGATAAAGAGTGATCGAGGAGGAACAGACACAGTAGATAAATGTGATTAATTTCTGAAGTCTGGTTGGTCAGTCTTGCTTACTTTCTTTTAACAAGGTTAAATTGTACAACTGGCGATTTTTTATGTCTATTCCCTTAGTCAATTTTATTTTACAGTTCTAGAATGTATCAAAGTCTAATTCAATTATCTAGTTGGAAGTGTTGTTTCCAAGCTTATCTGTAGAGGTTTTCAGTTTTTCATTATTGTATAATCACCATTCTGCCCAGAGGGATATATAATGTGAGAAGAAATTGGTTCCTGATCTTTCTTAATTTCGTTTCCTGTGACTTCTTTGGGTTTGAAGTTGTTTTTAGTCAGACTTCCTGCATATAGTCAGATTTCTTACATAGGTTCCTTTCATCAATTATTAAGTCCATTTCCTTACTGAGTGATTGAAGCTTGTATTTTAGGGCAGTATTTTCACTTTCTAATGATTCAAGCTTCACCTGAAGAACTTTGATCTCAGCCTCAGCTTGATTTTTTGCTTCATGTATTTCCATTAACTTTGAACTTTCTTGCAGAGAATTACCCATTGTATTATGCTTTGTTTTTTCCTCAAGTAACAGCTGATCCAATTCAACTATTCTAGCATCAAGCTCAAACTTCATTTTGTCCCATTCTATGGCCTTTTTCGCCACAGCCTTATGAATTTTCTCCTCATTTTCCTCTCTTACTTGCCGAAGCTGCCTCATGCATTCTTTCAAAGCACCATCCAAATGGCTAACTCAATCTTCAAGTGCAAGCTTTTGCTACGTTATGGTATCAAACTGTTTCTTTAAAGCCATTGCTTCTGTTTCAGCCTTCTCCCAACCTAAAATAAATACAATTGACTTCATCATATTAATAGAAGAGATGACGTTATAGAATGACTTCATTCTGTTCTAAGACCAAAGGAAAATTAAATATGGTCTTGAGAGTACTAAGAATTAGAAAGCTCAAAACTGCAAGTTATATTTGCCAGATTTTCCAAAGGGAATCCCACATCATAGGATACAATATAGTTGCAACTAAATATGTGCCATATAAATGATGAATGAAATCCCCATGCTGATCTGATAAATTCAAGAGGAAACAAAGGCTACCTGACACAACTTCTTCTGCTACTTTGGCATGCTGCTTCACCAAATTATCCTTGGCAGTATTGTCTGAAAGGACCAGCGACAACTTTTCATTCAAACTCTTTAGCTTCTCCTCTGACTGTTGCCACACCATCATTGCTTCTTCTGACATGTGGGCATGATTTGCAGCAGCTATGGAAGTTTCCTGTTGGATACGAAATCAGCTATGCAGTCAAAAGAATGGCATGGATGCCTACAAATAATAAATAACGCTAACTGGAAAAAAGTAGAGATCTAATACAGAATGCCAAGTATAAATGGCAACTTGGTGCCATGGACTAGCTTTTCAGTTGTCTCAAACAAAAAATGCATTTCAATAAATGGTATGGCCACATACAAAGGAAATGATATGTCTTATGATAATGCAAGCTTGAACATATCATACAAGCCTTTCCTCTTCAGGCTGAAATGCAAAATCAAAAACACAAACTAGACCCACAACAACACTGTTGTGCAAAAGTATAAAATACTAAAGGCAGAAATATTTGATTTGGTACAAATTTCAAATAATCCAAGGAAAAATTTGTTCGTCTTTCCTTCTGCTTCTACCATTTAGTTCCATCTTCTTTCCCAAATATTTGGTTAGGTTCAGTCTAGAATAACATCAAGTTCATTTTAATTAGGATGGAGTCTGCCTTGACTGGGTAAGACCCCAACACGAATTTACTTAACCCTTAACATTGAGGTTTTTCGACTGGTTAGTATAGAGATTTCACCATCGATATAGATTCTGTACACAAAATAGAACAAAGTATAGATATCATCTAGGTCATAATCTGTTTACTCCATCACTAACATATTAGATAAATCATAATACTTAGAATCTTCTGACAGATCTAACCATTATTTCCTGTAGTCTATTTTTCATAATCTGACATCTTTATACCATCTCCATTTTGTTCTCACATCATCTCTTTATCACAAAAACGAATTCAAAAAAAAAAACCAATGATAGAGGACTCAAGTTTACCTTAAGGCCATTCTTTAGTAGAAAATTTATGGAGTTCGTTTTTACCCTTGACGTCATCCACACATGCTTCTTTTATTGTAACACTATATAGTAACCATCATATGTGTAGACAAAAGTCTTGGTTTGGTTATCTCTTATTTAGGAAAAATGTCCCATTTCCCGTGAGCATCCATAGCCCTGATGGGTTTTCCTAGTGGTCTCACAACTCAGTACTCGCTGCTAGCAGACGTCCATAGGCTCGACAAGTTAACCTCTTAAACCTATTTTACATTGAAGGCTGTAGTCCCATGTTTCCTACCATTTTAGTTTATATTATGGATATTTATCTTCGAATCAGTAAATGGGTGAGCGGCTTCAAAAAACACCTTAAAGGCATAAGATTACACCTATCAGAGTGACTTAGATTACCTACATAATGTCATGGATGCATAACGTACTTATAAGTACTCAAAGGACAAAGCATGAATGAGCCATTTTAATGTGAGATAGATGAGGCTACCAAATAATAACCAAAAGACACCTAAAGTCCTACTAATCATAGTTTTCATATATGCCTTCACTTTAAAGTAGTGTTACACTATGAATAGAGACTTCATCAACTCTCTTTCAAGTCTTAAAAAATATTCTCGAATATCATGCTTTGGTGTTATGGTTATAGTATTTTTTTTCACTGGTAACAATGTATGGACCTCTTAACTTTGTTATTATCCCCCTAGTATGTTTTGGTAGCTATATTTTGAGAAACTACTTTGTATTGATAATTAGAAATTTATATGAATAAGAGAAATGAAATTCCAAAAAAGAAAAGGTATATCAACTATGAATAGTTTGGAATTACCATTTAATTCAACTTTTATGAAAATTATTGCTTATTCAATCATATTCATGAAATATATGTCTTAATGATAAAGCATGAATACAACATTTTTAACAACTTAAGGAAAACAAATAAATATATCATCAAATACTACCCTAAGTGTTGATGACAATGTATTTTCTGCTTTTGAAAATATTCTTCCAATATTTAAGCATCCCAAATGAACAATATCCTTGAATCCTATATTTTCTTGCAAAATAGGAAGTTGGTACCAGAATTCTCGATACTGATTAGATGAAATATGGTACTAAGCAATTGGTATGCAATACTAGACAATGTTTCAATGCAATCATTTCCAACTTCACATAATATTCCAAAGATAATGGTCATTGCTTACTTGATTGAAAATAAAAACTAGAAACATATATAACTATCATAAAGAAATAATAAGTGGGAAATAAAAGTAATAGATGAGTCATGTTGTAGTTGGAAATAAGTCTGAGTGGAAATCCTCATTAAAACAATATGCAGCTGAAAGAGACCCCAAAAAAAATATGCAATATGAACATAGCTCTCCCATTTTCAACTAATTTATTTTTGACTGTTAACATCCCCACTTGTATAGAAAAAATGAGAAAGATGTTGAAATATATCTTAGAACTAAACTAGCTATTATATGCAACATTTATTTATTTATTTATTATCCAACTCTACTTGAGAAAAATAAATTCCTCTCCTCAAGTATATGAGTATTTCCAATGTAACCATGTACGTAGAAAGTATAAAAATGCATTAATACTCAAGTTTAGAATATTATCTTCAATGCATACATGAGTATGAAGAACCAGTTGTTTTAATTATAATTTCAAGAAGTAAGGAAAGATGAAGTAGTGGTATGGTCTTATAGTTTATTGAAACCAACTTTCAATAAAATCAAAATGCTCTTTCTTTACCTCTTTATTTCTCTCATTCAGCATATTCTCCTATACCATGCCATACAGATATTCTAACATTAGGTGATTATCCTCTTGCGTGCTTAGAGGATCTGTAGGTAGGCATATAAAATATTCTTCAATCTCATGGTCTAATGTGTGCTCTCCATCGGACATAGGCCATGATTATTCAATTTCCTCAACAAGTTTTCGAGAGTAAATATCTTCATGTGGATGTGATTCATGGAGTTGTTGTTCTTCTATCGATTCTAGGAAGGTAGATAATTTATTGGCTACTATCAAGATTTGCTCTTATTGAGAAGAATAGATCCCAGTTGCTGCTAGGATTTGAGAGAGTTCTTCCAAAATCTTGATCATCCTTGAATATCTCCTTGCTGGTTTCTAATCCTTGTCATGCAAATGGCTTAGTGTATGGAACCCTTATTAAAAATCCTAAATAAATAATAAGGAAAAACACTTAAAACAAAATGTAAGAAAACCAATCATGTACTCGAAGCATCACATGCTACTAAGACCCTGTTGTCACCAAGTTATCTGTTCACACAAGTTAAGTGTATCTTCTTTGGATGAATCAATCTAAAGAAGAACACACTTGCAAATATAAATAAGGAAAAATGAGGCTTTGCATCCTACCTTTAATTCTACGCATATGAAAAAGAAACTAGAAAATGAATTAGAGACAACCAGACTTTGGATCGACACCCAACCAAAGCAGATGCATGGCTCTTCACTCACGTATTATCGTCTTCTTCGCCCTCTAGTTTCCCTGCAACTAAGATCATACAGAAAACTTGTGAAAGAAACTGTGCTCTACTCCCTTTAGCATCTTCCCAAAAATGATGCCAAAAATGTTGGTGGAATTATATGTATTCTAATTCCAACATTTAATTATCTAATTTGGTATCGTAAGACTTAGAGATGAAAACACATGAAATGCAGGAATAGAGCCTATTCTAGCATATGCTAACAACTAACACTAGAAATAACTAATCACTAAGGATTATCACTTGTCACTGGACTGTGGGACTCTAATGCTTAACAAGTTTTGAACCACAATCTTTCATTAACAATGTTCATGTGGTTGTATATATGTATCTTATTTGGTCTTGAGACTTCAATGGTTTTAATCCTATAGCGATGAAAAACCATTAAACAAACTACAGAAAATTAAATGTCGACAACTATAAGGAAAAGCGTCGAAATCAAGTAAATAAAACAAGGTAATAAACTACAAGAAATGCATTAACAAACTATCAAAAATAAATGCTAAGAAGGCTTAGAGATATATTGTAGGTTCTTATTTGTTGTATGAATCTTTTACCAAGTAGTTTCAAAGCTCCAATCAATTAAATAATCCTAAACTGAAAATTACATATTTATTTAATACTTTGTTCTAGTACAAAATCTAGTTCTGAATTAAGTACAAAAAGGTTGGAATTTGAAATTTGAATAAGTACCGAATTAAGTATGGAAATTATGTAAATTGAAATTCAAAATACTAAAATGTGTTAAGAAACCAATTTAAATTTGTTTGACTCTTAAGCCTGAGAAAACTAAATTTGAATTTGATCATAATGCATTCTACTTAACATATCTAAAAATAGAACAATAAATCTAATACTATGTGAAATAAAAATCTAATGCAAATTGAAAATAAAATTCAAATAAAATATGCAATCAAATGGAATTCACTTCTTAAATCGAAAGAGAAGTACTAAACAATAAATTGAAAATATGAAAGTGAATAGATCTAAGTTTTATCTAGCATAAATTTATTGCAAAATAAAACTAAATTGTTGGATGTAAGACTAATCTACAAAACACATGAAGCATAGAAAAACTTACCCACACCGAGGGACCCTTTCTAGGAGGTTAGCGTTGCTAAGAAAATCTTAGATCAAACTAAGAAGATGTACCACAATTCAGCAACCATCAATTCTTTATTCACATCAAAAATCCCTCTTACAAATAATCTCTCTAAATATCTCCAAAAACTAATCATTGATCTCCTCTATAAAAATAATGTAAAACCTCTCTTTCTCTACCCTGTGAGGCTTTTTTTATACATAAAATCCATTGAGGAAGGATAAGATCCAATCCCCTAGACTAAGAAAATGAATTTAAAACTTTAGGGGAAAACCTCAATGTTAGACACACACATGTTAATGAAAAACATATATGAAAGATAAGCATGAGATGTTATAGTACTCACAATGATATACATTTATATTACATTGGTGTGACTCTTCGATTCCATATTCCAAGGTCTCTTAGACTCCCTAAGACTATTCAACTTCCACACCAAGCCTTGGAGGATTAGGTGTCCAACATTCCCCCCTTAATCTGAAGGGGTATATATGAGTCCAAGAAGAGATTTGTAATACAAATGTGAAAAATGCATGGCAGCATTAGGCTGAATGAGCTCTCTAAAATAATGGCATAAGGAGGAGGTTTAAGGATGACCACCAACACTGGAACCCGTAATGCAATTCCTGGAACTCTTCCAAATCTAATACGAAGATGAAGTCTTCTACTATAGGAAGTGCTCCTAATGCTTTGAAGAGGGAGACCTTCAACCTGGAAAAGGGAGGTCTACAACCTGCATAAAAATGGAGAAGCTCAACCTGAAAAGGGAGGTCTCAACCTATGATGGTTTGAGGATGTCCACCAACTAGAGAATGCTTAATTAAATTACTGGAACTCTTCCAAAACTGGAAAGAAGTTGAAGTCTTATGCTAGAGGAAGTGTCCCCAATTCTTTGAAGAGGGAGAATATCAACCTCACATAGATGGTTTAATCTTGACCACCAACCAAACGCATGCTCAAGGGAATATCTCTCTCTAGCTACAACTATGAATCTGGTATGGCAGGTTGTGGCTTAGGCTCACTTGAATTCTGTGTCTCTAAGTATAACTCTGAATATAGTATGGAAGGTTATGGCTCAGGCTCGCTTGATGTGGCTTTGAAGCTTGTAGATTACCATCAATTCCCCTCCTATCGAATACAAGGTGAGATTATGGAAAAGCCCTTCTTGTGGTCTAGTGATGGGCTTGGGAAGTGCATACTGAACTTCTACATCTAGATGTAAATCTGCTCTTGAACTAGGCACATGATAGGATTCAACCTCAATGTCACCAATTCTCTCACTTTCTGGTTGCGGATGGGTGTCATGATGCTTATGATGTAACTCATCTTGCTGAAGTTGAGATTCCAACTGTAAAAAATCTATATTTTCTTATGCATTTTTCATGCAAGTTTGAATGTCAAAAAAAATTTCCTTATTAAATTTTACCATCCCATAAACAATGGAACACATTAGGTTATTCAATAAATTTAATGCATCATCAATTCAATCCATTTCATAAAAATTCTTCAACTACAAATGCACAATGCTAAATAGCTACAACTTTAAAGAATATAAACAGTCCCTAATGTTTATGAACACTGTGCACCAATATTATTAATGCATGGGGCTCAACATCGCGAATAGGAGTAGCAATTTCACTTTGAAATAATTACTGAAACTGTGGTAATTTAGAGGAGCATCAATATTATACTACTTAAAGAAGCTTTCCAAAGTATCAAATGTGGAAATTTAGCATATGCACAGTATGGTTTCAGATAGAAACCCGAAATTTGTCATTCCCTTGGATTTCAATAATACAATAACCAATGTTGACATGCGAGCTTATAAAATCCTCCAGAATATACATTTTCAAATCGGTAATGATGGCTATCAAAACTTTAATATCCGTCACACCATGTCATGGAATACCATTCAATATATATCAACCGTTTTAAAAACTCATAGCATATATCGACCCTAGACTCAATTTTTTTTAACTTGTTTTCATATCATAGAACCACATATGCCTCCAATATATATACATGATTTTAAAGAAGGAATTATGGCATAGCGGGACTTTAATTCTCATATATATAGATGCTTTTACTAGAGTAGGAACCAATATTATCTGAAGAAAGAATACCTCAATAATAGAACCAACACTCAAGGAATTTCATGCATACGTGGTGGATATCATCATTATTGAAAAAAATTGTTCCATACATTTGTTGTCCCTTTTGGAACACAGTTTTAGCATAGATATCAAATGGCTCTCACCGGACTCACTTGATTTGAAAAAGATATTGATGCCTCAATATCTCTAAATCTATAGTTAACATTCCCACCTCCCACCTGTTTTCACACCTTAAGTTGTGTTAGTAGAAACACAATTTCTGGACATGATAGAATTTACTATAAAACAATAGCAACGATGGGAACTCATAAATACTTTTCAATGTTGGAGAATGATGATATATGGCAGGTGCAAAGCAAAGTTTCATGTGGATAAGTACCTCACCTTGGTAAGTTACATGAACATGAAAATCCCAAAAGAAGTTTGGTGTTGATCGATATCTAAATTGCTTTTATAATGTGACAAAGAATAATTGTTGCAAATATATGATACCTCAACAAGAAATGGATGCATCCCACTAAGAACTGGAACTCAATAATGATTCTATGCATTGAGTAGAGTGGTATTTTCTTGAGTATCATGTTCCCTTCTGTGAGCTTCTCTAACACTAACTTCTTACATTTATGGCTTCAATTCCATGAAGGATAAACTTGATGTTCAACATTATGCGGAAGTGTTTACCCAACGATCATTAGCAAGCCTCCATTATCGAATGAAGCTAAGAGTTGTTGCACTTTGAACGCGTTGTAAATTATATGGATTTCAAACTGGACGGGATTGATGGTGTAACGTAGGAGAAAAAATAAGTTACATATTATAACTATTCGACTATGGACCGGTTACATTGTGGGCCAAGGTTGCAGGTGTGTACCAATGTCATTATGTCACCAGGGAAGTGTAGGGAGCAAATAATATCAATAATGTCGATACCAATCGATTATATCTCCAAGAGAGGACATTAAAGGGGTCGGAGTGGATGAACAAGAGCTGAGGTCTGAGAGCATTGCGCGGTGGAGATGTGTTGTAGGAGGAGTTATGGTTGTTGGGCCATGTGGTAATATTAGCCACAACATTAACATGTTATGGAAGTAGTATGTGAGTCGACCAATGAGAGGGCGGTGGTAGCGGTGTTATGAGAGCGACGGTGGGGAGTTGAGCTTGAACCAGAGTTATATAACAGGAGGTGCGAGTTTTAACTACTCGAGGTTACGATGATACCATATCACTACCACAATCAGAAGTAATGCTGTAATAATAAGTCAGTGAGACAGGTTTTCTGGAGTATGATATGGATCGTTATATATTTTATAACATTCGATGGCGTAGAGTTGGATGGGCACCGAGGGGTTAGAGCACTAAATTTTGTGAGCGAGAGTATTGAATATTCTTTGAAGTATTGTTGGGATTAGATTTTATGCAGAATGAGCAGTTTCTTAGACTGATGATTAACAGTCAAAATGGAGAAAAATAAAGAAACCTAACAAATAAACATCACAGACTACAAAGTTAGGTTATGGGAAAATCCCTAGACCTGATAGCCTCTAATACTTTGTATACCAATTCTGTGGTGTTACAACGACCATGCCAAATGAAGCCACATTATTTCTTAAGAGCTTCGTGTTGGGTTCATAACTGAGCATTTGAGTGCAAATATGATGTAAAGGAGTTACAAAGTAGGACATAAATGGATAGTGTTTGCTATAATACCATGTTAGACACACACAAGGTAATGAATAACAAATATGAAAGATAAGCATGAGATGTTATATTATTCACAATGATACAAATTTATATTACATTGGTGTGACTCTTGGATTCCATATTCCAAGGTTTCTTGGAATCCCTAATATTTTTTAGCTTCCACACCAACCCTTAGAGGATTAGGTGTCCAATACTCAAAACTATGATTTTTGTGTAATTTTATACAAATTGGTGTTAAACAACCAGCCATATCTTCTTGACCATGATGTATTTTTTGGAATTGTTGCTATGGAGCCTAACTTGTTATATTTTCAACAAAAAATTCTCTTGGAATTCTGATTCAATTCCATATCCTAGGAAATCGTGCATGAAGTTGACTATTTAGATACTTTTTCCAATTTGAGTTTCACAGAAATTTTATAAAAAAAATAACTTAAAGAACAAGATATAAGTTTCAAATAGTATATAGATACTTTTTCCAATTTGGGTTTAGCAGAAACTTTATAAAAGAATACCTTAAAGAACAAGATATAAGTTTCAAACCGTATAAAACTTTGGGAAACGGTTTGATATCCATGAAAAATTTCTATGTTTGGAAAAAACCCATTTTCGATATTCTTGAGATTTTCCATCATATGCACAAAAATCGAGGTAGAACACGGAAGTTTAAAAAATGTTACATATTTTTTGTTGTAACTTAAATCATGTGTTAGGATCTCATGTGTGAGCTAGGTTTATTCCAAGGCTTGTATCAGTATATTAGATCCATTTGGAACCTAATTTACCATGCTAGAGAAAATAAAAACATATGGTATAATTTTGAATTTTTTTCCCTCCATTCGTGCAAGTGCAAAATTAAGTACTGAGCTGCTAAACTAATACAGAGATATAAATTTTCATAATCGAACATGTTCCTTGGCCACATAACCACATTAGTAAACCTTCATTGATAAAACCATATTAAAAACTTATTTAATCATTAAAAATGCAAGAAATCATTAATAATTAACCACAAGGTAAAATGAATGCATTTAGAGGAAATTGGTAATATAATAGTTACACAATATGGTGTAAGGGCATGAATATGGCTTGTAAATGAAATTTTTGGATATCCAATATGATAACATATCTAGGGCCCAACATTCCCCCATGCCTAAGACATTGCATTCCCTCATGCAACAAAATATGGACTAGGAAGGGATGATGGACGAGATAAGGTGATGATGAAGAAAATGGTTGTATGAATGTGGACTTGGAAACTAGAATATGCATTAATGGATTTTCAAATGGGGGTTAATGGTGGTTTTAAAAAAAAATGTGAAGAAATAGGAAGTGGTTAATCATCAAGAATCCTTAAATTTTAATGAGCTAAAGAGCCTTTAAACATGTTTTACCTAAAGTATACCTTTTGGACTTTTATTTGTACTATAGGTTGCAACAGAAGTTGTATGAAGTTGAAGATGAAAAAAATTAGGGCTCATAAGTGTTGATCTGATCTGCTGAAGAAAGTTGAAGAGAATGAAATGAAGATGTTGAAAATATCCCAACAACCACTCCCCCATGCCAGAGCTTTTTCATGTCCTCATGCAAAAAATGTGAGGTACTGAAGAAGTGAGGAGGGTTGCTAAGATGGCTCTAGTACTAAAAGGGACCTGAAAAAAAAAATAATAATAATAAATAAAACATTGAAACTAATGAAATGAATACAAAAATAAGTAATCTCATATTTATTAAAATTATGCTAAACTAACACCAAGTATAAAAGAAATTTCAAATCACTCACTACATATGATTTCATCAATCATTACCAATTTTATGCTCAAGGAAAATAAACCTTTTATAAATTTAAGGGGCTATCCTTATTTGTAGGTAGGACGCTTGTTATGATCACAAAAAATGATGAATCGATGAAAATTTAGTTATTACTAAGCAAATCCCATAGTCTTATAGTTATCCAAGTATTACAGATAAGGCTTGCAGTTGAGCTCTATTAATTCCCTGTGATTACAGGTCCCACTTCTAAGGTAATTAAATCTTAGGTATAGTATGAAAAACCAATGATACAAGACTCAAGGTTACCTTCAATCCATTCTTTAGTAGAAAATTTACAGAGTTTGTTTTTACTCTTGACTTCATCCACACATGATCCTTTTCTTGTAACACTATAGAGTAACCATCATGCGTGTAGACAAAATCCTTGGTTCGGTTGACATCTCTTTAGGCAGAATGCCCCATTTCCCACGAGTATCCATAGCCCCAATGGGTTTTCCTAGTGGTACTTTAGGTCAATACCCGTTGCCAGCATGCGTCCATAGCCCTGACAGGTTAACCTCTTAAACATATTTTACATTGAAGGCTCTAGTCCCGTGTTTCCTACCATTTTATAAGTTTTATATTATGGATATTTATTTTGCAATTGGTAGATGGGAAAGCAGCTTCAATAAGACCCTTAAAGGCATAGAATGACACCCTTCATAGTGACTTAGATTACCTACATAATGTCTTGGACGCTTAAGGTACTTAACATACTCAAAGGACATAACATGAATGAGCCATTTCAATGTGAGATGGATGAAAATGCCAAAAAATAACCAAAAACACCTAAAGTCCTACTAATCATAGTTTTCATATATGCTTTCAATTTTAAACTAGTGTTCCACTATGAACAAAGACTTCATCAACTCTCTTGTAAGTCTTAATAAAAATACTCGGATATCATGATTTGGTGTTATGGTTATAGTATTCAAGTTGTTTTCATTCGTATCATTGTATGGACCTATTAACTTTGTTATGATCCCCTTAATATGTTTTGGTAACTATATTTGGAGAATTTTTTTGTATTGATCATCATAAATCTATATGAATAAGAGAAATGCAATTTCAAAAAAGAAAAGGTATATCAGCTATGAATAGATTGGAATTACTATTTAATTCCAATTTTATGAAAATGATTGCTTATGCAATCATCTTCATGAAATATATTTCTTAATGATAAAGCATGGATACGACCATTTTAACAACTTAAGGAAAAAAAATATTATCAAATACTCCCCTAAGTGTTGAAGTGTTGATGACGATGTCTTTTCCTCTTTCGAAAATATTCTTCTAGTATTTAATCATCCCAAATGAACAATATCCTTGAATCCTATTTTTTCTTTTAAAATGGAAAATTTGTACCAGAATTCTCGTAACTGATTAGATGAAATATGGTACTAGACAATTGGTATGAAATACTAGCAATGTTGCAATGCAAACATTTCCAACTTCACATAAGATTTCAAACATAATGGTCATAACTTACTTTATTGAAAAGAAAAACTAGAAACAAATCTAACTATCATAAATAAATAATAAGTGGGAAAGAAAAGTAATAGTTGAATCGTGGTGCAATTGGAAATAAGACTGAGTGGAAATATTCATTAAAACAATATGCAAGTGAAAGAGACCCCAAAAAAATATTCTATATGAACATAGATCTCCCATTTTCAACTAATTCCTTTTTAACTGTAAAAATTCCCACTTGTACAAAATAAATGAGAAATATGTTGCAGTGTATTTTAGAACTAAACTAATTATCATATGCAACATTTATTTATTTATTTATTATCCTACTCTACTTGAGAAAAATAATTTCCTCTCCTCATTTATATGACTATTTCCAATGTAACCATGTACTTAACAAGTATAAAAATGCATTCATACTGAAGTTTAGAATATAATATTCAATGCATACATGAGTATGAAGAACAAATTGTTTTAATGATGATGTCAAGAAGGAAAAATGAAGGCGCGGTATGGCCTTATAGTTTCTTGAAACCAACATTCAATCAAATCAAAATGCTCATGGTTTACCTATTTATTTCGCTCATTTCGCATATCCTCCTTTATCGTTCCATGTAGATCTTCTAGCATTAGGTGATTATCCTCTTGTCTACTTAGAGTATCTATAGGTAAGCATGTAAAAAATTCTTCAATCTCGAGTTCTATTTCTTTCTCTCCATCGAACACAGCCCATGATTCTTCTTTTTTCTCAACAAGTTTTCAAGAGTAAATATATTCATGTGGATGTGATCCATTGAGTTGTTTTTATTCTATTGATTTTGGGAAGGTATATAATTTATTTTCTACTATCAACATTTTTTCTTCCTGATAGGACGAGATCCCAGCTACTGCTAGGATTTGAGAGAGATCTTCCAAAGTCTTGATCTTCCTCGAATATTGCTTGGCTAGTTGATAATCTATGTCATGCACATGGATCAATGTATGGAATTATTATTAAAAATCCTAAAGAAATAAGAAGGAAACACTTAAAACAAAATGCAAGAAAACCAATCATGTACTCGAAGCACCACCATGCTACTAAGACCCTGTTTTCACCAATTTATTTTTTCACACAAGTTAGGCTTATATTCTTTCCATGAATCAATCTAAAGGAAAACACACTTACAATGAAAAATAAGGAAAAATGAGGCTTTGGATCCTATCTTTAGTTCTACGCATATGAAAAATAAACTAGAAAATAAATTAGAGACAACTAGACTTTGGAGCGACCCCCAACCAAAGTAGATGCATGGCTCTTGACTCATGTCTTACCGTCTTCTCCGCCCTCTAATTTCACTGCAAATAAGATCACATAGAAAAATTGCAAAAGAAACTATGCTCTAATCCCTTTCGCATCTCCCCAACAACGATGCCAAAAATTTTGGTGGAATTATATGTCTTCTAATTCCAACATTTAATTATCGAATCCGGAATCATAAGACTTAGAGATGCAAGCACAGGAAATGCAGGATTCAAGCCTATTCTATCCTATGATAAAAACTAACACTAGAAAGAAGTAATCACTAAGGATTATCAAATTTCACTGGACTCTGGGACTCTAATTCTTAACGAGTTTTGAACCACAATATTTCATTAACAATGTTCATGTGGTTTTATATATGTAGCTTATTAGGTCTTGAGACTTTAGTGGTTTTAATCCTATAGTGATGAAAACTAATTAAACACACCGTAGAAAAGTAAACTGCAGAAAATTAAATGTTGGAAACTATAAGCAAAAGTGTGTGAAGCAAGTAAATAAAACAATGCAATAAATTACAAGAAATTCATTCACAAACTATCAAAAATAAATTCTAAGAAGACTTAGATATATATTGTACGTTATTATTTGTTGTAGGAATATTTTACCAAGTAGCTACAAAGCTCCAATCAATTAAGGAATCCTAAACTGAAAATTACATATGTATTTAATACTTTGCTCTAGTACATAATCTAATACCAAATTAAGTACAAAAAGATTGGAATTTGAAATTATAAATAAGTACCAAATTAAGTACAGAAATTCTGTAAATTAAAATTCGAAATATTAAAACATGTTAAGAAACCAATTTAATATTGTTTGACTCTTAAGTCTAAGAAAACTCAGTTTGAAGTTGATCATAGTGCATTCCACTTAACATATATGAAATTAGAGCAATAAATCTAATACTATGTGAAATACAAATCTAATGAAAATTGGAAAGAAATGTCAAATAAAACATGGAATCAAATGGAATTCACTTCTTAAACCTAAAGAGAAGTACTAAACACTAAATTGAAAGCATGAAAGTGAATAGATATAAGTTTTATCTAACATAAATTCATTGCAAAATAAAACTAAATTGTTAGATGTAAGACTAATCTACAAAACAAATGAAGCATAGAAACACTTACCCACACTGAGGGGCCCTTCCCAGGAGGTTAGTACTACTAATAAAATCTAATATCAATCTAATAATATGCACCACAATTCAACAACCATCAATTCTTTATTCACATCAAAAATCTCTGTTACAAATCAACTCTCTAAATCTCTCCAAAAACTAATCGTTGATCTCCCCTACTACAATAATGAAAAAACTCTCTTCATCTTCCATTTGAGTCTTTATTTATACATAGAATCCAGTGAGGAAGGATAATATCCAATTCCCCAAACTCGGAAAATGAATTTAAAACTTTAGAGGAAAATCTCAAAACTCTTATTTTTGTGTAATTTTATACAAATTGGTGTTAAATAACCAACCATATCTTCTCAACCATGATGTATTTTGGGGATATATTTCTAAGGAGCCTAAATTGTTATATTTTCAAAAAAAAAATCTCTTGAAATTTCCTAATTCGATTGCATATCCTTGGAAATCTTGCATGAAATTCACTGCTTAGATACTTTTTACAATTTGGGTTTCGCAAAAATTTTATACAAAACTGTGTCAAAGAACCAGCTGTAACTTTCAAACTGTATTGAATTTTGGGAAATGGTTTGAGATCCAAGTTAATTAATATGTTTTGCAAAAACAATTTTCCATATTCTTGAGATTCACCATAATATGCATGAAAATCGAGGTAGAACATGGAAGTTTCAAAATTGTTACATATTTTTTGTTGTAACTTAAATCATGTGCTAGGATCCCACGTATGAGATGGGTATATTCCAAGGCTTGTACCAGCATATTATCTTCATGTGGAACCTAATTTACCATGTTATATAAAACAAAAACATATTTTATAATTTTGAATTTTTTTCCCTCTGTTCGCGCAAGTGCAGAATTAAGTACAGAATTGCTGAACTAATATAGAGATAGAAATTTTCATAGTCGAACATGCTCATTGGCCACATAACCACATTATAAATCTTCATTGAAAAAACCATATTAAAAACTCATTTAATCATTAAAAATACAATAAATCATTAATAATTAACCACAAGGTAAAATGAATGCATTTAGTGAAAATTTGTAATATAATAGTTATGGAATATGTTGTAAGGGTATGAATATGCCTTGTAAATGAAAGGTTTGGATAGCCAATATGATAACATATCTAGGGCCCAACAAAAAAAAAGTACAAAATCATCAGGAAAAGGCCTGAAAATATCATTTATCACCCTCATTAATGTGGATGGAACATTGCATAGTGTGAATGACATCACAAGGCATTCAAAAAACCCATGTTTCATCTTGAATGTAGCCTTCCATACATCCTATTATACAATCCTGATATGATAATAGCCACTACGCAAGTCTAGTTTCGTGAAATATACAACATTTTTCAATTGATCTAATAAATCATCAATTAGAGGGAGAGGGTGTCGATTCTTCACCGTTATTTTTCTGAGTGCCTTGTATTCCATGCACATCCTCCATACACCATCCTTTTTCGGCACCAACACAATAGGTGAAAATCATGGAGAAGAACTTGGTATTATGACCCCTTGGTTCAACAATTCTTGCTCCTATTTCTTTATCACCTACATATCGATAGATGACAACCTGTACATACGAACGTTCGGTAAAGGAACATCATGCTGCAAGTGAATCTCATGTTGGATCTCACATTTTTTAGGCAACCCAGTTGATTCCTAAAAAATTCCATCATAGTTCAGAAAAAATTTCACATAACTCATTTTTATGAGTGGGATGACAACCTTGGAAAGAATCAGATGTCTTTGCATATTTTTCTCTCACAACCATCATCATGCACCCTTTACTGGAATTCACCAAGCTCTTCATATGACCTACACTTACAAGACTGACACTGAATTTGGTACGATGAGATCTAACACTGTATTCCACCTCATATTTTGTGAGATGTTACTTGTTTTCATGGAAAAATAATTTTTTTTTCTTGTCATACAGAAACGGACTCAGGCTAATACAATACCACAAATATGCAAAGATAAAAAATAAAGATCAACCTCATCAACTAGTTTGATGTAATCACAAATCTAGCCTCACACTGTTTGGTTACAAGTAATTTTGCTTTATCACACACCCAACCAAGAGGGTAAGGTTTCATATGAGGTAGGCCCAATTTCTTAACCAAGGATTCTGAAATATGCTTGTGAACCCAGATCAAATAGGGTTTCCATTTTAGTATGTTTCATTATGGCTCTAATGTGGAACAATTCAAATATATTTCGTTCATTAACAAGAGTATCATTTAGTAAATTGTACTTGCATGTGAATTAGAATTAGCATTAGCATGAAGAGAAAGAGTAACTCATGTTCCCACTGTTGTGATAGATTTATCATCACCAGAATCATATCTAAGGTCATGTTGTACCATCACCACCATCTTTTTCTTGTTCTTCCCACCAAATCTCTTTGGTATCATCTCCGGATACAACTTCCAATGATTTTCAGCATCATGACCTCCCTTCTTGCAATGAGTGAAAGATGGTTTTTCTCCTTCCTCCTTCTTGGTTGTAGCTACCTTCTTGTCCTTTCCCTTGCATTTTCCTTTGAATCTGTCATTATGAGGTTTGAAAGATGATTTCTTTGACTAATATTCTTTGTCATTTTTGCCCTTAATTTCAAGGTGAATGACCTTCATACCCACCGCATCCATAGTATTAGGCTCAAATAATAACAAAGAATGCCAGATGTAACTATGTAAAGCACAAATATACTTTGCTACAATTTCGGGTGAATCAAGTGAAATGCCCAAATTCAATCCTTCTTTTTTAAATTATTTTGTGAAGCTTTGCACACTTTGACCCTTTCCTCGCCTTAAATATTATGATTCCATTAAAGCCTTTTGTCAATAACCTAAAGAATGAAATGATATTTTAATGCAGAAACAAAATTGGACCAAGAAGAAAGGATATTACCCAAGTTTTCTATGCCTTTCTACAACTTGCTCTCCCACCAAATGAGAGTTGTGCCACTTAGCCAAAGAGATGCTAACTGGACCTTTACCTCATCTTCCTTGATCTGTTGAATCCGAAAATAAACATTGATCTGTCTAATCGAATTTTTAAGTTTCTCTGCATTACATTCTCCATTATATGTGGGAAAATAAATCTTTACATCTAGCTTAAAAGATGGTTTCTTATATGCATTTATTTTATTCATGTTAGAACAATGAGAAGAGGAAGAAGAAGAATTGTCACTAGTGGATAGAGAGGTAGGAGGCTCTTTTTCTCCACCTCCATGGTCTATCGATCATCTGGCCCATTCTTCTCTGGTTTCAATGCCTTCTCATATTCTACAAATAACTTGTCAACTTTATCTGCCATAGTGTAGAATATATTCCAATAATTTTTCTCTTCCTCCCATCGAGCTTCCTCATTTTCCATGTTCCGTCTTTGTGGTGCATGCAATGCTTCAAGATCAAAGGACTTAAGTTTTCCTTCACCTCTTTGGATCTTGTTCCTAGTTAGCATTCACTCATGTAATTTTCATCCTGAAGACCTATGTTGATACCAAACTTGATCCAAAATATTTAACTTCAAGGATGCGTTCACAATTTCATATGACAAATCATATTAACCAAGCAACTTAAGCCACATGAAAAGAAGCCAAAAAAACATAAGCAAACATGAGATCAAGACACAATGATTTGATTACGGAGTTCACCCAATGTGGGCTATGTCTTTGGGCCCTTCTAAATAGTGGGGATTCCTTCTTTTATTAAGTTGCATCAAATAAATCAGTTACAATTTTTTTTTACAAAAATGAACCTTCTACATCCAATCCAGATGATGGATTAAAAATGGAGAGGTCAACTGGAGAAATAGATTGAACTGATGGATTCTTGGCACAAAAACATGTAAATCGACTATAAATTGCCCAATTCTAATGTTGGAACCTCTGGCCCTTTAAGGGAATATTTTGAACATCTACTTGATACCCTCACTTAGGGTTCTGCACCCCTGGGCCTCTCTTGGTTCCATCATCCACCCTCCACTGCTCTCTAGTCCGCTAGGAAAATGCGAAGGTTTAAGTAATGTTTGGTGGGAGGATGGTTCAGGGTGTAGAAATTATACAAATAGTATGTATATCATGAATTCAATATGATCATGCAATATGTTAAAGCAAGATATTGAATCCTTTTGCCAATCAATTGCGGAAAATAAACACGATCGCCAATCACAACAAGTAAAGAAATAATCAATTCAAACCACAACACAGATATTTTCCCGGGGAAAGCTTGCTACTCAAAACCTCTCTATATTCTATTGTATATTCACCAAGGAATCATGAAACAATTACAATTCACTCTTCTCACAAGAGTATCCTACACTCTCACAACTGTCTCACACTGATCCGGACAAAATCGACCAAACTTATCCAATTTCCAACCTCTTCT
Source organism: Pinus albicaulis (assembly GCA_034641835.2). Lineage (NCBI taxonomy): Eukaryota > Viridiplantae > Streptophyta > Pinopsida > Pinales > Pinaceae > Pinus > Pinus albicaulis. Next base: position 868,959,548 of record CM076574.1, read on the forward strand.
TAGCCTGCCCACCTTATGAAATTCATGTGGAATGCAATCCTTATTCTTTAGGAATTTTTGCCTTCCTTGACTATGCAAACATCATGGGAAATCCTATGGTCTTTTTTCTCCATGTGGGTAGCCTACTAATATTACAACTGATAGTTAACATCCATTTAACCTTTGTCTCAAATGGGTCTCCACTGGAACTGACATGCATGCAGCTATTAATAGTAAATCATCATTCACTTGAAATATCACTGCATGTGAATCAAATATTATTTGATTCACTTAATCTCACTAGTGCTAAAATTAGTTACAACTAGTTGGACTGAATTTAACTCACCTAGATTGAGTTAATTGATTTCTCATGCATTAAACTAATGCACTAACTGAAAATTGGACTCAATAACTAATAGAATCACTCTGCATGCCTCACCAACTACCCTCAACTCAAAATTCATGAGTTAACTGATTTTATCACACTCAGTTAACTATTACAAGTGATAATAATAATACAATTTAATTAAGGGAAAATTAAATTAGACACATTTCCAATTTATTAAATAAATTGGATCTCACACTAATGTATCGCTAGGACCCATGATCCCACAATCCCACACTAGTGTGTGTGTTGCATTTTATTGTTGACTTTCAACACAAGGTGGGTCATTTGGCCCGCTGGCAAGGGTGCCAAGTTTGGTGCGGGGAGGTTAGGGGTTCCACCCCCACCGACTCCCCATTCAACGCATATTTTTTTTGGTGGTAAACAAAAACCCGACAGTTAAATATATATATTGCAATGGTTAAACATATTCACGGTTTATGTGATATGTGATAGTGTTTTTGACCGATGGGAGAGTCCTCCGGGGGTGGCCCACCATACACACATTTTGTTATATATAATATTACCTCCGAGTATGCGGTGGTAGGGTTTGACCACCTGCCACTGTGAAATATATGTGTGTGTGTGTTTTGGTTGGCAGGGTTGGTGGCCCGCCAACCATTTTTTTATATGTTTTTTTATTTTTTTTATATTAAGCCCCACTAGTCAAAAAATATCGACATGAAAACAAGGGTTACTGGACAAATTAATTAAGAAAAAAATTCACCCATTTCAGTGGCCGAATTCCATGTGCCGAGTTACTGCCAAATTTTTGCTTCGTGAATACTGTCACTTGGCCAAGTTTGACTATAACTTTTACTAGCTATAACTTGAGCATATGAACTCAAATTTGAGTGTCATTCACACCATTGGAATTGGGTGGATGAGCGCTACTATTTGGTCCTAGTTTCACTTCCATATGATGACTTTTATTTTGAGCTAATTTCAAGGCCACTTGTATTTCTAGATCCTTTTGGATCATATGCTTAGGATAATTATGCACGAATTTGACAAAGCTAAAACTAATCCCTTATGTTACATTATTGACTTTAGAAAATAATTTGATACATTTCCTAGAACTAACCTTTGGATATATTAGAAGAGCTCAAAATTCCTTTGAATTTGAGATTTATTGTAGTAAGATTATATGACAATGTTATTGCGAAGTTTAAGAACATTGAGGGTTTTTCTAAAGAAACCAATTGTATTAAAGGAGTTAACCAACATTTCCCACTATTCTCTACCCATTTTAGCATATACATTAACAATTTAGAGGGTTTTTGTAAGAAGTAGGATGTGTCAATATGTCTCTGGTTGGAATAACCACCATCCTTATTCTATGCTACCAACATTTTTCTTATGGTGATGAATCCCTATAATCTCAATAAGAAAATAATTTTTTCCAATGATTTTTTCTCTACTATGAGTATGATTGTTAACTAATAAAACAAAGGTTATGGAAATCAAATTGTAAAATATCACTGATGCCAACTTCATGTATGATAATAACAACATGGAGGAAGTGAGTTCATACAAATTTATTAGAATTTTTCTTCATCACAAGCTTAAAAATAACTATAGCATTAAGAAAAGGATAAATGGAAAGTGAAAATCTTATTACGGTCTTGAAAGCAATGATAAATCGATGACCATTTAGCTTTCGGATAATAAGAAATTCCTCTTTAAGACATGGTTATGAATTTTGGGGCTATAAAATATCTATATAATCCTCAAGAAATATACAGAAAATCAAAAATTATTTTATAAGTCATTATCTTAAAATAAAAGGCAATACACCCTATCCTATCTCATCATAGAAGCAATTATTACTCTTGCTGAGAGTATCGTTGTGAATAAGTACTTAATGTACAAGAAGAAGATATATACCATGGAAGAGAATATGCTTTCTAAAGTTGCTTCAAATTCCAGTCTGAATCCGTTGTGGCTTAAGCAACGTAGGAATAAAAATGTCAAGCCTTGTCTGAAATCATTGGGGTACCGAGGAAGAGATAAATTTAAAATATATTGATAGTATTAAAAGGATTTTTGCATGTAAATTTAAGGAGAAAAATTTAGTTTCATATAGAATTAGAGGATAAGAGAAAATTAAAATGCTATAAAGAGGTGATCAACCATAATTAGAAAATAAAAAATATATATCTTTGTCTTAACAAGTTTAAAGAAGAACCCTCGATGGGGGTGTCACTTCAGTCAGACAATTGAAGGCGTCATGGGTAGAGGAGCCAGGCGAGCCTCCATGTGCCACTTGCTTGCATTAACATTTCTCCTCAAATGCTCGAGTTTAATGGCTTCTTGATACCTGCACCGCGCTACTTGCATCTGCTTCATATCTAGGTTGATGGACTGTGTTTTCACTATCTGAATTGGTTGGGCAAGGGTGAGAGAGAGGTGGGCGAGAGCACCTTGTATATTGGTGTTTGGGCTCAAGCTAGGGCTTGGGGCATATGCATAGGGTGAGGAATGTAATCGCAAGGGTGTGTGGAAGTGGCTATGGTTTTGTGCTTGGTCGTGGGATCCGGGAACTAATCTCCCTATCGCAAGCGGAGCCAAGACTGGTTTGAGGCTCGCACTCCTCGTGGCGGGGAGCGAACCCAATTGGGCATGTGTGTGGTTATCTTGTTAGTTCATTGAGGCTATGTGGATCTTGGAGCTTGTGGACAAGCTCGATGGGCTTTTTTGTTTTAGGTTCGAGTGGAGCTCATAGGACTCGACTTCCTGGTGCTTTTCTCCCTGCTACAAAGTTTACAGTGATAGTGTTAGCAAGGTTCTGGTGCTCACGCAAACCCGCTATGGCCTAGAGTTGTCCATTGGTCATGGTTTGGTAAGCGTTGTTTCTGTGCACAATTTTAGTTTCAACTTGACTGTAGGTTCTTCGTTCGATAGTGTGGCTCCACTTAGCCTCAGTGCAGTGTGGGGTGGTGGTTATGGTTGTATGTCGCAGCAGTGTGGCTGAGCATGAAGGGGAGGTGTAGGATGTGGTATGGAGGAGATACAGTCAACTGGAGAGACCATCTCTGACTTTGTGTCAATAGAGAGCCCAACTCTAACTCTATGTCAATGAAGAGCCAATACTCAGTGTCAGACATGGCGATATCCCTAATCTTCTCCCCAAGCCAGGTGGAAGTCGCAGTCACCCTAGACACGATAGCGACCCAACTGTAACATATTCAACTCAATTTGGAAAATATGCGGGAACATAGGTATAAGGCGTGAAATTAGTTTATTGCATATATCAACGACCTCCATAAGTTGTAGAACGAGACTCTAGTTTCTCTGGAGAGTCTTCGGCACCAGCTTCGGCACTCCCACGACCACCTTTGAGCTCCGGAAATTCAAGTGGAACACATTGATTATCACATTCACAATCATGCATGCCTCTTCGTTGCACCTCCAATATTTCCTCCTAATCCCTCTCCTCGATGTATTTTTTGCAACTCCTCTTTTTCCCATTTTTGTGCTGGCAATAACCACAGACATCGGTTGTCTTGGCTCTCTTCCATGCTTATTTTTATGTAGAATCTATACCTGTGCTCTCTAACATCTATGATGCTAAGTATTGATGACCTAATGTATCTTGATGTATCTTTCAGAATGATTATATCATGAAACTTTTGATCAGCAAAAAAAAAACAAGTTTAAAGAAGAAAATCAATATTGATAAACTAAAAGAAAACTTTAACAAGATTTATAGTGAAAGAATTCATTGGAAAATTTATAAAATGTTATGGGTCAAAACAATTTATTATATTTTCTATTATTATTATTATTATTATTGAAAGAAAAAACAACGATTTTCTATTATATAAAAATCCGGTTACATGTTATAATGTTCTGAATATTCAATATGCTCTACGAGGTCCATATTACAACATCACATAAACATCATTGTGTAAGACCTATGGGAAATATATACTCTAGAGTACATCCACAATATGTAAGAAAAGAATCATGTGAACCAAAATACAAAATACTATTGCACCGATATATAAGGTTCATAGTTTATAAACTTATGAATCGATAAACACCATAGTCAAAAAAGAGGAACTCATATAATATTTTTCCAAAGCATAGGAAACTTCATATACACAATATTTATAGCGAATACAAAGAGTTGAAAATGAAAATCAATTTCTATTTAAATATTTTATGTACACTCACAATAAATATCAACCTTAGAATAATTATAACAACAATAAATTTCTTAACCTTTAAATTCATTAAAATTATAATTTAGAAAAGAAATCCATCTTAAATTTTTCCATTTAAAAATAAAGTTCTATAAACACATTCATGATATATATATATATATAACAAAACTCATATAGAGTAGAGGGTGCCAAAAACATGTAAAAGACACTACGAGTTTACAAGGCAAAGAGAAATATGTGTATCGACATGATCGTGGAGAGTAATGGTCGAGCGTAATCATTGAGAAAAAGCAAGACCAATTGGCGTGGCTTGTAAGTGAAGGTGACAAGAGAAAGTTTTTGACCATTGGGTTGGTGGTGTCACTTGAATTTTTGGATGCCTTACAAGTTACTTGATTGTTATAAAGTGGGTTTTAATTCTTTAATTGTAATTCATTATAAAGTTATATAAAATGGGTTTTAAGTGAGAGAGGAAATGACATGGAAAAAACCGTCATGAATTTAGGAGGAAAAAATTGAATCTCTTTGTTAACTGGGAGATAAAGAAGAAGTCACAAATGACGCATTGAGCCACAGTATTTTCTGTACCACAAATTAATTTTCAATAAATTTGTTTCCAAACTATTTCAACAGTTGCAACTTGCAATATCTCCCCATATCCCGCCCTATCTTGCCCCATACTAAGACTACCTTGTAAGCTAAATAACTAAATAAAGATTATTTAATGTGGAATAAAAACTTAAAAGAATCAAACATAAAACTTGATGCCCATTAAAACATACCTCCAGCCATTGATTCTACTCACTATATATAAAATCTGGATTTATGAAAAACTTATATGTTCAAGGTAAGTCCAGAAGTTTTCTCCACCTCCTCGGATTTCTCCTTTCTTCTTTCTCTCAATTAATTCAGCTTGATTCACACTTTTAACACTGGTAAATCCTTGGTGAGCTGTAATCATTTACTTTTATCTCCAATTCCAATGAGGAGCAGCAACCTCGTTTCAATCCTTTAAAATGCTTTCTCCATAGAAACTAAAAATATCAGTTTCTCGAAAGAAAAGCTCATATGTTATCATATGCCCCTAGAGGCCATTGATTGATCTAGAGTATTTAACATGAAAAAAAACTGGAACCTCGCAGGTATCGTGCAGAAATACACTTTGATTAGTTCACCACGCCAAATATAGAAGGACTAACAAACACAATCTTCACGTAAGGAGAAAGAAAAGATACAAAAAATCTGAAGGCAGTTCCAAGCTCTGCTCACTCATAGCTTGATGGTGTAAAAACTGAAGGGGTTTGAGTTAGTGAGCTTGGGGACCAAATAGAAGAGTTTATAGCCAAGCTTCCATCAAGCTTCTGTTCGCTATGTGTCAAACGTTCCACAGATCGTAGAGAAATACAGTGGGAGTAATGGACCACTTCAGAAGCTCCCAACAAGAAATTAATTTACTGCAGTTAATTTCCGTAATTTAAGGAAACAACTGCACTTGGTTTCCATAGTTTAAGGAAATGATTACAGTAGTTCTAGAAATTGAGGGAGTAGTTCCTGAAATTAAGTAGTTCCTGAAATTAAGTAGTGGGAGAGGGAGCGTAACATTCTCCCACTTGGTCCATACTTCCAATCTTAATGTCTCATCTTAAAACCCATTGATAATCTGTATTAAGTAATAGATACATGAATCATGGTGATAAGTCCTCTAATGGCAAGTATTATCTTCCATGTATTACTATGTATTTATTCTTATTAAAATTTATGTGGAAACAATTTCTTAATGAATATACCCCATGTTTATTCTTGGTCCTACACAGATGAATTCTCTCAAATAAAATTAAGGTGCACATAAATATGAGAAAAACATCAAAATAATTAAGAATTTCATTAAAAATAACATTGTTCATACAATGAGAATCTACATAATGGAACCAAGTCCCATATTCATTACATGATCCTTGAATTTAAACGATGGCATGCCCTTAGTCAAAGGATCAGCGATCATCAACTCAGTGCTAATGTGCTCAATGACCACTTTCTTTTCTTTAACACGTTCCCTTATAGCTAAATACTTAATGTCGATGTGTTTATTTCGACTCCCACTTTTTTTGTTCTTAGCCATAAAAACAGCAGCTGAATTGTCGCAATATATTCTCAATGGCTTAGAGATAGAATCCATAATTCTAAGCCCAGAAATGAAATTCTTAAGCCATACACCATCTAAAGTAGCCTCAAAACAGGAGACGAACTCGGCTTCCATAGTAGAAGTGGCAATCAAGGTCTGCTTGGCACTCCTCCATGATACAGCTCCGCCGGCCATCATAAAAATGTATCCCGATGTTGATTTGCGTGAATCAACACATCCAGCAAAATCAGAATCTGAGTAGCCAATCACTTCCAAATTGTCCGTCCGTCTATATATAAGCATGTAGTTTTTGGTTCCTTGAAGGTACCTCATTACTTTCTTTGCAGCTCTCCAGTGGTCTAAACCTGGATCACTTTGATATCGTCCCAACATTCCCACAACAAATGCAATGTCAGGTCTTGTGCAGACCTGAGCATACATTAGGCTTCCGACAGCAGAAGCATATGGAATGTTCTTCATTTGTTCCCTTTCAAAGTCGTTCTTTGGGCATTGGTTCAAACTGAACCTATCACCCTTCACAATGGGAGCAACACTTGGTGAACAATCCTTCATCCAAAATCTCTCTAAAATTTTATTAATATAGGTTTCCTGAGACAGACCCAAGATGCCTCGAAATTTGTCTCTATGAATCTTAATGCCAATGACATAAGATGCCTCACCCATATCCTTCATATCGAAATTATTAGAGAGGAATTGTTTCACCTCATGCAGCAAACCCTTATCATTGGTTGCTAGCAAAATGTCATCCACATATAAAACAAGAAAACATATTTTACTCCCACTGACTTTCAGGTATATACATTCATCCATAATGTTTTCTACAAAACTGAAAGAAGAAATTACATTATGAAATTTCAAATACCATTGGCGGGATGCTTGTTTTAATCCGTATAGTGACTTCTTGAGCTTGCAAACCAAATGCTCACCATCACTAGAGGAGAATCCTTCAGGTTGTTTCATGTAAACCTCCTCCTCTAGATCTCCATTGAGAAATGTCGTTTTCACATCCATTTGGTGCAACTCCAAGTCAAAATGGGCTACTAATGCCATAATAATGCGCAAGGAATATTTCTTAGATACAGGAGAGAAAGTCTCCTTGTAATCAATTCCTTCTTTCTGAGTGAATCCCTTTGCAATAAGTCTTGCCTTGTATCTCTCAATGTTGCCCAATGAATATTTCTTTATCTTAAAGACCCATTTACATCCAATGGCTTTTGCACCATTAGGCAACTCAACAAGATCACAGACTTCGTTACTATTCATAGAATTCATCTTTCCTTCATGGAATCATACCATAATTCTGATTCTTTACAACTCATGTCTTATGAAAAAGACTCAGGATCATTTTCAGCTCCAATGTCGCAGTGAGATTCTTGCAGATACATAACATAATCATCAAGAATTTCTAATCTCTTTGGTCTAGTATATCTTCTTAATGTTGTCCCACCATCTTCCTGAGAAGTATGTGGTTCAACTCGTTGTTCAAAATTTCTTGGCAATTCTTGAACTATCTGATCTACTGGAATGTCTTCAGCAACTTGTGGAACTTCAACAATTGGTTGTTCAACACTAATTTGTACTTGAGGGGTGCTATGAAAAATAACCAATATTTCACTTGAGGTGGAAGGTTGAGATTCTGAATGATCCTTCTCAGAAAATATGTTCCTGGTTTGATTGCTCCCACTAATCAAGTCATTTTCAAGAAAATTTGCATTTCTTGACTCCACAATCCTAGTGCTGTTATGTGCTGTTAGACCTTTCAGCATATCCAATGAAATACCCACTAATGGTCCTTGGGTCCAGCTTCTTCTCTTGTGGATTATATATTATCACTTCAAACGGGCATCCCCAAACGCGCATATGTCGCAAACTCGGTTTCCGACCTTTTCATAATTCAAATGGTGTTTTAGGAACAACCTCGGTTGGAACTCGGTTTAATATATACACTATCGTCTTAAGTGCTTCAGTCCACAAGAATTTAGGAAAATTGGAGTTGCTAAGCATACTCTGCACCATGTCCAATAATGTTCGGTTTCTTCTTTCTGCTACACCATTTTGGTCGACTGAACCAGGCATGGTGTATTGGGCAACAATCCCATGCTCTTGAAGAAATTTTTTGAATGCTCTAGGTGCTTGTCCATCTTCTGTGTATCTACCATAATATTCTCCACCTCTATCTGATCTCACGATCTTAATTTTCTTGCCGCATTGATTCTCTACTTCAGCCTTAAAGATCTTAAAGGCATATAATGCTTCACTCTTTTTATGAAGCATGTAGAGATACATATATCGTGAGTAATCATCTATAAAAGAGATGAAGTATCTCTGACAATGTAATTCCATGTCTGGACTACATATATCAGTATGTATGATCTCTAATATGTCTGAACTCCTATTGGCACCTTTCTTTGACTTGTTGGTCTACTTTCCCTTTATGCAGTCCACATAAGTCTCAAAATCAGTAAAATCTAGAGTATTAAGTACCCCTTCATTTGCCAATCTTTTAATTCTTTCTATGGAGATATGACCTAGTCTCCGACGCCATAATTTAGAGGAATTTCCATCAATAAAACATATTTTAGTGCCAGTGTGAACATGCATTGAATCATAAGTGACATTGTTTTGTAAATTAATGCAGTAAAGACCATTAGACAAAATACCATTCCCAACACAATCAGATTTATAAAATAACTGAAGGATGTTTCTGAAAAGTTAAAGGAATATCCAAAAGGTACAAGCCTTGAAACTGAAATCAAGTTTCTAGAAAAACTTGGTACATAAAAAGTCTTTTCTAATTCTAAAACAAAGCCACTTCTTAAAGTTAAATATCATGTTCCTATAGCCTCCACATGCGAGCCCATCTTGTTTCTTGATAAGATGCTTTGCTCACTTCCCACTGGCTTCCTTAGGTTTTGCAAACCCTGCAAGGAATTTGAAATGTGAATTTTTGATCCAGAATCAATCCACCAGGTGTTAATATTGACATTAACCATATTAGATTCATAACAAACAAACGAGATTGGATTACCTTTGTCCGCAAGACATCTCTGAAATTTGGCGCATTCCTTCTTCATGTGTCCCTTCTTTTTACAAAAGAAACACTTGGAATCCTTCTTGATATCAGCTTGGGGAGCTATTTTACCTTTCCCTTTCCGATTGGCTTGAGATTTTCCCTTTTCTCACGTTGCCAGAATTGCACTTTCTCCCATTTCCATCACCGGTCTCTCTTCCTCTTGAACACACATGTTCATAAGTTCAGTAATTGACCATTTATCATTATGTGTGTTGTATGAGATTTTGAAGGGCCCATATTGGTGTGGAAGGGTGTTCAGGATGTAGTGCACTAGGAAAGACTCTGATATTTCAACCTCGAGTTTCTTCAATTAAGCTGCAGTGTCCCTCATTTGCATGATGTGCTCGCGCACAGCTTTTACACTGGTGAGCCTTAGGGATGAGAACTTCATAATTAGGGTGCTTGCTAGTGCCTTTTCTGAAGTGACGAATTGATCATCATTGGCTTTCAACAAGTCTCAGACCTTTTCATGCTGTTCAACGGAACCACGAATACCAGCTGAAATTTTAGTCTTAATGAACATCACGCTTAGACGATTAGATCGTTCCCATCATTCATAAAGCGTGATGTTTGCTGCAATGCTGGTATTATTGAGTGTCGGTGGTTCATATTTCCTAATAGCATAGTCTATGTCCATCCACCCCAAATGAAGGAGAACTCTCTCCTTCCAGACCTTATAGTTATCTCCCTTAATTTCAGGGATATCAGTATCAATTTCAGAGAAATTTGCAGGTTGTACAACTGCATAAAATTAAAAATCACATGCTTATGTTAAAATTGAGGCATAAATAAAATTGCATGCTTTACCAATGTAAATCATGCTTTAAAAATTGAATCTAATGACATAAAAATTGTCTGTGTACTAAATTTTTAATTCAAGCAGATTCAATTAATCTTTTGAACTTTATGATAAAACTATTAATTCATAACTCCTGTGGGTAAGTTATGCATATTTTATCCTAATTAATTACTTAAATATAATAAAAATTCCTATGGGATAAAATTTATTATATTTAATATAATTAATTACAATTAATGTCTAAATATACTTTATGTGATCCTAATCAATCATAATATATAATTTTATTTAATTAGAGATGTTGTGGCTATTCTCTAATTAATTAAAATTATATGGATCACTAGACATTATTTTCATAAAATCAACTAATAATTTGCATAAATAAAACTACAACACTCATGCATAATGTAATGTTCCAAATCTGGAATTTTCTGCTCCATCGGGAACATCTTAAGATGTTCCATTTTTCCTTCTTCAGTGAGACACTGCAAGTCCGTTTCAGAGATTGAATGTTGGGGAATTTACAGGATATGACTCCTTCTAAAGGAGGGAGAAATCCTAAGGCTAGCTAGCCCTTCACAGACTCTGTCTATGGATATGCAATATTCCACCTCGGGAATTTCTACTACAGGGTCCTTGAGGACGTTGTATAGGGAAGTTGATGCATAAATAAGACAAACCAATGCTAGGATGCCCTAGTACATATAAAATATATATCCCTTGCGGAAAATGAGCTCAAAGAAATAACACTAGATGGGTTATTCAGATCTCCCCAATCTAGGTCTCTAAAACAATGCTCAAAGAGTGAGCTACAACAATATGCAAAACATAAATCTGAAACTCTACAAATTTGAAGTATCATGAGAGGGTAAATAATACAGCCATCATCTTATTATTATATCAACAATTTTAAATAGAAATATCATGAGGAAAAAATCCCTCAAGCTCTAGTACCAGTCTCCAATGAATATACAATGTAATGTCGGAGTAGCTGCAGCTACACAGAATGCCGGAGAACCATAACTTCACAGTATCTATGAGAGATGCAGCTTTTGAATACATAAAAAATGATGATAGAGATAAATGAATACAAATAAATTCCCACACATGAGAAAATGGGTTGAATATAGGATTTCTAGCCAATCTCATAGAGATTGCTAGAAATGTCGGATAAAAATACAAGTGAAAAACAAATTGTCACTGCAGCTGAAACCAAATGAATGTGAGGCTGTGGCTATATGAAATTTTTATTCCCTCCTCTGATAATGCTCTAAAGGAAAAGGGATTGATCCCCTTTCACTCACAAACACTCCTCTTGATGAGCACAAGAATCTCCCTCAACACTGCACTCATGGAATAACATAGTTTCTCCAAGTGATTGCGCAGTGGGAGTTGGTGAATGAGTGGCATGATGCCACAGATATGAAATGAAGTCAAAGAGCCCTCTCTACAGCTCCTCCAATGGAGATATCACTCCTCAAATTAAAAAGCAAGCAAGGAAAGACTCTATGAGTTCCTCTGCTGCTACCCTAGCAACACAACACCATTCTGCTACAGAAATAATGCTGCAACTGAAGGAGTGAGCTTGGAAAAATGATGGAATGAGGAAATTCAGTTCAAATCCTCTCCTTCCATGAGGAAGAGGTGGGGGATCCCCTCCTAGGAGCACCCCCAGTGCTCAAGAGAACTGCAATCCTGCTAAACAGCCCGAATGTGCTAGTCCTTGGCCTCACTACGAAATTTCTCAATCAAAGAATAATGAAAATGAGCTGCTCCTTCTTTCTTATAAAGAAAATGAACTCTCATTCACCATAGGACCCACAATTAGGGTTTCCATTCACTTTTGAATGCCTTACCTCCAAAATTTGCATTGTCTTCTAATGCAAGCCACCCTCTAATGCAACGTTGTTGACTTGGTCAAAGATGGCGAACTCAAGGTGATCCTTATCATGTTCACACCATTAGGTGTTTATTTCAGCTGCTTCATTATTTCTCCTTTCACACAAGGAGTGTTATTTTCCATCAAAAGGGGTTAAGGGGTCTCCTTACCCATTTTATTAAACAAAATAAAAATATGCCACTATAATGTTCCATTTTAGCTTGAGACTAAAATTGGGAACATTACAGTCCTCCCCTCCCACATGTTGCTTGTCCCCAAGAAACTGCGTAGAGAGAACAAAATTTCTCCCCATTCTTCTCTTATGTCCTCCTCATCAAAAATCTCCACCGCTGCTCAAGACATGCTGCAATTAAACTGTCCTCCAATGCCTCCTCCCAAGTATGCAAACCGGAATGGTGTACACCCTGAAAGATAGAAGATGTAGGTGGAAATACTCCTGCTAAACTATGGCCTCCTCAAGGTAGGAGTGATGACATGCATGGGAAAATATAATCCCGCTGATGATCCCCTCAACCATGCTATCATCCAAATGAAAACCTTGCCCCCAGTTCTGTGCAATGTAATGGGGCTGAATGGATATTTTTGCCGTTTCATCCCAATAAGCTCTTCTCTCCTTTTGTAGTACATATGGGGCTGCCTCTACCCTTGGGCTGAAATGGTATGGCCTCCTAGAGTGGCCCAAGCTACCCCATCAAAATATTCAGCCATGAAGTGCCTCTCCAAATTCTCCAAGTGGTTTGCCCCACAAGAAGAGAATAGTAATAGTATGTAAATCATGGTTTGCCCAATGGTGTCTTTTGCAATATAGAGCATGTGTAATGGGGAGAATAGTGCTCCCAATGGGCTGTCCCAACATATAAGTCACTCTCCAAATGGTTCTCCCTGTGAATAAATAAGCATCAGCAATACAAGGTAGCATAATACAATGTAAACAAGCTTCCATAAGACAACTAGAGAGTGGGTCACTGCTCCTCTCATGGGACCGGCGCAGTGAGCCTCTTGCCTGCATCAAAACAAAAATTTCTTTCCCAACCACTTGTTTGATGCCACACACACCTCAAAATATAGGAACATGAAAATATAAATTGGTGCCAATGGTGCACACCAAGGAGAATGTGGCTCCCTCCACAAACCACCATAATAATGATCCATTCTCCTGCCACCAAAGCCTAAAAATATATCCTTGTACATTATGCAAGAAGAAATAAACTCTTCTTGACTCATCATGATGCTCCAACAAGGAATGAAAGTACAATATAAAATGTGAGATTATACCTTCTCCAATTTGTACTTAGGCTCTTGAGCTGAAATGGCCCAACTGATAATTTCCCTCTACATCCAATGAGTAGGGAAGTGGCTGTGAGGTCCTCTCCACCATAAAAAGTGGGATATGCATATCTCCCTATGCTGATAGGTGCCATGATGAATGCCCTCTCGAGTGAACTCCTCTAGCCAATCAAGTATGCATCCAAGTGCATAGCTAGGAAGTCCTCATATGCTGCATGCAATAATCTCTTCTTGAGACTAGAAGCCCTAGCCAAGAAGAATATTCCATAGTGTTAGATGACCATATCATTAACTCTTCATTATTCATCTCCCTCCTGGTCATCAAGAATCATGCATGCATCAGGATCCTGGGGAATACTCAACCAAAGCTAAGTCCTTCATCCTGGATAAATCCTCCACATAGACAGCGCTGGTATTCTGCAATATGGTACTCCATCACGCTGCTGCCTGCTACCTTGACATCCCCTCATGTCAAAGTCATCCTCCAAGTTGCTGCCATGCCATCATGCAGCTGCTCATGCTCAAAGAAATGATGATCCCTGAAAATAAGCCTCCCATGAGAGACTATCAACTCCAAAAAATCTCCCGATCCTGGGCAATGTAAGCATGAGTGGCCTCCATCTACTCCAATGCATGAAAGAGTCCTTCCTCAAAGGAATTAACCTCTCTCTCACCAAATCCATGGAGCAGTCATCCTGCATCATGAATATGCAATCCTCCATCCCTACAGCAAAGTTTGTTAGCGTAGTAAAACTGATGAAGATGGGTGATACTGAAAATGAGAGACTATATCTCTCCTCCTTAATTTTACCCCAAACCCTCTGCGCTATGTTGGATCCCTCTAATGTCTCCACCCCTCCGGAATCCATGAGTGGTGAACCAAATGGAATGATGGCTCTCATCAACTCTAAACCAAGTGGCCTTCTGTGAATTCCCCCCCCCCACATAAAGTGAGACACCATGCTCTGAAATAGACTGCATGTATGAGTGGACTGATTTGTCCCTCTCTCCTCTGCGCAGTGCAGTCTCTTTCCCTTGTGCAGAAAGTTTTTGAAATGGATATGGGTTAATTCCCATCATCCCTCCATGTTGATCCTTCTCTCCTTCTTCCTCCATCTCACAATCCCCAGCAAATGCTACATATGGCTCCGGAATTGTGTCTTAGTACCCACATGAAAAATATTTGGAACTCCTTGCAAAGACACAAGGGCTCCTCTAGTGGAAGCAATGGCTCCCATTTCACCTCCATGTGGTGATGGATATCCTCCCTAAGTGACAGTGCTGTTGGTTCTTTCCAATGTATGAAAAGTGTTTGTGTTTATGACACAATGAGTTTCACCAAGTTTTCTCCATCAAACCCTTAGTGAATGCCCCACAAGTTTTTTCATTTGCATGTCAATGAAAAATGAAACCCTCAAACCAACAATCATGACCCATACCTTGAGTTGCAGCACTGCTTCTCCCATGGCCTCATTTTCTTCCTCTATTCCCTTGCAATGCAAGTGACAAAGGACTGTGTTGTGGATCTGCATGTGTGACTGAGTGCTCACACCCTTCTTGAAGTAGCTGGGATTTGTCCCATCAACAAACCCTTCTCAGAAAACTTCTCCAAATTTCCCTTTCATCAAGATCTTCAATAATCTCCTTAATGGTCTAGAAAAGAAGAAGGGAAACCTCCTCTTCCTTCATTCCTCTTTCTTTGTCTCCTTTGTAACTCTCCTCTCCTTGGAGAGAAGCTTCTCTTCTGATAGCCTTGGATCTTGGGCATAGGCTGACCCAAGATCATGCTTTGATACCACTGTAATGTTCCAAATCTGGAACTTTCTGCTCCATCAGGAACATCTTAAGATGTTCCATTTTTCCTTCTTCAGTGAGACACTATAAGTCCATTTCAGAGATTTAATGTTGGGTAATTTACAGGATATGACTCCTTCCAAAGGAGGGAGAAATCCTGAGGCTAGCTGGCCCTTCACAGACTCTATCTATGGATATGTAATATTCCACCTTGGGAATTTCTGCTACAGGGTCCTTGAGGACGCTGTATAGGCAAGTTGCTGCATAAATAAGACAAACCAATGCTGGGATGCCCTAGTACATATATAACATAGATCCCTTGCAGAAAATGAGCTCAAAGAAATAACACTAGATGGGTTATTCAGATCTCCCCAATCTAGGTCTCTAAAACAATGCTCAAAGAGTGAGCTATATCAATATGCAAAACATAAATCTGAAACTCTGCAAATCTGAAGTATCATGAGAGGGTAAATACTACAGCCATCATATTATTATTATATCAACAATATTATACAGAAATATCATGAGGAGCAATGCCCTCAAGCTCTAGGACCAATCTCCAATGAATATACAATGTAATGTCGGAGTAGCTGCAGCTACACAGAATGTCGGAGAACCATAAATGCACAGTATCTATGAGAAATGCAGCTGATGAATACATAAAAAATGATGATAGAGCTAAATAAATACAAATAAATTCCCACACATGATAAAATGGGCTGAATACAGGATTTCTAGCCAATCTCATGGAGATTGCTAGAAATGTCGAATAAAAATACAAGTGACAAACAAATTGTCACTGCAGTTGAAACCAAATGAATGTGAGGTTGTGGCTGATCTGAAATGCTGATTCCCTCCTCTGATAATTCTCTCAAGGAAAAGGGGTTGATCCACTTTCACTCACAAGCACTCCTCCTAATGAGCACAAGAATCTCCCTCAACACTACCCTCATGGAATAATGAAATTTCTCCAAGTGACTGCGCAGTGGGAGTTGGTGAATGAGTGGCCTGATGCCACAGATCTGAAATGAAGTCCAAGAGCCCTCTATAAAGCTCCTCCAATGAAGAGATCACTCCTCAACTGAAAAAACAAGCAAGGAAAAACTCTATGAGTTCCTTTGCTGCTACCCCAGCAACACAGCACCATTCTACTACAGAAATAACGGTGCAACTAATGGAGTGAGCTTGGCCAAATTCTGGAATGAGGAAATTCAGTTCAAATCCTCTCCTCCCATGAGGAAGAGGTGGGGGATCCCCTCCCGAGAGCACCCCCAGTGCTCAAGATCACTGCAATCCTGCTAAACAGCCCGGATGTGCTAGTCCTTGGCCTCACTACGAAATTTCTCAATCAAATAATAATGCAAATGAGCTTCTCATTCTTTCTTATAAAGAAAATGAAATCTCTTTCACCATAGGACCCACAATTAGGTTTTCCATTCACTTTTGAATGCTTTCCCTCCAAAAGATGCATTGTCTTCTAATGCAAGCCACCCTCTAAGGCAGCGCTATTGACTTGGTCAAAGATGGCCAACTCAAGGTGATCCTTATCATGTTCACACCATTAGGTGTTTATTTCAGCTGCTTCATTATTTCTCCTTTCACACAAGGAGTGTTATTTTCCATCAAAAGGAGTTAAGGGGTCTCCTTACCCATTTTATTAAAAAAAATAAAAATATGCCACTATAATGTTCCATTTTAGCTTGAGGCTAAAATTGGGAACATTACACAAAACATTTAACCATGGTTCTTGTATACTCATTCATAATAACATGTTTTAATTAAAACTTAAATAATTAAATCATGCAAACTAAATACGAGCATATTTTCCAAATTGCATATAATTAAACTAAATAAATATTGTATGCATAAATTTTCCAAATTGCAATATAAATAAATATTATATGCATAAAAATTGAGCAGACATATTTCCAAATAAATGTTTTAATTTTGAAAATTTTAAAAATAAAAGATTTAGCCAAACTATGTTTATAATTACCAAGGCAGAGATAAACATGCCTCTGATACCAAATGTAAGCTAAATAACTAAATAAAGATTCTTTAATGCGGAATAAAAACTTAAAAGAATCGAAAATAAAACTTGATGCCCGTTAAAGCATACCTCCATCCATTGATGCTACTCACTATATATAAAATCTGGATTTCTGCAAAACTTAGATGTTCAAGGTAAGTCCAGAAGTTTTCTCCACCTCCTCAGATTTCTCCTCTCTTTGATTCACACTTTTAACACTGGTAAATCCATGGTGAGTTGTTAATCATTTACTTTTATCTCCAATTCCAATGAGGAGGAGCAGCCTCGTAAAATACTATCAACCTCATTTCAATGCTTTAAAATTCTTTCTCCATAGAAACTAAAAATATAATTTTCTCGAAAGAAAAGCTCATATGCTATCATATACCCCTAGAGGCCATTGATCGATCAGAGTATTTATCATGAAAAAAGCTAGAACCTTATAGGTGTCATGCAGAAATACACTTTGATTACTTCACCACACCAAATATAGGACTAACATACGCAATATTCACGCAAGTAGAAAGAAAAGATACAGAAAATCTGAAGGCAGTTCCAAGCTCTGCTCACTCATAGCTTGATGGTGTAAAAACTGAAGGGGTTTGAGTTAGTGAGCTTGGGGACAAAACATAAGACTTATAGCCAACCTTCCATCAAACTTCTGTTGGCTATGTGGCAAACGTTCCACTGATCATGGTAGAGAACTGCAGTGGGAGTAATGGACCACTTCAGAAACTCCCAACAAGAAATCAATTTATTGCAATTAATTTCCGTAATTTAAGGAAACAACTGCAGTTGGTTTCCATCGTCTAAGGAAATGACTGCAGTAGTTCCAGAAATCGAGGGACTAGTTCCTGAAATTGAGTAGTGGGAGAGGGAGCATAACATACCTTTCTCGCTTTATTGCCCACACCATACAGAGAGTTTTTTTCGAGCAACATGAAGGTTTTGTCTTTCCTCTTGTACTTTGTTTTTCCATGTCATTGCCTTGCTTACATGTAAACCCACTTTATATGAGTTTCTTCATTTTCCATCTCATTGTCTGGCTCACATGTAAACCACTTTATATGAGTTTCTTCAGTAAATTTGTCAAATTTTCTTTTTTCACCTTTACTTACACACATTTCATGTATTTGCATGGTATTCAAAATATTTTTCTAATTTGAAGACCAAACAAATTTAAATAGAATTTTTTTTTTTCAAAATACTAATTTTCAATAAATTTGTAATGCATTTCATCAAGAAATAAATTTCTATTTCATTGTTTTTCAAAAAACTAATAATTATTTTTCAATAAATTTCTAATAAATTTCACTATAAAATAATAATTTTTTATTTCTTTTAAATTCATCTTTAAAAAATTTATTTTTATTAGTTTATAATGAATTTTATTTATAGTTTGATTGATTTATGGTTTAATTGTGTTGGGAATCTTTATAATCTTTAAAAAAAAAAAAAAATCGCCACGTAACACTATGTGAGAACCCGAAAAAAAAAAAAAAAAAATAGAAATAATTAAAAAAATTAATATATATCAATTAAATTTTAAATTTTTCACCTTTTTTTTCTAAATAATTCTAATTCTATTTATAAACATATCGGTACAAAGCTACCACAACTCTAGCTGAGAAATCCTAAGAGCTGGGTTTGATGCTTGAAAATTCATGTTTTTGGACTGCCCCAGAAGGGGAAACCAGTCTCTTAAGCTCGTGTCTCGCCGCCCTCGCAGGGGAAACCGGCCTTAAGTTAAACAGGTGAAACCATAAAAATAGAATATGCCTAAAAGAGTTCAACACAGGAGAATTATTCTCCTTAGGCATTGTAAAATTAAACAAAACCACACAGAATAACCCATTGAACCTGGGCTACAACGCCATGTTCTAGCTATGGATTTCGTGGTCACTTGTCATGGGATGGAGAGGGAGGTTCCTCCACGATGTGGCAACGATACTCCACGCTACTGTCATCTTCCTCGTCGGTGGGATCACCAGTGGTTGTAGTGACGTTCTTCCCTTTATCCTGAGCTTTGACATATCTATCCAATCCCAGTGCTGCATTCTTGTCTTCAGCCTTATCTGGGTCCGAAGGAGGCTGATGGGCGATGATTTCAGTGGGAGTAGAACCAGCAGCTTCCTCCCGGAGGGTGATGGTTATGAATGACGTGACTGTTGGTTGGTCCATGGTACATACAAATTGAAACTTAGCTCTTTGAGAGGTTCGACGAAGGGTAATAGTGGAAATGAGGGGCTGAGGGCGAGGTTGTGAGGGGGACACGGCATGGAGAGGTTGCGAAGGAGACGCAGCATGGGAGGGATGCACCGGCCCAGAGCTACTGGCTCTTCCTCTACCGTTATACTTTTCTGGATAGTGCCCATGAGAAAAGTCTTCAGACGACGGTTCAGCGCTGGAGGAAGAGCGAGCGCGGACCGCCCAGCCCCTGTAACTTCCTCGTCGACTTCGCATACGATGCCTGAGTCGAGGCATTCTACTTGTGGAGCTGAGGCTATAGGGGTGGAATTGCAGACAAGAGGGAAATTGGGCAGCAAAGAATGACTGAGCGTGCTTCAAACTGGACTGAGACTTCTTAGGGCAGAAAGCACTCTGAGAAGAATGGAATTCGGGCAACGTTTCAAGACAACGGAGCAATACACATCACCTCCCAGTCTATGTGCGAGCGCTTGGCTTGGCGCAAGCAGGAGGACAGGGGCAGCTTTGCAATGCGTGAGACCAAGAGGTAGAATGGGTATGAGTAGAGGGGCAGTGAGACGGCGCCATTAAAAACCAAATGCAGAGCAAGCTGGACCAAATGCAGTGAGGCAAGGTGATGGAACTAATGCACACCAGGTTGGCGAAGTAAATGTGGAGATTAATGCGCAGGTGGGAGGTTATATGTCCACCCCATGCGCCATGCCTCGGGATGTGCATCCCATCACGAGCATGTACCATCTGCATTCGGAAAAAATTTACACTTTAATCTCTTTAATATTTGATAATTAAAATGAATTAACATTGATTTAAAAGAATTAAAACAATATTTAAAAAATAAGTTTTTAACTTTTTCTTAAAATGATTATCTATATTCTTTCCCATTTTTGCTTTATAAAATTTTATGGTATATAAAATAATTTTTCATAATTTTAATATCAATAAAATCTATATATTTTATAATATTTATAAAACATTAATTAAAATATATATTATTAAAATTTTGAAATTGGATTTTTTAACCATCACGTGGTTAAAGTTTTAAAATAAAATAATATGGTTTGAGGGTAACTAATGAAATTAATATACTAAATATATTATTTTTCTAAGTTATGGTAACTTGAAGGTAATTGATGAAATTAATATACTAAAATAATATGGTTTGAGGGCAATTGATGAAATTAATATACTAAATATATTATTTTTCTAAGTTATGAGCATAATAAATATATGTCATGCTAGATTTCAAGGTTGATGGGAAATATTATAAATGTCTTATTTTATCACATTTTATTTTTAAAATAATAAATTAAATATTTTAAAAATACTTTTAATAAAGAGTAAAAGAAAATATAAAAAAAAGGGTATAGAGTACATTCTAAAACCATTTCTTATTGGATAACAACTCCTTTCTCTTACAGGTTAATGGCGGAGTGGAATTTAACAAGGCTATCGATCCAAAGCTCTATGGCTTATTTGAATCAAAGATTAAAAATAAAAATATAACTTCAAATGAAAAATAAATAAAAAATTATAACAATAAAGATATTAAATTGGAATTAAAAAGCTACATTTTCAATACAATAGGAAAAAAACATATATAACTAGAATAAAACTATGAAATAAAAACTAAAAATAATCTTTATTATGAAATTTGGAAGAGGCTTTTTAGACTCATAGTCCTCATTCTCATTGAATGATTAATTAACCAATTCATGGCACTCTTCTACCTTGGAACTTGATAGCCTTTTGAAAAAATGTGTGTAGGTACTTGGCTCAAGTTTTGGTTGAGCTAGATATCGATGAAGGCCTTGAAGAAAGGATCGATATAATCAGTGGTATCTCAATGTTCATACAAAGCATAGAACATATAAATATCCATTTTTGTTATGTTATATCCAAGGAACATAACTCAAGAGCATTCTCTACCTTTTCAAAGAAGCCTTTGAAAGGAAAAAGTGGAAAGTAAAGAATGGTTTGATTAAGAAGATACGGTAAAAAAATTGGGATCTTGAAGGTCGAGAGTTGCCTAAAAATTTGATAAGTACCAACTTGATTTATAGGGGAGGAAATTTTGTGGTACATCTCTTTTGAGGGAGGATGTTAAGTTGGAGGTAACAGAGATAAAAAATGAGACACACTTAACGATTTCAAAAACTTGAAAGAGATAGTAATAGAAGATCAAGTGATAACTTGTTTAGAGGATTGGAAGGTGGATGAACATTCTATTTATTTTGATAAGTCTATTGTCTTAGTTTTTTAGAGTATTACTCCTTCAAGCCATTTAGTGTTGGATTTTAGGCATAAATATGTGTGGCCTACCCCTTGGAAATTCCCAATATATGAAGGGAGAAATA
The DNA here is from genome assembly GCA_034641835.2 of Pinus albicaulis. Taxonomy (NCBI): domain Eukaryota; kingdom Viridiplantae; phylum Streptophyta; class Pinopsida; order Pinales; family Pinaceae; genus Pinus; species Pinus albicaulis. The sequence continues at coordinate 868,981,668 of CM076574.1, forward strand.
GTGGGGCATCCAAAAAGAGAAATAATGGGGTGGGAAGGGCTATAAAATATTTGGTTTAGATCATGAATTTTCTCATGCTCTTCCTTGTGAAGAAACTGTTCCCCGTTCTCTAGTTTCTAGGAATTTTTTTAGCGAAGGATCTTTTCATATGGAATTGATTTTGAGTATAGGCTAATGTAGAGGAGGCTTGTAGGTTAGAGAAACTATCAAGTAAATGTTGAGATACAAAACGGTAGAAAGTGTCTAGGGTGGTAAGGAACTTTGGTGGTTTCTTGGTATGGTTCTAGTAAAGGATCCAGACCAGTCTCTGATAGGACATAAGAAACCCTTTCTACACCATCCTCAAGATACAAAATTAAAAGAGATTCATCAAGGAAAACAAAGAATAAATATTAGGATTCTTAGCAAGGAAAATTTTAAGGATGGAAATTTATCTTGAAATTTAGGAACCTTGGCGAAAAGGGGTGGATATGGCTAAAAAGGATATTTAATAGACCGAGGAGGACATTGAGGAGGATAAGATGAAGGAGGATGTGTGGACCATGATGGATGAGTGGAAGGGTAACAAGGCTGGAAAGGTGCATTTTTATTTGGATTGTAGTGAGGATAATGTGCACCTTGCATTCCTTGTTAATATGGTCGAGGTCCTGGGGGTATCCTTTGGTTAATGAAGAAGAATTTTTCTGACCCACTCTTTATGCCTCCCTAGTATACAACCTTTAGGACTGGTAGTGAGGGACATTTTTTTGTTGCATGATTCTCTTCACTAACTAGGGAGACTTCTATGACATTCAATGGGCATTCATTCCTAGGATGTTATTTATACATATAGGGAAGAAAATAATTAGTGCCCTTTTTTCTCCTTCTTGTTTTATTTTGATTTTCATAGTATCCATTTGGAGGGAAAAGGTCTGAAAAATTTCATTCTTGAAATCCTCTAACATATTCCCTATCTCATGCTTGATAGATTTTGTGGAGGGAGAGGAAATGCCCAAGATTTGGCTAGGCCTACCCTTTTTCCTAGCAGCCCTAGAGTGACTCTTGAATACAATTTTGATGTCTTCATAAGGAAATTGGTAGATATCTCCTCCAGATAACATGTTGAGGGTTTCCATTACATCTTCCTTGATGTCTCAGAGAAGAACTAGATTGAGTGACTCAATATCAAGGGTACAGTTGGCCCTCAAATAATTGAGTTGAAATATTTCCTCACAGTTCTCTAAATATTCATCGAGTCCAAGGGTCATCCTAAATATTTCCTTCTTTATTTCTTTGGACCTACAGTAATCCTGATATTTTTCTTTGAAGGTTTGTTGTATTTAGGCATGGATAGTGATGTTACCTCTGTGTATACTCATAAACTAGTGCAAGGCTGCATCTTTCAAGGTAGAACGAAACAACTTCAACATCTGCTCATTAGAGGCATATTCATAGGTCCTACAAACAACAAAAAAAATCAAACATGAAGGTGTCATGATCTTCACAGATTAGGCCATGGAAATGTGGAATGGAAACATGACTTATATTTTTCATTCTAGCCTCTCCATTGGCTTATGTGATAGGGAAAACTCATTGTTATGGTTTTCATCCATAGTTTGGGTAGGTGAGATAGGTTCTTCTTCTCCTATATTTTCTTCCAAAATTTTAGGTGTCTCTCCTAAAGGGTTTTCCAACTCCCCTGTAATCATAGAGGGAAGTTCACAGTCACCAAAGAATAATGAAGGTTGACTTCTTGAGGGGGTGGGGGTTTTAGGTATGAATTTCCCTTGGTTATCCCTACTCCTACGAGGCATGAAATAACACATTTATTTTTCGAAAATTTCCAAATTTTTTTTCAAAACAATAAGACTAATGAAAAACAGAAAAAAAATGCTTCAACAAAAACAACACCTACTTAGACACCTCCCCGACAACGATGCAAAGAAGTGGTGAGACCCGATATTGCACCGAGAGTGTTACAACTCTGAAGGGCTCCTCAACTCAAATTATCAACCTGGGGTTCGTACAAACTTAGAGATGGCAATGCTATATGCACAGAAGGTTAAGTTATACTCATGCCACCCTTAGTCATGGAATCATATCAAGGTGTTCAGAGACCATTCCTCCAACTAACTATAGTGAAAATTTCATATGAAAGCATAATTGAACCCGATTCTAACTATGAAAGTGAAAATTATTTCATTCAATTGTAGATGATAATTGGCATTGCATGATAGAAGAATGGATAGTCTACTTGAAGAAGTAAAGCTACCCTAATTTCCACATTTAATCAAATCAGTGACCTATTTTTGCATGTATCATTGATCAAATTTACATTTTCTTGAAAATAAGGAATCTAGCTTTTAGCATGCTTATGAAAAAAATAAAAATTTCTAGCAGTGGATTCTTGCAAATTTTAGACTAATATCCATTCACTAAAATTGGAACTTATTCCTCATCTATATTCCTACATACTACAACAACCAAACTTCAAAGTTTCAAGATACTTTGTAATCAACCCATAGAAGTGTGTGAGGATAGATGGATTAATGTTTTTCATTTTAGCATCTTCATTTGTTTCTCTAATGCGAAATGTGAATACTTCTAATCATTTATCTTCGTCCATAGTGTTGGTGGGATGTGAAGTTCTTTCTCCTTCCCTAAGCTCCTCAAATACCCTCACTTGCTCACCAAAAAGGCTCTCAAAGGTCTCTTTGGATGGGGTAGGAGGCTCACAGTCAACTAAAAAGGGTTGATTTCTAGTGGAAGTGGAGGTTTTTGGTAAGGATATATATATATATATATATATATATATATATATATATATATATATATATATATATATATATATATATATATATATATATATATATATATTTATTTATTTATTTATTTATTTATTTATTTATTTATTATTCTTCAAGGCATAAAATAAAAGAATTTATTTTTTATTTTCTTGTATTTTTTGAAAACAAGATGCTAATGTGTTTTTTTCTTTTTTTAGGAGATGAACTGAAAGAAATATAAAATAAAATAAAGAAAAATGAAATACATACTATGACACCCCTGGGGCAACGATGCCAAAAAATGATGGCCCTTAATATTGAAATAACAATGTTTCAATTCCTAAAGGTCTTAGCTTTATTTGTCAACCTAGAGTTTGAAAAGATTAAGAGGGGCCAAAACTATATGTGCAGTAGGAACTAACTCTTTCTCTCGTTGATTCTTATGTAGGTGGAAATATTGAAATGAAATCTAGATTTACAAAGACCAAGTTGACTAATCTATGATAAAGGAAAATTTCAATTCCAGGAAATAACTTGCTAAAAGGAAAATGGAACACAAATCCAAGCTACTTGCAATAAATGAAGGAATACTTGCACATTTCTACATGATATTCAAAGAAATGAAAGAACACTTGCACACTTCTATGCTATCTTTTAAGGAAAGGAAAACATGTTATTGAAATTAAAGCTTGTAAATTGTAAACATTAATTTTTATAAAAAGAATATTTTTAAATCAAACCAATCAAGGCATTTATAATGTTTCTCTACTTCCAAGTTCCATTATCAAGGTTCTAGGAGTGATGTAATATATCAAAGAAGACAATCCTAAGTTTATTGCAAATCCGAGTGAGATTGGAAGGTTGGTTAAGAACACCTACAAGAGTCCCTATTTTACTACAGGAGATAGTCCAACGAGTAGGTAACCCAGAAAAATACGAGTTGGAGAAGAAAATAAAGTATGGAGCAGTTGGAAAATGATAAAATAAACATGTTCAAAGCATCAAGGCATTTGGTTGCAAATTTAAGCTAGCAAAACAAAAATATGTGGGTTTCATGTAGTTGAAAAACATGTTATAGTGTAAGAAATAGTAAACAATGAACAATGAAAAGAAAAATAAATATCAACAAAGGGAGTGAACTAAGTGCAAAGTTAAAATTTCATTTAACAAGTGTAACTACCAAAACTATTATCACCAATTGCTCAAATAACCTACAAGAAAATATTGTTCATGAAAAATCCCTAGTTAGCCATACAAGAATGTTATAGAAAGAAATAAATTTTAGAAATACTTTGAAAATTTAAAGTGAACAGATGGATAACAAAAAAAATACAAGAGGGATCTGGAGAACCTTAGGGTGGACCCTAACCTAAGCAAGCTTTGAACCCTTATAGGAATGTCAAACTAGGAGCTAAAATCAATATCATTTCCATTAACTAAAAAAATTCTTCTACATTTCATAGTTACAAAGCTCGTTGAAAACACTAATCTAGAATTTTATTTATGCTTCACAAACTTCTCTACTAGTATACTCCCAAATCTTATTGATCCAATGAGTAGGGGGTAGCCTCCTTGAGGGAAGAGTTGCATTTAATTTGAAAAAATCCCTAGAAAAGGAGATCTTTCTTCTTGCTCACCTTGAAACACTAGGAAGGGGCATTAAATTTCGTCAACTAGCTGAGTTGAGACACTCCTCCCACAAGGAACAAGTCCCACAAATAACTCTAGCTACATCTCCTTGAAATTTGTGCAAACTCTCTTTGAAATCTTGCATAACAATCATGTTAGGAACATAAAGTATGAAAAACCTCATTGACTATCCTAAGAACTCATTAATCTAGGAAAGTGTGTCATTAAGTTCAAAAGGTAGATTTAACATAGCCTTTATGTGCCTAGGAGTGGTTGGATGGGCCTTATGTTTTACCTATATGGCAGGCCTAACACAACTCGTCCAATATTTTCATTAAAGTTGTTTTTATTGCAATAAATTAATTTAAAATCAATAATGCGGGAAGGCATAATAGAGATGTATATTATTTTGAATGTGGGAAGAAATTAAAAGAATATATTGAAGATAGATTTGAGCACTTTGACATTGTTGATTTTGTTTGATAGGATTCTTTTTCCAATGATCAAACTAACATAATTTAAAGTTTGAGAAATAGGGAACATTTTTTAATATTCCATTTATTTTTCCAAAATATATACCAAATGAATATGATTAAAGAAACATTATTGAACAACAAGAATCTCAATGTATTGTTTAAACTTCGGAAGTAAAGGAAAGAGAAATGTATATTGGTTCTAGAAGATCACATGCATGGTTGTAGTGTTAGTGAATGGAGATCCACATGGTTATTCATTATTGGTTTCCAAGGCTAGAAAGGTCATTAAAGAAAATTAAGATGTTACAACAGTTGAAGTACATTGGTATGTGATAAATACATACACTTTCAATGGTGTATACAATCCATATATGGTATTTGACAAACAAATGAGAAGAAAGAGAAAAATAAAGAATCAAAATATAAATCATCAACTTATTGAGCTCTTAAAATTAGTGGATGTTAACATAATTGTTTGACTTCAATTTGAAAAAGAGAGGATCTCTTCACTCTAGGACCACAAAAATTACCATGAGGTTGCCAATACAAGAAATAGCGGTAATATAGGATTTTGTTAAAACTAATCATATATCTAGAAATATTTTTGTATTTGCATTGTTGGGCATACATGTAGATTGATATGGCGCATTGGTTTATGATAAATAAGAATATGGGTCATATGTTTCTTCATCCATTCATTCATTTGAAGATTATGTAAATTCTAATGGTGTTTCAAAATCTATGAGTTAATTTGAATAGTTACATAAAACATTCTTTGTATTTTTTATCAATATGATGTTGGCATGGTAACTTGAAAGGAGTGTCTTAACTTGCATATGTTCTCACATGAAGTTATGAGTTATTTGTTTGTTTGTTGGATTATATGTTTTAATTATGAAAATGTAACATATTTCTTATATCATTTTTTTAATATCAACAATCCAACACTAACACTGAAAAAATATATATATTTCATTTAATGTAATTAATATTGAGCTTTTGACTATAAGTAAAAAGTGTTTCAATTTAATATTGCATTTCTAAATTATGTGGTGATATTTTCACATCATTATGTTTTATATTGTGATTGGAGTGATAAACAAACCCTAGAGTGAACATTTTAAGGTCGATTTTATGATATTGTTTACATTGGTGATGATTTTATACACCATAGTTTAAATAATATTGCAATTTTAATGCCCCATAGAAAAAGAGGTTCTATTAATTATATTGCAATTATACAAATTATTATTTTCATGTTTTTAAATTGTTTCAATTTTAAGTTGAAAAAATGGGTGCTATAGTTTATTTTTATGGTATCAATTGTTAGAGCTAAGATTTATGTACACTCCCATAGTACTTTTGATAATGATGAAAAGTTGATAGTTCAACTATCAACACCCTCACTAATTGACTTAATGAGAATTGGAAATTGGAAAATATTATATTTTTAAATTTCAAATTTGGTGATAAAATTATGGTTAAGGGAATTTAAACATGCAACAGGTACCCCCATTCCCCTCATTGTCTTCCACTCATGGCTTCATAGACAATGTAGGTGCTACAACCATTTGATTAATTATTAGAAATTTTCATGAAAAATAAATAAATAAATTTTGTCTCTAAGCACTCCCATTTATACAGAACAATTCTAGAATTATTAACAACATCAATGGCAGATC